>CM071575.1:32624607-32827372 GCA_036426205.1 Ascaphus truei | reverse complement strand
GTGTGTGTGTCAGTCACAGGAAGTCAACTTTTGCTTTGCAGGGATAATCTGCATTTAAAAAGAAAAAAAAACAACTCTCCCCTTCATTGATGAAAATGCTCCAGACTTCCTGCTGCTCAATACACATTTACTGATATCCCTATTTAACCCATTCAGGGGGGGGGGGGGTTCTGTGCTGTGCATTGCATTGCATCTCCTGGCATTGGAGGGGGGTGAGATGTGAGTCTGCTAAACTGATGTGATCTCCTGCCCCTGTTTGGATGAATAATATAAAATTGGGCTGTGATGCCCCTATGTGGGGGTCTCCGTTGTTTTTTACATCTGCTTTTTTTTTTTTACATGCACTGTAAGGCCGGAATAATAAGCCATAAAGTCTGGATAGAAAATCTATTGCTGCTGGATGCAGATGTGAGCAGATCTGTGCCACAGGTGCACAAAGGGTTACATGTGATCTGATCACTGCACCAAAAAGAGGGGAGAATAAAAAAAAAAAACCAACTTAAGTTTCTCCAGCCTGTTACATTTACTGTATACCCATTTTTTTTTCTCGGTCAAACACACCAGTCTAAATTTGCAGCTAGGATCCGGATTGTCTGACTGCAAATATTACCTCTCTCTCCCTCTCCCATCCCCCTCTCTCTGCTCCCAGCCCAGCCCTCTTCTTCTCTTCCTCCCCCCCTGCTCTCTTCCGTCTCCCCTCTGCTTCTTCCCCTCCCCCTCCCCCTCTCTCTCTCTCCCTCCCCTCTCTCTCTCGCGTACCTCCATCTCTTCACGCGGTCTGCTCTCCCCCTGACCATCTCTCTCTCCTGCGCCCCTGTCGTTTTGTTCCTCCTCCTCCCTCTCCTGCCCCGTCCGCCGCCCTCCTCTCTCTCGGCCTCCCTTAACGACCGGTTGCTCTCTCGTCTGTCCCTCCCCCCTCTCCTTGTAAAAAGTTCAATCCTCCATTTTTTCATTTTTTCATCACACCGCAAAAAAAAAAAAACCCTAATAAAATAATAATGTGCCCGGTCGCCTTGGGAAAGGATCACGTCGCGTGGAGTCACAGGGCTCTCTTGTAATATGTGTGTGTCACAGCAGATTGTGTTTTATTTTTACAGTTGTGAACATTGCCTTGGAATGCGGGTGTGGAGGGTCCGGTCAGCCACCCAGGGGACAAGAGATCTGGACAAGCACTGCTAAAATAACACAAGTCATCCTACAAAGAGTATGCTTGGGGTGGGGGAGTATACACACATCTGTACATTATTCGGTGCCATGGTGATCTAGATTTGAAGAACAGAACCGAGCAGATCCAAAACTAATATCAAACCCAAGCCAGTTCCGAAGTGCTGGTCTCCCAAACTTCCCCGGATCCTGAAGACCTTTCCATAATCATGATGTTTCGAGATCAAGTAGGAATGCTTTCTGGGTGGTTTAAAGGCTGGAATGAATGCGAGCAGACCGTGGCTCTGCTGTCTCTCCTGAAAAGGGTGAGCAGGACCCAGGCAAGATTCCTGCAGATCTGCCTGCAGCATTCTTTGGTTGATTGCACAGAACTGCACATTCTTGAAGGGGAAGCCAATAATCCGGGTAAGTTTGGGGCAAATTGCTACATATCGTGTCCTAATAATAGCTCATTGGAGTATTTATGATAGAGAGTGTGTGTGTGTACACACACACACACACACACACACACATTGTAACATCGCCGGAAGAGATCAGTGTATCTCGAAAGCTCGCACAAATAAAAGCATTTCGTTAGCCACAGTGAAACCGAAACGGGTTATCAGCTAGGTAGTTTGTTGATGGAGAGAGAGAGAGATGACGCGGAGGAGAGGAGAGGAGAGAGAGAGAGAAGATAATATATATAATATATATATTCAAGTTATACTGCTTTATAAATAAAGACATATATATATGTGTGTATATATAAATATATGTATTTACAGAGTATTTTGTTGCATATGTATAGGGTGCCTATCCCTTTATTATATATATATAAAATGTATCGTGTGTGTATATGTACATATATATAATGTATATGTATACGTATACACACACATGTTGGGCATACTTTTTGTTTCCTTAATCAGTCTTGTGGTAATTTGCTTAGATGTTTAGTACCTTGGCAAGTTTGTTGCAGCTCTCCTGATAGATCATTTCGTTTCCATTGGATCAGTGTGGTATTGCAGAGCATTGTTGTCTGACCACACACATCTCAATGAGAAGCAGATTGCCCTCGCTGCCTTTTTATCTTTGACAAGCGATCCCTTTTATTGTCCTTCATAAGCATTACTACTATTCGAATCCATTCACTGCTACAGTGGCATGGAACATTGATTTTCCTCTCATGCAGTTTCTGTGCAATGAGTAAGTCAGGTCACGTAGAGTCTGGATTTTCTGAGCTTTTTGGCAACGTGGCTTGTTTGTTTCAAGCAACATGCAGAATAAACATATAATTATTGTGCAGTGTAGCTTATACTAACGTGATATACAGTACTGAATGCCTTACATTGTAACAGCACAGCCCCAGTATATTTTCTGGACTGTAGCTTAACTGATATTGCAGTATTATGTTCTGTAATGCTTGGTATACATGTAAGGCTATCAATGTGTTAATGGAAATGAACTATGTACTATTAGACATCATAAGTGCTGAAGCTGTCTTGACACTGCTATTAAGCACTTTACAGATATGAATGTACCTTTTTGATTCATAAGGTGTGTGAGTGCTTAAGCAACAAACCACCACACCTTATTAGAATATAAAAGGCACAGTCTGTATAGGCTAAAAGTCTGTCAGTTGTATTCTGTGATAGGTTAAATTCCTTAGGCCTGATTGCAGCAGGAGACACAACAGAGCCCCCAGTGTTTGCACTGAGAAAAGAATGCAGGGTCCTATCCAGCTGTTCCATATTAAAGTACAGAGCCTGCTAGAATTGGCAGCTGTCTATGCTGCCATTAGACGAAGCCATGCGGTTCTGTGCTGTTAGGTCTATGGCAGGGGTTCTCCACCAGTCCTCAAGACCCCCCCCCCCCCCAACAAGTCAGATTTTCTGGATATCCCGCTTCAGCACAGAGTGACTCAATCAGTCCTTGCTTCAGACCTGGCCTGTTTGGGGGTGGGGGGTTCTTGAGTATTGGAGTTGAGAAGGCCTGACCTATGGTATACTTAAAATATTTTTTTTTGCAAAGCCAACCCAATGTAGGTTTGACTGCAGGGCTATACAAGGAAAAGTGCACACACAGATAGTTGATACATGCTGCAACATACTGTATGTCAGACCAGTGAAAATATCTCCCTTCTGTCCCTGTATGCCGGGTGCTCAACTCCAGTCTCAAGCACCCCCCCCCCCTCCAACAGGTCAGGTTTTCAGGATCCCTGCTTCAGCACAGGTGGCTCAATCAGAGGTTCAGATGAGCCACCTGTGCTGAAGTGGAATATCCTGAAAACCTGACCTGTTGGGGGGGGGGGGGGGGCTGTGACTGGAGTTAGCGCCCCTGCTTACCAGCTTTTTTTGTTATACTATTAGATTGTAAGATGAAAGGAGCACTGACAGGTATTCATTCCTCTATTCTCATTTTGACTTTTATATTTGGTCCATTTATTTCTACATTTGCCAGGAACAAGACCAAGCTGAAACATGTATTAGTACAATGTATCAGTCTGAGTGTGATCAAGTCATTGTCACTTTGTAAGCTTACACAAGGCATCATTATGAGTGTGTGACTTCAGTACACTTTAGTGCAGGGGGCCTCAACTCCAGTCCTCAAGCCCCTCCAACAGAGCGAAGACTGAGCCACCTGTGCTGAAGCAGGGATAGCCTGAAAACCTGACCTGTTGGAGGGGACGGAGGACTGGAGTTGAGTGCCCCTGACTGAGTACATGTTGCCATAATGTGGGTGCAAAAAATGTGTGAACTCTTTAAGTAGACTGTTTAACATCAATATTATTCTATGGTACAATAGTTTTGATTGATTTGATAAGTACTTTGTATTAGAACAGTGTCATAAATGATCATTTTATGTGAAATATTAAAAGGAATAACTTTTTTTAACTTGTTTACCTTTAGCAAATTCTGTCTTTCAAATGAGGAAAAGGTGAGGTAATTCTGTAACTAGTCCTATTTGCATTATACACATTGTTCCAGAAACCATATATATTAATTGGAACAGGGGTTCTCAACTCCAGTCCTCAAGCCCTCCCAACAGGTCAGGTTTTCAGGATATTCCAGCTTCAGCACAGGTGACTCAGATGCTCAGTCAAAGGCTGGTGATTGGATCACCTATGCTGAAGCAGGGTCTGATTGTGCCAACTGTGCTGAAGCAGCGTTATTCTAAAACCTGACCTGTTGAATGGGGGGGGGGGGGGGCTTTAGGACTGGAGTTGATCACCCCTGCCTTAAACACCGTTTTTGTATGTTGTAATACCATCCATCAGACAAACGTGTGTTCAATAGTTGTAATACATGAGCTCTCAAGAGGACAGAAGTCTCTTCTTGGGATGGGAAGCCTATAGAATGTATGTGTTTACATAGAGTACTAGGATGAGAGTTAGTCAGAGAAGTTATCTGTTCCACTTGGGTGTGAGTTGTCTGCATGAAGAGCATCCAGTTGACTTAAGTAGAGAATGTGTTACATTGTGTAGTGTGCAGGAATGTTCAAAGTTTTTCTTATCGCTGACCACTTTAATAGTCTTAATGATTGGTTTCGGCAGTTATACTTCTTAGCCATCATTAATACATGTTTCTGTATGTATTATGTATTGTACTGAACCTATTCCTAAAAATCAACCTTCCCCACAGATATGCAGTTAGGCAGTGACAGGCAACAGATTGTAGGACAGAGTTGCATGCAGTACATTTTTAAGGGCTCTACGGACCTCCAATACTGTTTGTGGGGCCTACAGTTTCAGAACCACTGGTGTAATGTTTCCACAATATTGTGTACTTCTCAAAGAGGTACAGTATTACACCAGGTGGCCTCTGTAATAATCCATTCTCTTATGGCTGCGAATGAAACCTGTTGTGAGTAGCTCCTAAGATGTGGATTTCACATAAGACAAGTTCACCAATCATGGCATTATCATGATTAATGTATGTCCCTGCCTTAACTAAGGTTAGCATTCATGGGGCTCAGGAAAGTTGACGTGATGGAGTCAACTCAGAGCTGCATCTGATTGTTGGAACTTGTGATAGATCTAGAGCACATCCTTTCTGTACTGGATACTAGACCCACTAGCACTAAAAGACGTGAAGATTTGCTTCTACTTAGTGTATCCAGTCAAATATATATTTATTTAGCCACAGAACGATATACTCTATTCGTTTTTGATTATTAAGCTCTGCTAACACAGTACAGATACCTCTACATATACTATGAATAAAATGAAAATAGCCATGTTAGTCCAGTTGCGATAGTGCAGAATAAATGAGTTCTTCAGTATTAGGTGATACCTTTTTTATTTGGACAAACAATTTATGTCATAGGACAAGCTTTAGAGAGTTTTCCTCTCTTCTTCAGGTCAATTTGCTGACCATCATTGTAAAGTTGTTTCAGAGAAATATGGATGTCATTTTTCTATGTGACCTACATTGGGAAGAGCTTTGTATATTCCTTTATCACTAAAGCGGTATTGTGCCCAAAATTGCTTGCATGGTTTAGCCAATGTAGCGACTGTACCAGTGTGAATAAAGACGTCTTTGTAGCAAACCTCAATCAATGAGAATATTTGTAGAAGTGAGTTGTAATTGTGAGTTAAGATTGACCAGTTCTTTTTACTTCAACATACACTGTGATCAATCTGCTGGGATATTTTACTATTATCATCGGTTAATAACAATAAATGTACACTTTCCCTGCCAATTGGAAGAATTGTATCAAACTACAAGTGTTTAACAATATTGCTTTTGCAGTTTGATTGATCATTTAAATATATGGACCTATAATTTTGTTCAGTCTACCTGTATATACATGTTCTTTATTAATTAATTCATTGTGTTATTTACTGCATATGTACCTTTAAATATTTGCATCATTTCACGTTAGTAGAATGTATTGTGGGCAACAGAAAATTTTAAATATCAGAAGATTGGGCAATTTTTACTAATTTGCAGTTTAATTTATATTGATCAGCATGTTGACTTAATCTATGGAGGAGAGTTATACATATATTGATTTCCACACAAAGTACATTGCCTCTGCCTCAAATCTTGTGACATGGGAACATGTACTGTAGGCTTTATTTAAACTTTTTTTTTATAGATGGTGAGGCAGCACAGACTGTAAGAAGTTGTCCTGTAATGTGATCTGTTTATATGTGCAATCACGGTGGTTGGGTCTATGAAATTGACATCGTATCTGGTGACAGAGGTTGGCAAATCTGAATTATTCTGAAAAATAATCCCCTGGACCAATGAAAACAATGTGCATGGTAACATCATACAAGTTTAATACAAATATATGATTGACTCGCAAATAAGAAAAAAGTGCCCTTTGGTTTCCACTGGAACCCCTGCAACTTTCTCTCATTTTTGTTCTCTCCTTGTTCTAATGTTCTTCTCTCTACTTCTCCATCTTTAACAGTCCCCCTCTTTCTCCCCTTTCTTCCTAACATCGCTTTCGCCATTCATTCCGTTACCTGCAAAACTTTGGTACAATACTGGATAGAATGGCATCACCAAGACCAATATAATACACAATGTATTGATGCTGACCACAGCTACCTGCTGTATAACTACTGTAGTTATTTGGGGGGCAGGGGAGATTTCCACAGACCATTCTTGAACTTTCTTAGACCTTTCCAAGTGGGTGGGTGGGGGGAGGTGACAATCCCTGCATCCTGAGATAATACAGCATGGCAGATATTATGAAGTGACGCTTCAATTCCAGTCTAATGATGTCACTTCCCTCCACTACGGCCCCAGTGTTCACTGCAGCACGCGTGAAAGCCGTGATGTGCTGTCTAGGGCGAACGATGGGGGGCATGGGGGCATGTCCATGACAGGGGGTGGGGGGGGGGGGGGGTTAGCCATGATGGTCTCCAATACCTGCATTCCTGTTGGTCCACAAAATCTGCCCTCCATTGGCTGCCACGTGATCGTGTCGGGGCAAGGAAAGACAAAATACTTGTCTTCCCTGGCAGCGGACGCATCATCGCGCACACACACACACGTCGACTGGGTCCTGCCCCATAGAGGGCTGTGCTGTGGTGTGTGGCGTGCACGCCGTAGCGCACGTCACAACGGCCACTGGGGACCTGGCCTTGGGTAGAGAGAGAAACAGAGCGGAAGAAACAAGCAGAGGATTCTGGGAAAGAAAATAGCTATAGAGTCTCTCTGGTACAGTAGTAACCCTTAACAACTTCTGTTGTTTTGGAAATAAGTTAGGATAGTAGTTGTAATTAACCACTCTTTCATATGATGTCTTTAGCTCAAATTTGATTGTCAGTGGGATTGCACCTTTAAACATCGTGTATAAATGTGTCCTAATGTATTACTTTGTTTCCATTCTTCTTGTTATGTTAGAATTTGGACATGGCAAGGTTAACTGCTTTCTTTCCGCTATTACTTTCCTACAGTTGTTAAAAATAGTTCAGGGTGGGCTGGTAATTCAGAATGTCTGTCACCATTTAAAGTATTGTTTTTTATTTGTGTTTGTCCTTCCTTCCTTCCACATTGTTTGGTCTACCAGGAGAGCCCTTCCTACTCTTTCCACATCACAAACGCAATTTTAATGTTTAAACGCAGTTTGTCTTGTGGTTTGTTGCTATTATTACTGTAACAGTTTGAGAGTTCAATATTGAGGTTTGTCTTTGTCAATCTATAACAGTCTGCCTCTATTTCACGTGTGTTTATCTGTTCCATTTAAACCAGAGAATAGTTAATCCTGTGTTGTTTACAGCAGGGGAGCGCAATCTTTTTTTCCCTGCGCCCCCCTGCCGGCTGTCCTGCTCTCCGCGCGACCCCCTCCCTCCTCCTTACCTTGGTTCCCGACGTCTGGGCGTCATGGCATCACGTTGCCATAGCAATGCGACGTCACATGACCCCACGTGCCACTTTGCCATGGCGACGCGTCTCCAGATGCCGGCTGAACCACGGTAAGTAAGGTTGAGGCTGAGTCCCCAGTCTTCACTGTGGCACGCGCACCCAGCGGGGGGGCGGTGCGTGCACAGCGCTACACCGCGATCTGCGGTCTGGGGGAAGAGGGAAGATTTGCAACGGGATGGGGCGTGGCTGTGGGTTTGCAGGGGCATGGCCATGATGTTCCGCGGCTGGTTCGCCCTTATTGGCTGAACTGCCGGCGGGGGCGTGGCCACGCCCCATCGCAGATGTCGAGGTCAAATTCTCCTGCTTCCCTGAAAACCTGTCGCGCACCGCTGGGGAAAGGTGCGCGACAAGGTAGGGACTGGGACCGGCTGGACTGGGGGGGCGGGGCTTGATAGCACAGCGCACGCCGAGCCGTGCGCTGTGGCGGTGACTGGGACCGCAGCCTTACAGAGGCCTTCACCGCTTCCCTGGCACTTCAGTGCCTTCAAGAAGCGCGTGGGGCCTCTGTAAACCCCGCGCCCCCCGCAGTTAATCTCGCCCCCCGGGTGGCGTGCCCCCCAGTTTACGCACGGCTGGTTTACAGTATCTACATTCAGAGCATAATGCTGTTCAACAAGAGGGTAATACAACTATTATTTTTAAGAGATACATCTTAAAAATCAGAAATATAATTTACACATAATCTGGTCATCCACAACATAATGTATTTTCTATTCTAGTTATCTACATTCTAAACAAGCACAAGTAATATATAATTAGTATCACTTCTAGTGTTAACAATGTGACTCCCTCTCTGTGTCCATATACAATGCAGTTGATATTGTAACTGTTGCAATGTGTGCTTTCAGTAACAAGCCAGACAGAAAGTCATATGTCTCAGATCTGAAGGGACCTTCACCATTTCAGTTGGGATTTTATGCAGTGTGAGGACTAAACGTAAATTAGGATAAGTCGTGCAGTTGGCATATCGCTTCCAGAGAATGGAGAGCTCTAGTAAAACAGCATTTTTGCCGAGTAAAGGCAGTGGTGTATTGATGTCGTAACTGTTGCAGACGTTGCTGTATTTGCATATAGAATAGCTTGACCTGAATTGAGGAATATAGCAGTTTGCTGGGATTTCCAGTGGACTCAGCTTGTTCTCCATACCACATTGTGGGACAGATCTGCTGAGGATTTTAATAATAACCTTATTAAAGCGTTTCCCTCTCCCTTCCACTAGAAAAAAAAAAAATTTGGAACCATCATGCCAAATATCTGTCTCTTTTATAGCATTGGAATAAAAAAAACATGTGGGATTCGAAATGTTGCATTATAGAAACCCTTTGTTTGTCCAAAATGAGAAAGGTTTCATACAAAATATTTTTTCTTTTTCATTTATATATATTTTTTATAGTCATTTAACTTCAAAGTTAAAGTGCTGAGTCTCTCTGGGATGCTGAGACATTGCGTTTTCTATGTTACGTTCCTGTTTTGTTCCCTTTATTATAAGCTGACACATTAGTTTTACTGTAATCTTGTGCAAATGACTGTTACCAGGAATGGGTGGGAGAGAGGGGGACAAGACTATACAAAACATAGGAGGCAGAATTTTTAGAGCCAATAAAAATGGGGTCTCAATGACCCCTTGTAGAATTTTACTCTCCTTGGCTCTCCCCCTTCTCTCTCCAGCCAGACCCCTCTACTCCTCTCTCCAGCCTGACCCCTCTACTCCTCTCTCCAGCCAGACCCCTCTACTCCTCTCTCCAGCCTGACCCCTCTACTCCTCTCTCCAGCCTGGCCCCTCTCCCCTTCTCTCTCTCCAGCCAGGCCCCTCCCCCTTCTCAATCTCCTGCCAGGCCCCTCTCCCCCGTCTCTCTCCCCAGCCAGGCCCCTCTTCCCCTTCTCTTTCTCTCAAGCCTGGCCCCTAACATGCTAACTCTCTCTAGCCTGATGCTTCTCTCGCTCTCTTTCTCTATCTCTCTCTGTCTCTCACCTCTCTCGACTCCTCTCTCTCTCGACCCCTCTCTCTCCAGCCTAGCCCCTCTCTCTCCAGCCTGGCCCCTCTCTTCCGTCTCTGTAAAGTCAGAGCTTGAAGCTGGAGATTCAAATTGGCCCCATGAAACCTCCATGTGAGCCCTACGCCCCCTCTCCTAGGAAGGAGCTACCGTGCATGCTGGGAAGTGAAGAAAACACTCTTCAGATGAGACTGACCGTGCATCCGCACCCAATTGGTTCTGCTCTTCGAAGCCACCCCCCACCTTTGTGTAGCACTTGGGGGAGTGAGGAGACACAGGTGCACGATTTGTTCACTCCAGCAACGCAGCATTTGGGGGGGGGGGGGGGAGGGCAGAACCAATTGGGGATGGGGGGGGGGGGGGGGGGGAGGTTGAGGGAAGATGCACAAGTGCATCTGTGAGGGGGGGGGAAGATGCACAAGTGCATCTGTGAGGGGGGGAGGGGGTGAAGATGCACAAGTGCATCTAGGCACCATAACTTCATGGGATTTTTCCAAGCCCCGGTAGGAGAAAAGAAACACAATGACGAGGACACCTTGATTAAACCTGTTCTTACTTATCCCAAGCTTAGGCTGCTGAAGCGGTTTAACACAGCAGGCTGAAGCTCTGGGGAAATTCCTGAAAAAGAATTTCCAAGCTAAACGTGGACACACCCAACATACGCTCATACCCCGGCCTGGCTTCATATATATGCAATGTAACCACTTCAAGATGTTTTAGGAGATTCATAGAGGTGTGTCCTGCGGGGTTACACACACAGTCTCACACTTTAGTATATTCTCTACAACAGGGGTGCTCAACTCCAGTCCTTTTAACTCCTCATCAGGTCAGGATATCCCAGCTTCAGCACAGGTGGCTCAGTCGAAGGCTGAGCCTCTGATTGGACCACCTGTGCTGAAGCAGGGTTATTCTGAAACCTGACCTGTTGAGGGGGGGCCTTAGGTCTGGAGTTGAGCACCCCTGCCTTTAACACTGTATATTGCAATAGGATCCATCGGACAAACGTATGTTTAATAGTTGTTGTAAGTAATACATGAGCTCTCAAGAGGACAGCAGTCTCTTCTTGGGATGGGAAGCCTATAGAATGTATGTGTTTACATAGAGGATGAGAGTTAGCCACTGATTGAGCCACCAGTGCTGAAGCTGGGATATCCTGAGAACCTGACCTGTTGGGGGCAAGTTAGAACGAGCTTGTAATTTTGCGGGGGTCGGTGTAGGGGTTTTCGTGGGGCCTCTTACTTGGTCCGGCATACCATTCTCCCCAGACGTCGCAACGCCATGTGACATCACGGTGCCATGACAGCACGCTGTAGGAGGGGAGATGCCGCTGGACCAGGTAAGAGATACGTACAGAGGCCCCACGCTCTCCCACGACAATCGGTTTAACTCTTGTAGGGAAGAGCGCGTGGCCTCTGTATGCGCGGGGGCCTCTGTATGCGCGTGGGCCTCTGTATGCGCGGGGCTCGGCACCAGTGGAACCGCCATCACGTCAGACCTGGGTCTTGAGGACCCCTGCTCTACAGGAGAGGGTTTGGTTCTGGCTTGCAGGCACCGTGTGTGACCAAGCGGAGACCAATGAACCCCCAAAAAGTAGAACGCAAAATTGTTCTATAAAAGCTAAACACATCGATTAAATGGGACGAAGCTGAGAACATTTTTTTAAACAATTTTTTTTAATATATGTTATTAAAATCTGCTAGCAGAGAATCAGGAAACAGATGGAAAACGCCTGTTACCGGATATTTATAGATACAGCGTATTTCCTGATTGTCGCATTTTTTGGGGGTACCGTTTTTCTTCAGCTCCTTTGCAGTGTATTACTGGCAGTGAAGGGGTTAAGTGTATTTTGATCCGTAGAGCACAGTGCTTGTCAGGTGCAGGGAAGCTGTCATTGTGAAATGTATGTATATCTTTATTTGTATAGGGCCATTTATTTATGTGTCACAGCTGTAATACACGTGGCATAATAATATAACGCATAATGGGGATAAGCGCTTCAGATATAAAGTAAGAATAGGAAAAAGGAGTCCCTGCCCCAGAGAGCTTACAATCTAAGTGGTAAGTAGGAAGAACGTACAGAGACAGTAGGAGGGTGTGCTGGTAAGTGCGTCTGCAAGGGGTCAAGGTTTATGTATGAGTAAAGTATCAGCCATGGAGCTACCCGTACGCTTCGTTAAGGAGGTGGGTTTTAAGATGGGTCTTACAGCTGGAGAGAGAGGGTGCTAGTCGGATATTGAGGGGAAGGGCATTCCAGAGGTGCGGGGCGGGAAATGTTTGAACATTAAGACCTGCACTGCAAAAAGTATATTAAATACATTTTTGTTCAGTGTGTGCAATGTCACCTGCGAATGTGTCAGTACTGAGCAGCTGTCACCGTCCTTAACTGCTTTGCATAAGAAATGGGCTACTCGTACAGTTTTAGCAGCAGCACACTGATTGCAGATTAAATGATACTGAAAGGATGTGAAGTAGCAGGTGTGAACCAACTGTGTCCTCTAACACAGGGTGCTCAACTCCAGTCCTCAAGCACCCACCAACAGGCCAGGTTTTCGGGATATCCTAGCTCAGATGACTGAGCCTCTGATTGTGCTACCTGTGCTGAAGCAGGGACTGATTGAGCTACCTGTGCTGAAGCAGGGATATTGTTGGGGGGGGGGGGGGGGGCTTGAGGACTGGCATTGACCACCCCTGATCTAACAGCTGCCGTGACCGTTTTGGACAATGTTATATTATGTGGTAGTTGTGGAAATCTGAAATTCTGCCTAGGTGATAAATGCAAGGAGAGCCATTGATCTGCAATCCTAGCACACAAACACTGAATATGGAAGCTTGTTTTATTTGATTACAAGCTGAAAGTAGCCGCCGTTGCTTGGGCATGCTGAGAAACCAAGAAATACTGAGATTTATAAATGGCTAATTTTTTTTTTTTCCGTTTTTTAATGCTAAGTCCCCGGCTAAATCCACAACAACTCCACTTATAACAGTTTAATTGCATCAGAGGTCCTGAAGTGTTTGTTCGAGACCCTCTAATTCATGTTTGTGGGACATTGTCCTCTCATCCCAAAACTGATCTCATACTCTTTAAGAATTTTGGCTGCTCCTTTATTTTTGCTAATGTTGCAAATTGGATTTTCAGAGTGACCAAGGTTAAGTGGCAGCTTGAGGGCTGTGTGATGGGATCATCTCATTTGTGATGTCATCAGTGATCTCATTTGTGAATTGTATCCAAACATCGACAAAAACCTGCTCCTTGATCTCAGGAACCATCATGCACAATTTGGTTACACTATTTTAAGAGGTGTCCAAATGCGAAGCGAACAGACAACTTTCCATACTATATAGTAGATGGCTGATTACTGCTTAAATGTGGCTAGATCTTGTCTCCGAAAGCAGCATGAGTTCTATATTGAAATCCTTTTTGGCTATGTGCTTGCATGACCTGTCATAGGACCAGTAGGCCAGTACAGTGTGTTACTGACCTGCTGCAGGGTAGTGGAACATTCCTGGTCGGTTTGCAGAGAGTTCTTTCCCCTGAAGCTTCCAGACCCTATTTTAGATTGTCAGATGGAATCTCTCCTGTTATATCAGTCCATTTAAGGTAACGTACCTTCACAATTATGTTTTGAATCTTTATGGGTTCAATGTATGCTAGAAACCAGACTCCACTGATGTATCTTCAGCTCCTTGTTTTGCCTCCGATTTGCAATATTGCAGAAATATTCCCATTGTAGTAATCAAACAATATCATACACAGAAGGGGTATAGCGGCTAGATTTTCTGCTGCAACTTCTGACTTATTTAAAGGCAGGTTATGGCCTTTTGTGAAAATATGTTTCTACATCAGTGGCGTTCTGCAAAATGGAATCTTAGGTAATTCATAGGTATTCTATCTTGGCCGTCATTTTAACTTCCTGTCTTTTACAGGTTCCCAGACCTGCTTCATTCACCCCATTGTCAAGTCATAAAGTGGTTAAGCTGCAGAGAAGGATGCTGGGTAGTGACATGCAAATGCCCATGTTTCACGTTTAGCTTCCTATGCATTTCATATATGGATTCCCTAGAGCGTTTGACTTCTGCATTAGAAAGCTTGTGCAGCTAAGCCTGGTACAAATGATTGAGGTTCCTCTTTATCCTATGGAGTCTATAGGCGCTATCGCTGTGATGTCGGGCTTTCAAACTTGTTGCTAGTCATTCTGGTCCATGTGTCTCCTAAAACAGCACCAAGCCATCGTCTTCCTTCATCCCCTGTTTATCTTAAATGGCAATAGTGCAGACAATGGAAGGGTTGTGCTGATGTCGGAGAAACCCAAGATGATCTGGTAGTGACTCTCCATGCATTGTCACCCTCAGCGTTGGGATGACATCACAGAATTAAGATCTCGGCCTCCTTCTAACATTGCAGAAACCTCAACTATTTCACAGTACGTCGAACCTGGCTTCATGCCACCATGAGACATTGATCAGGTCCTCCTCTTTGATCTCTTAATTCCTGAGCTTTCTGATGGTTGGTAATACAGTAGTTCTACTGTAGTGCCGACGAGTATTCGAAAACAAATCTGGGGCTTTCACCAACAAGACCCAGGTACAGGCTGGGTACATGCTGGGTACATGCTGGGTACATGCTGGGTACATGCTGCAACATTTCAGTGACATTTCTGCAGACAGACTAATGGCCCATCTGATTAACAGCGGGGGTCCCTGGCAGTTCCATTCAAAACTGAATGGACTGTCAGGGACCCCTGCTGTGTTAATCCGATGGGCCATTAGTCTCTGCAGAAATGTCACTGAAATGTTGCAGCATGTACCCAGCATGTACCCAGCATGTACCCAGCATGTACCCAGCATGTACCTGGGTCTTGTTGGTGAAAGCCCCAGATTTTCCAAGGCAAGTTTAAGGCAAATTTTAGAATACTCGTTGGCGCACCTGTATATCTAACTCTGACATTGCAGAGCTAGAAGTCCTTCATATGATGACCTACGGCCAGCTTGCAATATTGATTTCATTTGGGCTGGAATTTTGTGCCGCGCCTGGTGTACGGTGAATCGTTTCGCATGCCTTGCCTGGTAAAAGGGCCTGCAACGCATTGAGGCTGCGTTTCAAAATGAGGGAAACCTATGAAGTCAGACCTTGTGTACCATTATAATTGTTGGGGGATTTCTTGGCCAGGACACAAGAGAGAGACAAAGTGTGGCTAGTCTAGCTTTTCAAGTTATTTTCCCGGCAAATAGTGTTTCCACAGGGACAACGTCATGACATTATTGAGTAAATATAGCCCTGTTTATTAGGGACCGTGGGTGTACTACTTTTATGTGGCCATATTTATAGTTTTCCATTATATGCAGTAATACATTTTGTCATCAGCCTCTCTATTTGTGGTATGTATTCTCAAGTAATGACTGGTCATGGAATATGTATTGTTTTAATGGGAAATGTATGTTCGGCAGGACGTACCCAAGTGCCGAGAGTTTAGAGCCGTTTCTACTAAATGGCTCTTCTATAACTCTATTGATATAAGTGAGACAATGGACAGACCTGCTCATCACATGTTATATGCACACCTGATCGTTACAATACATTGGGCCAAATATTTTCCATGCATACAAAGAGGTCCTATACGTAGTGGAATTTATTCTCTACCCTCACAATCCATCCCATTATGGAGCCTTTTTCTTTCCTCTATGGCTATTACATGTTGTATATTGAGGTTAACTTGTTGGTTTGCATTTTCGTGTTTGATACTTTTGAAATTGCATTTGCTGCATTCATTATCATTTTTCTCCCCCAACCATTGGGACGTTCCATGGACAGATCCAAGCAGCTGAAGATCGCATTGTACAATTCTCCCTCTCTGGGGGAAGGACATTTAATAAAGGGACCCATTGTTTAACATTTTTTTTTTTTTAGAAAACTGACAACTGTTCTTTACATTAACTTCCTAAATAAGGACAACAATAAGGCCAAAGAGTCTTACGCTGAGCAAAACACAAAATATATTAACCACATTTTGCCATGATGGATATGTGCACAGGTTTGTAATTTCAGCCAGCGCATTCAGACAGCAAACAAGAAGCCGATCTGTAGCTTGTTTTAGTAAGCACCGTTTCTAGGTCCAAGAGGAAATGATTCACTCTGTCTGTATCTCCAGTTATTTTCTGTCTGCTTCACTCTCTTTTAACAGCAACAAAAAACAGGGCTCTTCTGTTTTTGCAGTGTCCGTTTTCTAAATGAACAGCGTTCCCTTAACATGTCTGAAGAGCAGTTCACGTACTGCAAATAAATGTGCCCGGTATTAATATGATCATTACAATTCTTAGTACGTGGGAGTTAATGACGGGTGACAAACACGGAAAAGACGTGGTGCAGAAAGCAGGGTTTTACAATTAGGGCTTTGGGATCGTGCTTATCTCGCCTGGAAATTGAACACACTACTCACTATATATTGTACACATTTTTTTTATAAACAGGGCAAGGGAGGTTTGGGTAGATGTTACGTGGGTTTTAGTGGCTTCAAAACTCCATGTCCCTTATTCTGTAAAGTGTAATAGCGCAGGTGACGTCTATCGCATGAAAATTCCCATTGACTTTAATGGGGCGTTTCATGCGATAGCGCAGATAATGCTATGCTATCACACCCTACAGAATAAGGGCCTATGGGCATAGTCAATCTGTCCCCGTTGCCCTGATTTGAATGTAATCTAAGCTTTTCTTCCACAAATATTCAGTATAAAAGTTTGGATGCCTTTGTTTGTGACTGCATTCCCGAAATAAGAATTCCTATTATTATGAGTTGTGTATCAGTTAGGGTTCATAAATTGTGGTTGTGTGTGTATGTATATGTGTGTGTGTGTGTGTGTGTGTGTGTGTGTGTGTGTGGTGTGTGGTGTGTGGGGTGTGTGTGTGTGTGTGTTGTGGGTGTGTGTGTGGGTTGTGTGTGTGTTGTGGTGTGTGTGTGTGTGTATTAAATATATAAACGTAATTTTCAGAAATAATATATAATAAATATACTATAATTCAGAAAGTTTGTTTGTTTTTCTGGCTATACAAATCCACACGCTTAATCCTAGAGCCACCTAACTTGGCATGCTAACTAACAGGATCAAAGGGAAGAGCGTAGGTGGGGTTTTGGTATGTTTGGCCCATAGCTGCGTATATCATGTATGTGTATGTGTGTGTATATACATACACATACACACTTAGGTATGTTTTCCGTATAAAGGTCCAGCTGTACAAAATATCTGCAACTCCTTATGATGTCACCAGTATGATGTCACGTGCCAGATTTATAGCCTACCAGGTACAGCACCCAGTGGCTTACTTGCTTAGAGAAATTGCGGGTGGCAGATAGGAGGTGGCGGAGGAGACGGGTGTCCCAGGACAGCGAGGAAGAAGGAGAGGATGGGGGTGAGGGAGGCCAAAAGCAGGGTCCAGGCAGGTTTTGGGGGGGTGGGGGGGAGGGGTATGTAATGTCATACAGTTGTTGTGTTGCCAGAACTTCAAGAATTACCACAACCGTTAAGAGCTTAACAGCCAATTCCAAAGTGTTTTTGAAAAATATTTAAATGTTTAACTGTTGCTTTCAAATGACATCATTTGGAACCACTCAAAAAATTGAAAATAATAATACTTTTAACTCCTACTTTGGCCCCTCTAAACGCCCCCCCCCCCACGCCCCCTTGGGGCAACGCCGGGTAATTCCACTAATTTATAATAATCCGGCCTTTACATTTAACCTGCAACAATGTAAATGTTCTACTAGATTTACATTATATACACAAAAAACAATTACAACACTCCTATAATTATATCTATTGACCCTGCCTCCACTTTTTGATAAGGCGCCATAAATAACTAAAAACACTTTTGGTTTGGACTTTTTCCCCCCGCTCCTGGAACATAAATAGCAACTTTGTAAACCTCTGAGTATGTGTATCTGCCTATATCATGTGGGTTTTGTTTTTCAAAATCCAGTTTTGCATGAACCATCTAGCGTTGGATACTCGATGGTTTTCATGTAAGCAGCAGTGGTAGTGAATAGGAATATTCATGGAAGTCGTACCCGAAGGGGCATTGTACTCTGCAAAGAAGACATGAAAACACACACCTATATGAACACGCAGCCTTACTTCTGGGAGCTTGCTGTGGAGAGGGACTGTGATGGTTATTGGCGCTGGCAAATGTTGAGGGCACAAGAAATCAGGGGTACTTTAAGGAGCAGCAAGCACTGAAAATTAAAGCATTGGTAAAATGTGAAGTGGGAGATTTGCTAAGATCTGCTGCGGTTCGCATACGAACCGGTATTAACTGCCGAGTCAATGGTTACCGCCGGACTGGGTGCATTGCCTTCATGAATGTTCCCTAAATAAACCTGCCCAGCCTTCAAATTGCCAAGCCAGTACAACCAGCCTCACACTGATGAGACCCAAAAGGTTGAAACAGCTGTCTGTGAGTAGGTTTACTGGCTATGCATCTTAACCCAGGCTGTGCTGAAAGCTGTGTAATGCAGCAAGCATAAGCTCATAAGGGTTCCATATAAAAATGGATTTGAGGCAAAAGGTGACAGTGTGTGCTCATTTGCATGTCATTTCCCAGAATCCCTTGCTGCAGTGGAAGCACTGTATGCTAGGTGATAATGGTGAAAGGCAGGGTTGCAGACCTTTCTAAGACATATGAATGTGCTCACAAGTGATATTTTTATTTGACTAAAAACTCAGCATCTTTCCTTATTTTTGTCACGCTGCGCTCACCACAAACAGGACGGAAGACCGCGGGGCTGAGGTGGGGTTGTATAGGCACCGACCAACAACCACGCAGTCCTGTCCGGAATGCGTAGTCCTAGTTCGTACCGCGTCGTAGGGTTGGAGAAGGTCAGGGTAGTCAGGGTACTTGCCGTGTTCCAGGGTTGGAGAGTCCGGGTAGGGTAGTTTCGTAGCCAAGGGTCCTGGGTAATAGAAGGTAGAGTAGTCGAATAACGAAGCCGGGGTCAAAGCGCTGGAGAGTGTAGAAATCAAGTAACAGGCAGGGTCAAACAGGACAGACAAAAAGTTCAAGACAAGACTCGAAGCAGCGGTGAGCACAATGCATAAACAGGAGTTTATGCTCAGCAATCAAGGACAGGCAGTAGCAGGTATATATGTGGGAAGGGTCCAATTACCTTGCAGGGGTGTGTGTACTGGTTCCACCAATGGTGTCAAGAGAGCACTGATCAAAAACAGCTTGCAATTAGGCTTTCCTGATGCTAGGATGGTTCCGGGCATACCGGCGCTGTAGCGCGATGCGTGTGTCGAATAGTGATGACGTCATGCGGTTTAACTCGCCAAGTTTCTCGCCTGTGGGAGGCTCCAGCAGCTCTACGTTCTTCACTGCTTCCCTGGTTGCCGAGCAACCCCGTGCGCGTGCGCGATGCGTCTCGCGGAGCTCCGCCATCACGCCGCTGCCCTGCACTGACCCTGGCAGTGGTGGGCGCATGACTCTGCCCCGTGGGCTTGACCCTGAGTCGGTCTCCGCGCGGATCAGAGGCAAGTGTGACAGTATCCCCCCCTTGAGGGGAGACCTCCGGGCGAACCAGAGATGGTTTCTCAGGATGCCTACGGTGGAAGGCAGAGATGAGGCGGTTGGCATGTACCTGATGATGAGGAATCCACTCTCTCTCCTCTGGGCCATAGCCTCTCCAGTGTACAAGATATTGTAATCCTCCTCTGGATATTCTGGAGTTGAGAATGGTCTGAACCTCGTATTCTTGTTGGCCCTCTACCAGTATGGTTTGCGGAGGTTTAGATTGTCCTTTGGAGGATGAGTCTTGATGATAAGGTTTGAGAAGGGATGAGTGAAATACAGAAGGAATCCTCATATTTTTTGGCAGTTCAAGCCGATAGGCTACTGGGTTGATCCTTTTGGTGATGCGGAATGGGCCGATAAAACGTGGTGCCAGTTTGGGTGAAGCTACCTTTAGCCGAATGTTTTTGGTAGATAACCAAACCCTTTGTCCTACAGAGTACCCTGGGACCTCTCTTCGGTGACGATCCGCTTGTCTCTTGTGTAATATACCAGCGTGCTGTAGATTCCGATGGATCTTCTGCCATAGGTCTTGTAAGTGGCGAATCCTGTCCTCTGCGGCCGGGACTCCAGACTTGGAGATGAGGGAAGGAAGTGCCGACGGATGGAAGCCATAGTTGACCATAAATGGTGACTGTCGGGATGATTCGTTCTGTAGATTATTGTGGGAGAATTCTGCCCATGGGAGAAGTTCCGCCCAGTCGTCCTGAGTGTCAGCGATAAAGCACCTCAAAAACTGTTCCAGAGACTGATTGGTGCGTTCCGTCTGTCCATTGGTCTGGGGGTGATATCCTGATGAAAAGTGTAGGGTAACGTCCAGATTTTTACAAAACGCCCTCCAGAACCGGGAGATGAACTGGGATCCTCTATCGGACACTATGACCTGAGGGGACCCATGTAACCTGAAGATCTCCCTGATGAAAACTTCGGATAACATTGGTGCAGTGGGTAAACCCTTCATAGGGATGAAGTGTGCCTGTTTGGAAAATCTGTCCACCACCACAAGTATTGTGTCCATGCCTCTAGATTTGGGCAACTCAACGATGAAGTCCATCGATATATGTGTCCATGGACGTACTGGGATGGGTAGTGGTTGAAGGAGACCTGCTGGTCTGTTGTGTGGCGTCTTGCTTCGAGCACAAGTAGCGCACGTGGCTACGAAGGCTTGTATGTCTCTCCGCATGTAGGGCCACCAGAATGTGCGTTCGATGAACTCAGTAGTTCTTTTGGTGCCAGGATGGCCTGCAGTCTTGGATGAATGTCCCCACTCCATGACTCTCCTCTGGAATTTACGGGGAGTGAACAACCGGTCCTCCGGAACGTTGAGTCCTGCCGGGATGTTGTTCTGAGCCTTAGTAATGTCCGTTAAGGCACTAAAAGTATTTGCAGCCAAAATACAAGTGGAAGGGAGAATGGTCTCCTGTTGATCCACCTTGTTATCCTCTACCAGGAACTGTCGTGACAAGGCGTCGGCTTTAATGTTTTTTGAACCAGGGATGTAGGAAATGAGGAAGTTAAAGCGAGTAAAGAATAAGGACCATCTTGCCTGGCGAGATCCTAGTCGCCGTGCTCCCTCAATGTACAGAAGATTCTTATGGTCCGTAAGTATCGTGACTGGCGACTCTGTGCCTTCCAGTAAGTGCCTCCACTCTTCCAAAGCCAGCTTGATAGCGAGGAGCTCCCGGTTACCTACATCGTAATTCCTTTGGGCGGAGGAAAACTTCTTTGAAAAATATGCACAAGGATGAAGTGGAGCTTGAGGATTCTTTCTCTGTGAAAGTATAGCACCTGCTCCTACATCGGAGGCGTCGACCTCCAAAAAAAAAGGTAATGAAGGATCTGGATGGGTTAAGATGGGTGCTGAGGCGAATGCCGTCTTTATTCTCTCGAAAGCCTGGAGGGCCTTCTCAGTCCACTTTGTAGGATCAGCTCCCTTTTGTGTGAGTGCCGTGATGGGTGCTACTACCGATGAGAATCCCTGAATGAACCTCCGGTAGTAGTTAGCGAAACCGAGGAACCTTTGGATGGCCTTGAGGGAGAGGGGACAGGGCCATTCGAGTACCGCCTTGACCTTGGTAGGATCCATAGCAAGACCGGTATCCGATATGATGTAGCCGAGAAAAGAGGTGGATGTTTGATGGAAATGGCATTTCTCGAGCTTGGCATACAAATGGTTCTCTCTTAAACGCTGCAGGACTTGTTTGACATGCATCATATGTTCCGGCATGGATCTGGAAAAAATTAATATATCGTCCAGGTATACTATAACATGGTGGTCCAGAAGGTCTCTGAAAATGTCATTGACAAAGTCTTGGAAGACCGCAGGAGCATTACACAATCCAAATGGCATGACCAGGTACTCGTAATGCCCGTCGCGAGTATTGAATGCTGTCTTCCATTCATCTCCTTCTCTGATTCTAACCAGATTATAGGCTCCTCTGAGGTCCAGTTTGGTGAAGATCCTGGCTCCCTGGAGTTTGTCGAACAATTCGGCTATCAACGGAAGGGGGTAGCGGTTTTTTATGGTGAGTTTGTTGAGGCCCCGGTAATCAATGCAGGGTCTGAGGGTTCCGTCCTTTTTTTTGACGAAAAAAAATCCTGCCCCCGCAGGTGATGAAGATTTCTTAATGAACCCCCTCTGGAGATTCTCCTGAATATATGTTCTCATGGCCTGGGTCTCAGGAATCGATAGTGGGTATGACCCTCCTCTGGGAGGTATGGCCCCGGGTAGAAGATCGATAGGGCAGTCGTACGTCCGATGTGGCGGAAGTACCTCTGCTTGACGTTTGTCAAAGACATCGCGGAAATCTTCGTATATCCCCGGCAGCTGTACCCTGTCAGGATCCGTGACCTCCATTCCTGCCACTGCCTTTGGAGCAGACATGCAATGTTCCAAGCAAAAAGAACTCCAACGAAGTGGTGTGGCCTCTGTCCAGTCAATGACAGGATTGTGGATCCGGAGCCACGGAAGTCCCAGAATGATGTTCGAGAAGGGGGTGTGAATGACATCAAAGGTTATAGTCTCGGAGTGAAAGTCGCTAGTCATGATGTTAAGGGGTATGGTTTGTAAGGAAATGATCGCGGGCTGCAATGGTCGTCCATCAATGGCTTCAAGACCTACCGGTCGATCTTTGGGTACCAACGGTATTTTATTCTTGAAGGCGAACTTTTGGTCCACGAAGTTTCCTCCTGACCCCGAATCCAGAAAGGCCCGTGTCTGTACTGTGAAGGTCTCACCGGATATGGAGATAGGTAGATAAAACCTCGTAGAGGGTTGAGGAGGGGAAAAAGTAGCAGTACCCAGCGTGATCCTCCTTATACTCACTGGGCTTTGGCGTTTCCCGGCTTCAGCGGACAGTTGAATACCAGGTGGCCGTTATTGCCACAGTAGAGGCATAGTCCCGCTCGTCTTCTCCGTTGCTTCTCGATAGGCGAAAGGCTAGTTCCTCCCAGCTGCATGGGTTCATCTAGAACGGGAGTTGTGGAGAGTACAGAACCTATGGTGGAAAAGGAAGATGATTGTATACCTCGGGGGTGTTTGTTTCTCTCCATTCTTCTCTCTTGGAGGCGCTGATCCATCCGGATGCACAGGTCTATCAGGTCCTCCAGTCCAGCGGGACGATCCAGAGCTGCTAATTCATCCTTCAACCGTTCGGACAGACCCTGCCAGAAGACTGCAGATAGAGCCACATCGTTCCAGCCGGTCTCGGCTGCCACCGTCCGGAAGTCCAGAGCATAACGAGCCACAGTACGGTCTCCCTGAGAAATATTAAGCAGAGAAGATGCAGCCGTAACCTTCCGTCCTGGGGTGTCAAACACCCTTCTGAATTCGGTGATGAAGAGAGTGAGGTCAGAGATCAAATCTGGGCGTTGCTCCCAGATAGGGGATGCCCATGCCAGAGCGGCGTCAGTCAGCAAGAAGATTATGTATGCGACCCTTATTCGTGAAGAAGGAAAGTGAGAGGGCATCAGCTCAAACTGTATGAAGCACTGGTTCAGAAACCCCCGACAACCGCTGGGATCCCCTGCATACCGGTTGGGCGCAGGTAGTCGTGGTTCGGAGGTAGGTGTGATAAGTGCAGGAGTGGCTGCGAGTGGGACGGGGTTGGTGGTAGATACAGTTAAACGTCTAACTTGTTCAGTCAGGGTATCCATGTCTTGTTTAAGTTGGGAAACTAGTTGTTCTTTGTGTGTAAATGAGCCGGTAAGTTGCCGGAAGCATTCCTCATGGGTGTCTAAGCGTCGGGCCACCTCAGCGGCGTCCATGTTTGTTGGGCTGAGCATATTGTCACGCTGCGCTCACCACAAACAGGACGGAAGACCGCGGGGCTGAGGTGGGGTTGTATAGGCACCGACCCACAACCACGCAGTCCTGTCCGGAATGCGTAGTCCTAGTCGTACCGCGTCGTAGGGTTGGAGAGGTCAGGGTAGTCAGGGTACTTGCCGTGTTCCAGGGTTGGAGAGTCCGGGTAGGTAGAGTTTCGTAGCCAAGGTCCTGGGTAATAGAAGGTAGAGTAGTCGAATAACGAAGCCGGGGTCAAAGCGCTGGAGAGTGTAGAAATCCAAGTAACAGGCAGGGTCAAACAGGACAGACAAAAGTTCAAGACAAGACTCGACAGCAGCGGTGAGCACAATGCATAAACAGGAGTTTATGCTCAGCAATCAAGGACAGGCAGAAGCAGGTATATATGTGGGAAGGGTCCAATTACCTTGCAGGGGTGTGTACTGGTCCACCAATGGTGTCAGAGAGACACTGATCAAAAACAGCTTGCAATTAGGCTTTCCTGATGCTAGGTCTGGTTGCCGGGCAACCCGCGCGCGTGCGCGATGCGTGTCGCGACGTGATGACGTCATGCGGTTTACTCAGCAAGTCTCCGCCTGTGGGAGGCTCCAGCAGCTCCCTCACGTTCTCCTGCTTCCTGGTTGCCGAGCAACCCGTGCGCGTGCGCGATGCGTCTCGCGGAGCTCCGCCATCACGCCGCTGCGCCTGCACTGCCCTGGCAGTGCGTGGGCGCATGACTCTGCCCCGTGGTGCTTCCCTGAGTCGGTCTCCGCGCGGATCAGAGGCAAGTGTGACAATTTTCCAGCTCTCCTTGGAAATCCTAATATAAATGTTACATTACATAGGCCTCATTTCTACCACTTTTGTTTGAGGGACCATTTTAAAGGGGTTGGTAAAAAAACATGTCATCAACTTATTTTGCTAGAAAGATTCCATTGCCCTTAACAGTTTTACTTATTTGCATCATGTTAAAATGAAATGATTGTCCCTTTTCTCTGTGTCTAGCTCAGGGGCGCGCAGATTTTTTTTACCGCGCCCCCTCTGCTTCTTCACCTCCGGTGGTGCGCCCTTACCTCACATCGTCAAATTACGCCGCGGGGTCATGTGACGTCACGTGACCCGCAACGTAATTTGATGCGTGTGACGTCACAAGATGCCGCGTTGCCATGGACACGAGTCCTGACGCCAGCAGAGACAAGGTAAGTATAGCGTTGCAGAGGCCTCACACGATCCCCCCGGCATTTAATTTAATGCTTTGGGGAAGAGTGCGGGGCCCCTGCAACAACCCATGCCCCCCAGAAAAATCTTGTGCCCCCCACTTTGCGCACCGCTGGTCTAGCTGATCATATCAGCTACTTCTGTTAATCTGCTTTGACTAATCATAGATTCAGAATTACATGTACTGTACATACAATGAAGAACACAAAGATAACCCTTCTCCTTCAGTTTTGGGTACTGACAATCTTATCAGAGAAATACGTTGGATAAAGATCATAGAAAACACCAAATATTTTGCCATAGAAATGTGAAAAGTTTCATGAAAAATTATTTTAAAATATAGTTGTTGCACCTGGATTGCAAACTGGTTGAAGGATAGATAACAGAGGGTTGTCATAAATGGAATTTATTCAGGCTGGGCTAAAGTTGTGAGTGGAGTACCTCATGGATCGGTACTGGGACCCCTGCCTTTTAACTTGTTTGTTAATGACCTTGAGGTTGGCATAGAGAGCAAAGTCTCCGTCTTTGCTGATGATACTAAATTGTGTAAGGTAGTAGAGTCAGAGCAGGATGTAATTTCTCTCCAGAAGGACTTGGAGAGACTGGAAAAGTGGGCATGTAAATGGCAGATGAGGTTTAATACATATAAATGTAAGGTTATGCATTTGGGATGCAAGAATAAACAGGAAACGCGTAGGGCAGTGAGGCAAGTCTGGTTCGAGCACATTTGTCAACGGAGGTGTGACGTCATCGACCCCCCGACTCCACACTGCAACCGCAGAGTTCCCGTGACGACGAGATGACGGACACCAGTCCTCGCAGCAGGAGGAATCGACAGCTCGACCGCAATTCAGGAAGAGAGGTTGGAAGGACCTTTTAGGCCGCGTTCACACTAGGGGCTTCGCAACGCAGCGTGCACGCGTCTGCGTGTGCCCGCCTCCGTCTGCTGGGCGATGTGTGATCATCCCCAGCAGACGGAATGATCCGACATCCTGTGTCCTGTGCACGTCCAAACAAGGGGATGATTCAGGTCTGCTTTCCTTTTAGTTAGGCAGGCAGATCTCCTATCAAACACAAAACATTCAGTAAGAGGGAAACCTACTACAAGTCACTCCTACAGTATATTCCAGTGTGTCACTAAAGTAAAGAAGCGCTTTGTTGGTGCTGAAATAGTATAAACGATCTGATATTATAGTCAGGGCAAGCTCAGCTGGGCAGTAATGTGCCTGTATTTATTCTCCCTAAATGTTTCTATTCCTTTTTCTCTGCTTTTTACTGGGATAAGAAATATATTCACAGAAACCATGAGTCGTATTTGATAAATGCACGTATTAAATATAAAACGATATAAGCACTGATAAGAGTACATGATTTGCTAAAAGTATATTTGTTAGTACTATAATCTCTCAGAAAGATTTAAGATGAAGTTTCACTTTAAAAGCAACTCCCAATTGATTGGCTGCTGAAACTTACGTCACGCTGCTGCAGCCGGAGATCACAGATTGAAAATACTCCCGCGACTGCAGCAGCGTCGATGCTGTACTTTGAGGCCAATGGCAGTTTCAATACTGAACACTACCATTGGCCGTCAGGAATCTGTGACGAACGCGCGCGCATGTCATGTCCTTCTAAATGCTGTTGAGACTCAGCGCACAGTGAGTGCACATTTTTAAACCCCTATAGTGTGTGTATTATTAAAAACGTTATTATGGGAAACAAGAATAAACAGGCGACTTACACATTAAATGGGGAAAAATTGGGGGAATCCTTGATGGAGAAGGATTTAGGAGTGCTTGTAGACAGCAGGCTTTGCAATAGTGCCCAAAGTCATGCAGTAGCTGCAAAGTCAAATAAGATCTTATTTTACATTAAACGGGAAATAGATGGAAGGGAAGTAAAACATAATTATGGCTCCTGTATAAAGCATTAGTAAGAACACACCTTGAATATGGAGTACAATTTTGTGCACCACTCCATAAAAAAAAGATAATATGAAACGATACAAAGTGCAGAGAAGAGCCACCAAATTAATAAAGGGGATGGATAATCTCACTTATAAGGAGAGGCTAGCTAATTTAGATTTGTTTACATTAGAAAAGAGGCATCTAAGAGGGGATATAATAACTATATACAAATATATATTCAGGGACAATACAAGGAGCTTCCAACAGAAGTATACATCCCACGGGTAGTACAAAGGACTCGGGCATCCCTTAAGGTTGGAGGGAAGGAGAGTTCACCAGCAACAAAGGAAAGGGTTCTTTACTGTAAGGGCAGTTACAATGTGGAATTCATTACCCATGGAGACTGTGCTGGCAGATACAATAGATATATTTCAAAAAAGGTTGGACATCTTTTTAGAAAGGAAAGGTATACAGGGATATACCAAATAAGTAAACATGGGAAGGATGTTGATCCAGGGAGAAATCTGATTGCTATTATTTGGAGTCAGGAAGGAATTACATTTTCCACTTATGCGATATCACTGGATATGTCACTGGGGTTTTTTATTTGCCTTCCTCTGGATCAATATACTGTAAATACAAATATAGGGTAAGTATCTTAGGTTGAATTTGATGGACATATGTCTTTTTACAAATTCATCTACGATGTAACTTACACGTTTTATTTTATGTAAAGTTGTCAGTTGGTTACATTTAATATATTAAACATGTTCTTTGTCTGCTTCATCCTATGGCTGAGTCTCCAGTGGCCACGGCTGCACAGCCGTCAGAGCGCCTGGCGGCGCGTGCACAGGTAAAAGCCACGATCTGCGGTCTAGGGGTAGCGTTGGGATATTGAGGGGGTCGTGGCCATGATGGGGGCAGGGAGCACGGCCATGACGGAGGGCGCGGCCATGACGCAGGCCGCAGCCTTGACGGTCTACACTATCTGCACAACCATTGGTTGCTAGTCAACCATGTGACCGCGTCGCTGCAGGGAAAGACAAAATCTTTGTCTTCCCTTCCAGCGGTCGCCTCATTGCGCTTTGCGCGCCCACGTACACACGGCGACTGGGGCCTGCCCCATAGAGGGCTGTGCTCTGGTGTGTAGTGCACACGCCGTAGTGCGCGCAGCAGCGGCCACCGGGGACGCAGCCTACCAGGGACTGCCCAGATGTATCTGTCTCTGGAGAGCTCTACCCCTGATTTAAGCTGTGATTCTGGAAGTTGGGCCTGGGGAGAGCGGGGCCCAGTGTCATCGCCATCAAGCTGGCCCTGGTTGAAGAGAATCTCTTCAGTACAGCTTCTTTTTTTTCAGAGCCTATATTTTGAAAGCCATTAACCCCATTTTGAATGAGAAGGTGGATATTGAAATGGTGCTAGGATGGAAGCACTCCGTCACTACTCCTTATTGTCAATCCAATATGCAGGTGTAGTGTATCAATGTATTCGGCGTGCATTATTGGCCACAAACCAATACCGTTCTTCCCAAATGTATTTTCGTGCTACGTATAACGCTCCCCCAGTGTGTCATGGGGTAATCTGGTTCATGTGTCCTTGGCGTTTTCTTTGGCAAATTTGGAAGACCCTGAAAGAAACACAGTGTGGTGTAAGCACATGATGCGTTGATCGTTTGTAATATGGTTAAAATAGATCAGTGGAATCTTGTCACAGAACTCATTGAAATCTACTACATTCGGAACTATTATGTATAGTGCGTGTGTATGCCGTGTGTTATATCTGAGATGTACAGCCGATAGGTGCTCAGCAGTTGACAACAAGAGTCCTAGAAGATTCATCTCGATGTTCCAAAATGGAACGTTTCCTCTCATTCAGGAAAACAGCTGGGCCACTTGAAAATACTGCTTCTTGAACCCTGGCAATCTTAAACTTGGTGTTTCTGGATAAGCTGCCCAAAAAGATCAGACTAGGCCAGCAGCCCCTCTCCTCATGTGATTTTTAATTACACATCTTTTTCAGGTGGCGGTAATTCAAATGGTTAAGAAAAGTACTAAAGTGACCAGAGAGAGTTCTCTCTCTCCCCTCTCTGCCCCATGTATATAAATGGGTGTATTTGTTACTACATATTTCCTTTTCCCAGCCGAATGGCATATGTATTTAGTTTTAAATACCCGCTCCAGCAATTTTCTCATTTAGATAAGAATTGATGCTACATCATTAGTCCAAGAATTTCTTTGCAAATCCGCCATGCTCCAAGTATTTTCTAGACGTCTGCAGCGTTCTCGCCCCTCACTTCGATATGAACTAACCACTGGCAGTATTGGGTGTCCTCCGAGGTATTTAGCAGACTCTTGGCGTTAGGTTTTTGGCGTTATCTGACGTTATCAACCAATTGTTTAAAATGTTGCTGTAGATCTGTATACTTTTATTTTGTTTTAACTGAAATATGGTTTGTAAGTGGCCTCTTCTAGGGCTTCTCATTGGGGAACCAATAGACCACAGGTGGGCAACTCCAGTCCTCAAGGGCCACCAACAGGCCAGGTATTAGGGATATCCCTGGGGATATCAAAGACTGAGCCACTGATTGAGCCACCTGTGCTGAAGCAGGGATATTTACTGCAGCATGTGCATAGCACGTTTTGGTGAATTTTACTTATTTATAAAATGTTTTACCAGGAAGTAATACATTGAGAGTTACGTCTCGTTTTCAAGTCTGTCCTGGGCACTTATGATGACAAATACATGATTACAAATACATAGTTACATTAAGTGAACAGGGTTATAAATTATATACAAGACATTGCATGCACAGTTAAAGATAATATATATTATAGGCGTATGTAACAGTTACAGACCAGATTAAAATGTGAGCTTTAGTTTTGAAAGAACTTAGACTGGTGGCGGCTGTGAGAGTCTCCGGTAGATGGTTCCAGTTGTGTGGTGGCGGCTGTGAGAGTCTCCGGTAGATGGTTCCAGTTGTGGGGTGCACGGTAAGAGGAGGAGCGGCCGGATACTTTGTTGAGAAGGATGTCACTTGGGTACAGCTGCAAAATCCTCTCTGACATCCTGTAAATTATATCCTGTTTATTTCAACGATCATACATTCATATTAGCCAAGTATCACAAAATAAAGTAACACTTATTTTTGAGTTGGAAAATGTGATGTTTAAAAAAAAACAACAAAAAAACAACTAAAACAATAATCAGTTAAAGGTCTAATCTGTTGCACGTACACGAACACATGTAGTTGTTTTAATAAGGGAGAAGAAGTGGCTCCGTGAGTAACGACACTGAGTTTGAATCGGGGTTCAATTCCCGGTGTTGGCTCCTTGTGACCTTGGGCAAGTCACTTTATCGTCCTGTGCTTCAAGCACCAACATCATAGATTGTAAGCTCATCTGGCCAGGGACGGTATCTGTAAAAATTCCTATGTGCTGTATACCGCACACTAAACTATAATTGTGAAAGCGCTATATGAAATAAAGTTATTATTAATTATCATTAATTTAAATATTAAATTCTGAGCATTAAAAAAAAAAATGCTAACTCACGTCACGATCTTACTTTAGAGGTATTCATGCAACTTGATCTGTGCGTGTATGGTTTATTCCATATTTCTCTGCATTGCAGCATGTCAATTTTCAAGTTTTGATGTAACTTCAGTACTATGCATGGTATAGAAACTCTTTCACAGGCTACATGACCTTGATCTGTAGGACCTGAGAATACATACAGATGTAGCAAACGTGATTTGTCGCGCTGGCGCGTTGCAGCAGGAGACACAACACCAAGCGACCAGACACCACTATCTTTGAATTAGCCACACACACAAAAGGGGTGGGGCTAACACATTATTGCCCCCCCGCTGGTGAGTGCCAGCAAGTGCAATAGCGTCTGCTAGATCTGTATACAATGCCTGTGTTTGCCATCCTTCCTCTGTACTGGTATCAACCAAGTCTAATATTTCCGATGGTATTTGCCATGAACAAAGAATTTGACAACACAATAGTTTGCTCTTCCATACACAGAGCCCCTCTCCACAAGCAAAGTGCCACCTCAAATTTGTCCAAACCACCACAATCGCAGGCACACAAGTCGTAAAATCTGCCCCCGAAATCCCCCTGAGTGGTGTCTACAGAGCACAAGGTAACCGTTGAGTTACATTCTGTACATACTTACCACTTAGATTGTAAGCTCTTCGGGGCAGGGACTCCTTTCCCTAATGTTACTTGGGTGTCTGAAGGGCTTATTCCCATGTTGTGGTGTTTGTATTATTTGTTATCTCATATGATGATTATGTCACGTGTATTACTGCTTTGAGGCGCTATGTACAGTAATGGTGCTATATAAATAAAGATGTACATACATACACTGCGCCTACTATATTAACCCTTTTACAGCCACTGGGTCCTACAGGGCATTGCAAAGCTCCTGAGATGTTAATACTGAATTCTCTTTCATGATGCACAGGGCTACTTCAGGATTTGGGCATCCCTTGCCAAGCGCCAGGTCCCAGATCTGTTTTCAAATGTGTGCTATTTGTTTTAACTGCTTCACTGCTAGAGGGCTCTGCAAATCGGGTTGTTACAGGCTCTTGTCGCAACTTAGGGGCTAGGAAAAGAGCAGCATTTATCTCTGGCTGGTGGCATAGCTGTGCTATTTATAGGTAAACGCTTGTTTGAAAATGAATAACCTTGGTATTTGTTTACAGGGTGTCTTGTTAACAACTGTCGCGTGTGCCACATTCCCCTGCAGAAACCCAGGAAATTAATGCTGGTTTCTGACACATTTGCAGCCAACTCGAGTCCTCAAGGGCTACCAACAGGTCAGGTTTACATGATATCCCTGCTTCAGCACCGGTGTCTCAATCAGTCCCTGCTTCAGCACAGGTGGCTCTGATTGAGCCACCTGTGCTGAAGCAGGAATATCCTGATAACCTGACCTGTTGGTGGCCCGTAAATCTGCATTCAGTCTTTTAAGCATATGACAATAGTAATTTTTTGCAAGATGTACCCATTTTAAAATGGCTTATACCTCCATAAAATGCCACAGTTCTCCCCTGGTCTCACTCTTTGGCATTATATAGTGGTGAAGGCGATACATACACATGTATATTATTTTAAGAATGCTTTGCAGCTAGAACACCCTCTTTTCCCACTATGCTCATATTTTGAGTAGCTATTTACACAGCTTACAGATTGGTAATAGAAAAATGTCATGGAGCGGAGGAAAAGCTTGTGAAGGCAGACATCTTACAGAGGCAATTCAAGCAGCTTAATATTAATATATATATGCAGCATTTGATTACCTTTATTGAAAACGAATTACTTAAGCTGCCTATCGATTGGTTCTCCCGTGATCGATCAGCAAAATTCTGTTTCCAAGGGTTCACTAAATGGCTGCATTTCAGTTTCAAATCAATCCTTCTGTCAGTGTGACTCAGCAGCTACAATGTATTCTTATATTACTATGGTAACATTATCTATTGTTACAGTTTGCAGCTCAAACTGCTGGGAACATTGGCAACAGGTTATCACAAACAGGCAAGTGTTACAAAGATCTTGCACTGCTGTGGAGGTGGCTAAACCCTGCTATAGACATCAAAGGATACTCGGTGTATTAAAACTCATTAGACATGGCATTAAGTTGAATTTTAAATTAAAAAAGGTAGTAAGTATTATCTAATACTACAGAACAGATTTATAAAAAATAAAAAAAACACATGTATGAGGATATTGCATGGATTGGTCCTTTAACTGTAACATGCAGAAAATGCATTGTGTTTATGTGTGTGTTTTTTATCTTCTGCTTTTATTTTAAGAGCTGCTACCCTGTCTCCCTTGAGGTATGTGGTTTGCAGTACACAGGATACATATTTATGTTAATCATCCAGATTTGGCAGAGTGCAGCTTTCCATACACAAACATTAGGATGGATAAGAAGGCTTATTTGTAGGATGAGTGGACTGGTCCATTGCCCGGGTTTAACATGATTGAGAATTACATGTCAGTTTTTTCTTGATGTGTATGATCTTCTACCCTTCGTAATCAGGGTCTCATGTAACACAGTTGACGGTCAAGTATGTTTTGTGTCCCAGGTAGTCAAGTTTGATGGGAACAGGAGGTGGATTATCCTACTGCATACAGTGATCACTATATAAAGGTAAATATAGTCTCTCAAAGTGGCAATCCAAGCTTTTTTTTTGGTTTAAATATAGGATTGAAGCAGGGGGTCTTTGGAGCTGAACCCCTTTAATTTCAGCTTCGGAGACTCCCTGCTTCCAGGAATACCAGTAGCCCCTCCGCTTGGCTAGCAGAGTTCATGTAATGGCGGAGTTACCCTGTGGGTCAATAGGTAGGGTCACCAGACGTCCCAGTTTTTAGGCATTTGTCTCAACTTTTTGGGCTACTGTCCCAGTTTTTATTGGCGCTGGCCACGCATGCTCTATCGGCACTTACCGGCCGCTCGAGCGCATGTGCAATCGGCGCTCGCTCGCGGTTCCAACGTGCGCAAAATTTATCCCAGTTTTCCCGGGACAAAAATGGTCACCCTACCAATAGGAAGCCGAACCTGATGACGTCACGGCTTCCTATTGGTATGGTGACCATATTTGTCCCGGGAAAACTGGGTCAAATTTTGCGCACGTTGGAACGCGTGAAGCGGAAACCCCTTTGGAGATGTGTATCTCGGGAAACAGGGGGTCTCCGGAGCTTAAATGAATGATGTTTAAACCTATGTTAAAAACCAGTAATAAAAAAAAAAAGCATGAATTGCTCCTTTAAATAATGGCTTTTGTTTAGTGTCACTAGGTAGGCGGAGAGGATGACTAACGCACTACTCTTCATGTGTGGAAAAACTGGTTCCAACTTCTAGTCCTTATGTTATCTCCTTTGGAACTCTGGGAAAGTCACCGTCTCAGTATATTCATAGTGGGGACGGAACATTGGATTACAAGCCCTTACTGGTTCCGCGTTCTTCCTCCGTTCAGCACTATGTAAGCTTCCAACGCTATACACAAATAAATGCTCCATATTTCGAACTACTCTTTGGGGTCCCAGATATTTCTTTTCCATTTACAGGTCGATGCTTGATGAGATGAGTTTGTTTGATGTTGTTCTTTGGATACAGTGTGTCCACTGTCACTGAAAAACAGAAAACGATGACCACCGTAGCTCATCTTGTGAGTGAACAAGGATCTTTTACTAATACCTCTCATTTCCCCTGTGGAAAATCTTTGCAGTTGCCAAGCTTGGTTTGACTGCCGGTAAGACTGTTTTTCCATGAGAGAAACCAGGAAAACTGTGCTTCTTTTGTGTATGAAGTATAGTACATCGGAAATCCATTTATTTTTTCCTTCGGAAAAAAAGGTTTCATCCCTTTGGAGGCATATGTTCCAGGTAACAAACATGTTTTGGTCTTGTCGCTTTTCAGTAGTAGTACATTGATATGTAATCCACATTGATTTGCACTACAGTAAAAGAGAACTTGTTCAACACACAAATGCACTAATATTAAGGGAGTCATTGAATATAGTCCAAAGCGGTCGTTTGGGCTGTTGGCGTCCATTCAAACGTCAATGGGATTTTTTGTCCGATAACAGGGTGATCAGGCGCGTTGGAGTATAATGAATAAGACCCAAATACGGTCTCCTTTCTGCTCTGTGTGTGTTTTTCTTACATTTTTAGTACATTTCCTCGCACTGTTTTGGATTCCCTTTTCATTGGTCGGAGTCAAAATTCATTTCTTCCCGCTTGCAAGACTTGATTGACAGCCCAGGATTTTTGTAGTAGCCCAGAACCAATTAAAACCTGCACTCCACCCTCTTGCCAAATTCACGCCCCCACACACAGCGATACCGCATGCATATCTGGCGTCTCTATACGTCTCCCATGATCTGACGTATAGCTTTATTTGTAGTGCGCCATCCATGTACACAGCGCTTCACAGCAGTAATCCACATTACAACATAATATGAGAGATAATGGGAATAAGCGCTTGAGATATAAAAGTAATAAAGCTCAAACCCATTATAACGCGATCCGCTACAACGCGAATCCGCTTATAACGCAATGCAAGCGTGGCTCCCAATTTTCGTATTTATGAATACTTTACAACACGATTATTGGTATCTTAAATACTTTACTTTATTGTACAATGCATACAATTGTACATTATTTCCAACGCGATCTGCTTATACCGCGATGGGATTCTTTGGACCCCAAGCACAGCGTTATAAGGGGGTTGAGTTGTATAAGGAAAAGAGTCCCTGCCTTTAAGAGTTTACCATCTAAATGGTAGGTTATTTTTGACAAGGGCTGCGGATATTTACTTTGATGCTACTCTTGTACTCCCTGTATCCCTGTATGCTTGTTTTGTATGTGCTTGTCAGCCAACAAAAATAATAACGTGGGGCTTTTCCTTATTTTCTCTGGGCTATGCTTCTGTAGTCTTGGAGTAGGGGGAAGGACATCCATTAGAAACACCCATTTAACGTCTTTATTAACCTAGGCCGTTAACATCCCTTCATGGCAATAAATGGGGATAGAGGAGCTTTGGTAAGTTGGGTAATCACCTCCTGCTATGTCTTCTTCTCACTGAATGATATTGGTCATTTCAACATCTAAGACTTTGTATATAAAATAATATTTTTTATGTGGCACTTTTAATTTCCAAACCCCCCTCATCATGATACCTCCGAAGAACACATGGAGCTGTCACTTGGGTTGAAATCTTCTAGCACATGTCTGGTGTTTTGTCCTCTATGGAATTCACCAAATTGTGAAATGTGCTGTAACTATTTCTGCTGTTTTATACCAGTCTGATTATTAGAGTAATGTAGAGAATGGCAGCAAACTGGTAGAATAAAGCTGTGTATTCTTTATAATATGTAACATTACATTGATCGCATATGTGATCATGTACTACAAATATGCTTATAATAAGGGAGAAGGAGTGGCCCAGTGAGTAAAGACACTGACTGGCACTGAGAGTTTGAGGGGAGCCTGGTTCAATTCCCAGTGTCGGCTCCTTGTGACCTTGGGCAAGTCACTTTATCTCCCTGTGCCTCAGGCACCAAAAAATAGATTGTAAGCTCCACGGGGCAGGGACCTGTGCCTGCAAAATGTCTCTGTAAAGCGCTACGTAAAACTAGCAGCGCTATACAAGAACATGCTATTATTATTATTATTATTATAATGGTCACTTAAAAAAGAGGAATTATTATTATTCCTTTGCTACACCTGTCCCCACAGTAATATTCCTATATGATTTTTTTTTATGCTTTCTCTATCTCTTAGTTCCTGATCACTGACCTTTCACCAAACCCACATGCACCAATAAATTATTCAAAATCTCTATTTTCAGTGGTCATGTTTTTATATTGCGCCCTGCTGAATATACTGGGATATTACGGCTACAATAAATGTCTATTCCTAGGAGCTTATAGTCTAACCACAGTCTAATGTTTCATTGCCCAAGGCTCGGATACATTAAGGGCTTGTTCAAGTTCAAATTATACATACACTGACTTTATAACAAGTACTGCCACTTAACTGTAAGGTTATCTCTTTTTACAAACGTACACACACTATTTCACTGTCCCAGGTGCCCTTCCACAATGGAGTCTTACTAAATCTTCCTGACTTTTATTACATTCCTAGAACAAGATTTAAAATCAGAAAGTGAATTTGTTTCCTCTCTTGCTTATAGGAGGTGATGGAGAGGCTATAGCCTTAGGCCCGGGCCATAGAGGCTTCAGGAGAGCGGAGGTGCGCTAACGCTGAGGCTCGCCTGCTTAAGTCAGCGCAATTCCACGGACTTGCAGGCGAGCCAGCGTGCGCGAAGGGAGCCAGGGGGAGGTGGTTGGAGGTGGGGCAGTGACGTCGCTGGGCCAATCGCCCACGATGCACTGACGTCAACGACACGGCGCCGTGACGTTGACGCTGCTTCAGGCTGATTGGATATTTTCAGCCGACAGCGCGCTGAAAACAGTTTGGCGCTCGGCTGAAAACTCCAAAGCCTCCGCACGCCTGCGGACGCTCACGTGAGCCCCCTCTCAAGGCATCCTCATTGAGGATGTAGGGGCTCAGCGCTGAGCGTCCGCACGACTCAGCGCGGCCTGTCCTTCTATGGACTCGGCCTTAGAAAGTCTTCAATACACTAATTCCAATGAAACATGTATCACCTACTATGCAAGTGATTACTAATTACTTTTCATGTTGGTCCATTAAAAGGTATCACAAAGCCACAAACAATTGCATTGTTTTACATATGAGAGAAACATAGTTCACCTCCCTTTGTATGGTTGCTGTAGAATGTCTGCTGCCAAAATGTTGGGGGGGGGGACTTAATAGCTCACCTTTCAATGTAATGACATAGGGATGTTCTTTCCTGCTTCAGGCCGATCCATGCTTTCCTAGCCAGGTCTCCCTGGCTTTGACATGTCGCCTGGCTTCAGTATGTCGCCTTGTCATAACTAACACTCTGGCTACCAGAGAGGACAAAGCATGGTCATTTCCAATGTCAAAGCAGTTGCTGAGAGCACAGCGAAAAGCGTGGAACTGGAGGCCAATAGAAAAAATAACAAAAATGTTATTGAAACATGCCTAGTTTTAAAAGAGAAACCTCTAACGCGTTTCTCGCCAAGGGTGCTTTATCAAAGAGTAGTTTCAGTGGTCTTAATTCAGCTCTTTATAGTCCTCACTCTCAAATGCACCACCCCCCTGTGTCCAGGTAAAAAACATCCCCTGGAACACAAACCCTCGGTGAGAAGGAAAACACGGAGGAGAGGTGGTGCCCCCGAGAAGAGAGAGGAACAAAGACATAACAACATATACAGATTAATACAAAGACCAACATCCATAAACATCATAAAATAACTAAACACTGTGGAGCAATGTAAAGCAACTATTGGATATTATATAATGCAAAAGCCATACCTCAAAAGATAATGAAAACTATCTAATAAAACAAATAATACACTGTGTATATATACATAGTGAGAGCTATAAAGAGCTGAATTAAGACCACTGAAACTACTCTTTGATAAAGCGCCCTTGGCGAGAAACGCGTTGGAGGTTTCTCTTTTTAAACTAGGCATGTTTCAATAAAGTTTTTGTTATTTTTTCTATTGGCCTCCAGTTCCACGCTTTTTGCTGTGCTCTCAGTTTCCCTTTTTCCTTATCCTGCACTTACCTGTGGATGCACGCTCTTATCCTGCACTTACTCCGTGATCAACATTCTTCCCATGTTACTATTTGGTATATCCCTGTATACATTTCCTTTCAAAAAGATGTCCAACCTTTGTGTTAAAAAATCTATTGTTTCTGCCATCACAGTCTCCATGGGTAATGAAGTTTTCATTGTAACTGCCCTTACTGTAAAGAACCCTTTCCTTTGTTTGCTGGTGAAATCTCCTTTCCTCCAACATTAAGGGATGACCCAGTCCTTTGTACTGCCCTTGGGATGAATAGTTCTTTTTAAAGCTTCTTGTACTGTCCCCGAATATATTTGATAAACTGTATTTATCATATCCCCTAATACGGTGGGTGAAAAGGCTACAAAAACATCCGCCAGAGCATATAGCCAATAAAGAATATCACTTGTGAGCACATTCACATGTTTTAGACAGGTTTGCACCCTGCCTTTCACCATTATCACCTAGCATACGGTGCTCCCACTGCAGCAAGGGATTCTTGGAAATGACATGCAAATGGCCACACAATGTGTCATCTTTGCCTGAAATCCATTTTTACATGGAACCGTATAAGCAAATGCTCTTGCTGTTCACACAGCTTTTAAACACAGCTGGGATTAATACAAAGTGGTTTAACTGTCTGACTGGTATATCTAATCTATATTTTTGAAACCATTGTATGTCCCTGTGTCTAGGGGCAATCTGATTGGTCCTGTCACTCAGCCTCTGGCCAATCAGCTTGCTCCGTGGCCGCCCACTCTAATTGGCTTGCTTCTGTGGCCTCGACCGGCCCCTCCTCCTCATCGCACCGCCACCCGCCACTCTCTCTTCTCCCTCTCCCTCCTGTTCTGTCTCCCGCTGAGTCCCCCTGCCCCCGGTATCACCCCCACAGGTATTGCTCCCCTGCCCCGGGTGTCACTCCCCCCCCCACTGCCCCCTGTCTCTGTCCCCCCTCCCTTTCTCCCTGGTGCCCCCCTGTCACCTGCGTGTTCCGAGCCATCCAGCGGCCTGGCGGTGCACGCACGCGCGGCTGCTCCTGCTCCTCGGGCGGCTCACTGTCCTCCTGACGCCGGCTCGCCATGCTCCGGGCGCCAGGTCCCGGTGTGGACTGCGCTGCATGGTCTGCCCCCCACCCCGGGACCGCGGCTGCTCCCGCTCCTCTGCGTCTCACCTTCCTCCCACTCCGACTCGCGCACACTCAGTTCGCACGGCGGCCTGCGCCGCCCCCACGCACTGACCCGACCGTGGCGATCACCCTGATTGGAGAGAGGCGCCTTCTGGACCGGTGGCAGCTCGGAGAATGTGCGGAGGGGACTGGTGTCCCCCGGTGGGGGCGAGGCTGCGCATCCTCACTGCAGTTGTTTTTTGGTGCCCGAGGACATGTGTCTCACAGTGTGTGTGTGTGCGTGCCTCACAGTGTGTTGTGTACTGTGTTTGTGTGTGTGTCACTGTGTGTGGTGTGTGTCCTGTGTGTTGTGTGTGTGTCACTTTGTGTGTGTGTGTGTGTCACTGTGTGTGTGTGTGTCACTGTGTGTGTGGTCCTGTGTGGTGGTGTGTGTGTTGTGTGTGTCACGGTTGTGTGTGTGTCTGTCACTGTGTGTGTGTGTCGGTCACTGTGTGTGTGTCACTGTGTGTGTGTCACAGTATGTGTGTGTGTGTCACAGTATGTGTGTGTGTGTATCACAGTATGTGTGTGTCACAGTATGTGTGTGTGTCAGAGTCGTGTGTGTGTGTGGTCACAGTAGTGTGTGTGTGACAAGTATGTGTGTGTGTGTGTGATCACAGTATGTTGTTGTCACACGTATGTGTGTGTGTGTACAATGTTTGTGTGTGTCACATATGTTGTGTGGCAGCGTGTGGTGTGTCACGTATGTGTGTGTGTGTTGTGTTGTGCACTGTGTCCTATTGTAATGTGTCTCACTGTGTTGTGTGTGTTGTGTGTGTTGTCGCGTGTGTCTCCTGTGTGTGGTTCGTGTGTGTGTCTCATCTGTGTGTTCTCACTGTGTGTGTTGTTGTGTGTGTGCGCACTGTGGTTCGTGTCGTGTGCTCACTGTGTGCTGCGCGGGGGGGAACAGAGCTTCTCGGGGGGGGGGAACGGTGACCGGAGCGCGGCGGGGGGGGCACGGCGGAGCTGTGTAAGGGGGGACACACGCCCGAGCTGCCAGGGGGGGGGGAGGAATGGCCGGCCTGCGCGCGGGTTGGGGGGAGGACTGGAGCTGCCAGGGGGGGGGGGAGGCGGAGAGGGATGTGGAGAGAGGAGGGACAGGAGGTTTTGGTCCCGGCAGCGCCGGGTCTCTCAGCTATTAGGGGATAATGGTGAAGGCAGGTTGCAGACCTGTCTAGACATGTGAATGTGCTCACAGGTGACATCTTTATTGGATATTATATATATGTAACCCTTGTATCTGTGTATCACGCTCTTATCCCTGCACTTACCTGTGGATGCACGCTCTTATCCTGCACTTACCTGTGGATGCACGCTCTTATCCTGCACTTACCTGTGGATGCACGCTGCTGCTGCTGCTGCTGCTGCTGCTGCTGCTGCTGCTGCTGCTGCTGCTGCTGCTGCTGCTACCGGATGTCTTCCATTCACCACAGTTATTTTGTGAGTACCCCAAACACTGAACGCGTATTCTGCTTATTGTCCGTCACTAGGGGATTTGGTCTGGCTTGCGGGGGTCTGCGGGTTCCCGTCGGGGGACCTCATGATCGCCGTGGTCAGCTTTTCCCTATACCGTACCTATGTGATTTGCTTATGGGCTTCATTCGCTACAGCTACAGCTTTCCCTTTATACTCAGACTCCGGTACATCAAGGGTTAATGTGGCTGCCTCCGCGTGATGCACGCGTGTCTACTGGGTCAGTAACGCCACACACTGAGGTTCATTCCTCCTATTGCTACTCAAGGTAGTTGCTGTTTAAAGCAGCATTCTACACACCCAAAAAATCTATATATATATATATATATATATATAATTTTTATTTTTTTTAACATTATTTGGAACTGGAGGTCCTACAAGTTAACTGTTCTATTTCCAGCTACGGACAACCCCCCCCCCCCCCCCCCTTGTTCCAGAGAAACTTTGTGTTTGTGTCTGGTGCACTTCCTTGTTTTTTTTTTTTAAACATGGCGCCTGTGATCATCCAGTAGAAAGTTGCAATATGATCAGTTGCAGCTTCCTATTGACCTGTGGTTAGGCAGCCACATTGTTTCCCTGATCTAGTAGGACAGTGTTTTTCAACCCGGGGTTCTAGGAAGCCTTGGATTCCCCGGGCACCCTAAAGGGTTCCCTGCAATTTTAAGGTCATTTTAAAATGGTACCAAATACAGAAGAATTTACAATGCATCTGATCTCAGACGCGCTATTAGAGAGGGTTGGGGTTCTTTACAATGTATCTGATCCCAGACACGCTATTAAAAAGGTTGGGGTTCCTTACAATGCATCTGATCTCAGACGCACTGTTAGAAAAGGTTGGGGTTCCTAACTGCATCTGATCTCAGACACACTATTAGAGAGGGTTGGGGTTCCTTACACTGCATCTGATCTCAGACGCGCTATTAGAGAGGGTTGGGTTCCTTACAATGCATCTGATCTCGACGCACTATTAGAGAGGGGTTGGGGTTCCTTACACTGCAATCTGATCTCAGCAACGTCTATTAGAGAGAGGTTGGGGTTCCTTACATAATCTGATCTCAGACACGCTATTAGAGAGGGTTGGAGTTCCCTACATTGCATCTGATCTCAATGCGGTATTAGAGGGTTGGGGTTCCTTACAATGTATCTGATCTCAGACTCCCTGTTAAAGAGCGTTGGGGTGCCTCAGAATTTCTCATAGGGTACCTTAACTAAAAAAATGTTTGGGAACCACTGTGTAGTAGGAGAACACTGTAAGAATGTCGGAATCCAGGGGGCTGAAATAGTACTTTACAAATAACGAGCTGCCGGATTGCTGCTTTAAGACGTTTGGTATGAGATCTTCACCAAGCTATTTATGCTGTTTTATCTATAACTATGGTTACTTCCTTGTGTGAGGAATATCAAATGCATGTTTGCTTATTTGAATCTCCTAAGAAATAGAACAAATAGTGCCACAATACTTTTGAACTCACGGAAACTTTGAGCAAATATTGAACAAATCCATAGCAAAATTTTTGAAGGCTTGTACCTTTAAGAAGCCTGGGGTTCTGATTTGATGATGTCTTAGACCAGGTGCGACCAAATCAAAGGCCACCCTGCTCTAGAATGTTATTGCATGTATATATTTATGTATGTGCCAACAACTATGCCCTGCATGCAACAATCATAAACAGATAGTAGGGAATACCTGGCCAAAGTTATCCAGGTAGATCTGTATCTGCACCTTTTTTGTTGTCTATAACGTGTTCTTTGTAATGACATGTTCTGTGTTCTGACACGGTTATATTTCAAACTCTGTATTTTTCTATTAGAAAACCCCTAACAATTCTCACTGTCACGTTTCATCACTTGTATACATAGTTACATAGTTTACATATAGATGAGGTTGAAAAAAGACCTACGTCCATCAAGACACCCTATGCTAAATTTAGATAACATATACTTTATCCTTATTGATCCAGAGGAAGACAAAAAAAAACCCCAGTGACACGTTATCTAATGATATCTCATAAGGGAAAATAAATTCCTTCCTGTCGCCAAATAATGGTCAGAAATTAGATTTTCTCGCTTATCACATTCTTCCCATGTTTACTTATTTGGTATATCCCTGTATACATTTCCTTTCAAAAAGATGTCCAACTTTTTGTTTAAAAATCTATGTATCTTCTGCCATCACAGTCTCCATGGGTAATGAAGTTTCATTGTAACTGCCCTTACTGTAAAGACCCTTTCCTTGTTTGCTGGTGAAATCTCCTTTCCTCCAACATTAAGGGATGACCCCGAGTCCTTGGTAACTGCCCTTGGGATGAATAGTTCTTCTTTTGAAAGCTTCTTGTACTGTCCCCGAATATATTTGTATATAACTGTAGTTTATCATATCCCCTAATACGGTGGGTGAAAAGGCTACAAAAAACATCCGCCGTTTAGCATTATACCAATAAAGATATCACTTGTGAGCACATTCACATGTTTTAGACAGGTTTTGCACCCTGCCTTTCACCATTATCACCTAGCATACGGTGCTCCCACTGCAGCAAGGGATTCTTGGAAATGACATGCAAATGGCCACACATGTGTCATCTTTTGCCTGAAATCCATTTTTAATGGAACCGTTTAAGCAAATGCTCTGACTGTTCACACAGCTTTTAAACACAGCATGGGATTAAATACAATTGGTTTAACTGTCTGACTGGTATTCTATATCTATATTTTTGAAAACCATTGTATGTCCCTGTCTAGGGGCAATCTGATTGGTCTGTCACTCAGCCTCTGGCCAATCAGCTTGCTCCTTGGCCGCCCCACTCTAATGGCTTGCTTCTATGGCCTCGACCGCCCCTCCTCCTCATCGCACCGCCACCCGGCCACTTCTTCTTCTCCCCTCTCCCTCCTGTTCTGTCTCCCCCGCTGAGTCCCCCTGCCCCCGGGTATCACCCCCACAGGGTATTGCTCCCCTGCCCCGGGTGTCACTCCCCCCCCACTGCCCCCTGTCTCTGTCCCCCCCTCCCTTTCCCCGGTGCCCCCTGTCACCTCGTGTTCCGAGCCATCCAGCGGCCTGGCGGTGCACGCACGCGCGGCTGCTCCTGCTCCTCGGGCGGCTCACTGTCCTCCTACTGCCGGCTCGCCATGCTCCGGGGCGCCATGCCCTGGACTGCGCTGCATGGTCTGCCCCCCACGCCCGGGACCGCTCGTGCTCCCTCCTCGGTGCCCCTCCTCCCACCCGACTCTCTCACACTCCAGTCTCGACGCCTCGCGCCCTGCCCCCCCACGCACTCCCCGTACCGGACGTACCCTGTTGGAGAGAGCGCCTTCTGGACCGGTGGCACTCGGAGAATGACGGAGGGGACTGGTGTCCCCCGGTGGGGGGCGAGGCTGCGGCTCCTCACTGCAGTTGTTTTTTGGTGCCCGAGGACATGTGTCTCACAGTGTGTGTGTGTGCGTGCCTACAGTGTGTGTGTGTCACTGTGTGTGTGTGTGTGTGTGTTGTGTCACTGTGTTGGTGTGTGTGTCACTGTGTGTGTGTGGTGTGTGTCACTGTGTGTGTGTGTGTGTGCACTGTGTGTGTGTGTCCTGTGTGTGGGGTTGTGGTGTGTGTGTGTGTGTGTGTGTGTCTGTCACTGTGTGGTGTGTGTGTCTGTCACTGTGTGGTGTGTGTCGTCACTGTGTGTGTGTTTCAAGTATGTGTGTGTGTGTCACAGTATGTGTGTGTGTGTACACAGTATGTGTGGTGTCACAGTTGTGTGTGTGTCAAGTGAGTCGCCCCCCCCCCCCCCCGCAGACTCATCTGTGGTGTCTAGGGTGCGTGAGGGCAGATTACATGCATAGTGGTGGTGCATACCTGCGTGGAACAGGAGGGCCTGAGCTTCCCGCGGTGTTATGGGGGGAGACAGGACCAGGCTTCTGGGGTATTGGCCTCCATGGTATCTTAGTGGTGGTGCAGCGCCTCCATCTTCTATAGCTCCCAGGGATATGGGAGAGGACCCATATAGAAGAACCACCCTGGTCCAGGAGTGAATGCTCCAAATCACACAGTCTTTGGTAAAAGCCACAGGGTCTTTATTGTACTCACAGCTTATTAGAGCAGCACACAGCAGCAGTAGTACACAGCAAAACACTTCCTTCACAGTGTACAGGATCTGTCTCCTTCTCCTCTCCTTCCCTCCAAATTGTTCTCCTCAGGATGGTCTGAAGGGGGTCTTTGCTCCCTGCCTCCACCCTCAGCCCATGGCGCTCAGGGTGGGGCTAGCTCTTCCCTCACCCCCTAAGCAGGGTGAGGGGCACTGGTCCACCTATAACTCACTAGGCCCTACTCCTCTGGAACCTATGATCTAGCTCACACAGTCTGACTGTCCAGTCAGACACTCCAACACTAACAGAACTGAGAGCACACAGGAACTGCAACTAAGTTTTGTCAGCCCCGCCTCTCATGACATCAACAGAACCTCCCCTCTGCATCAGGCCTACAGCAGAGTCAGGCTTGTATCTATCAATCAGGCAGGGCTTACAAGGGGGGAAAACCCATGATTACTACTGGGGCCTGTCATTAACAGGACTTACCACAGTAGTAGGAAGATGTTATAGCCCACGCTGTTTACAGGGGGCTACATATATATACACACATGGATATTAATAAACCATGTGGGGCTATTACTGAGCTAATAACACATGCACTGATCTTGTTTACCCTTTCAATGCTTCTACTTCTGCAGCAATTATGGACCATTTTTGGTGTATTATATATACACCAAAAAAGCTACAATATTGTAATTTAGTTGCAAACAAGACGCCATTCATATTTATGCTGCAAAACGGAAGTGTCTTGTGCATGCTTTTGCTATTTAAATGTTAGAAAACATATTTTGTTTGAATTAGTTTGATTATTTAAACAGTTGACTGGGAGACTGAATGCATTCCCCACCAGCACTGAAGAGGTTAAGTTGTGCCTTTTTTTAGACATCCATACCATGAACCTAATATACATGAGGCTAAAAAAAATGGCATGTTTATAATAATATTATTAATGATCGGTTTCATAGATGCTAAAACGGATCTAAAATTACTTCATATAAATCCAGAAACACATTAGAGTTGCCAGGTGTCCAATACTGAACCAGACTGTCCTGTATTTGGACACTTTGTCAAGTATATACATCTCTGGATATAGTGACCTGACCGGCTGTGGGGACCACAGGATTTATCAGAGATGGGCTGTTGCTAGGGATCTGAGCAGCTTCCCCCATTCTGATTGGCTGCTGCTGGTAATGCAGCCAAACAGCAGGAGGTGTCAGTAGCCTGGGGGTGGGGCCAAGGAGAGGAGGTAACAGCATGGAGTGGAGAGGTGTGTGTGTCTCGAGCACGTCGCACCTTTCACCATTGTGTCCAGTATTTTGGGAGAAGCCACCTAGCTTCTAAACCCTATTTGTAGTTGCACAATATAACTCCAGTAAGGCAAAGTTTTTGTCATGTGCACGCTCTAGTGATGCGTTTCTTGGTGAGTAGCGTGTTAGAAAAAATGTGAAATAAATACACACTTATATAGGAATAAATACGTTTATAGGTCTTTCAAAAGGAAAACTACAGGAAAAAAAATGATTAGACATGCATGGCTTGTATGCTACATCAGGGGGGCGCAAAGTTTTGATCCTGCGCACCCCCTGCCTGTTCACCTCCCGGCTCGCACCCCCACCTCCTGCTCGGCTCCGGCGTCAAATGACGTCGCAGGGTCACGTGACCCCGCTTTGTCATTTGACGCCAGTTACCGTTGTGATGCGTCGCTTAAGATCAGGTAGGACAAGCTGCAGAGGCCTCACGCGGTCCCCCCGGCATTTAAATTAAGTGCCTTGGGGGAGAGTGCGGGACCTCTGTAGCGGCCACACCTCCCCCTGTAAATTCTCCCGTGCCCCCCCACTTTTTGCACCCCTGCTCTACATGGTAAAAAGTGTATAATTAAAAAAATGTTGAGGCTTCGATGCACAAGAAGTTTGCACTTATTAAATATACCTGCAGAGAAAGTGAAAATCTTGCTTGATCTGATGGTTAGGGCAGGGATACTCAACTCCGTACTCAAGCCCCCCAACAGGTCAGGTTTTCAGGATATCCCAGCTTCAGTACAAGTGTCTCAATCAGAGGCTCAGTCAAAGACTGAGGTTCTGATTGTGCAATCTGTGCTGAAGCAAGGATATCCTGAAAATCTGACCTATGGGGGAGGAGGGCGGGTGGGAGGGGGCTTGAGGACTGGAGTTCAGCACCTGTGATTTAGTGGATACAGAAAGCCATATACAGGCATACCCCGATATACGGACCTTCACTTTACGGACACTCGCGAGTATGGACATATTTACAATGGCACCATTCGCAAGTACGGACACTTTTTCAGCCCTACTGACCGCCGTGGTTGTGTGACGCGCGGATTCCCCTCGCCCAATTGGAAAACAGCAGCTCGCGCATGCGCCTGTGAGTAGGGCACAGGCGCGTCCTGAACAGCAATACCGGCTCCCGACCTCTACCCAAGTGAAAAAAGGGAGTGCTTCACTTTAAGTACATTTTTGCTTTCCATACATGCTCCGGACCCATTGCGTACGTTAATGCGGGGAATGCCTGTACATGAAGGCAGCCATTATTTTCTTTAACTCTTTTGCTGCCAGAGGGTGAGTCCACAGTAATAATCTACAAGGTAGGTGGTAGAGCCCAAATAATATATAGATTTGAAAGAAGAAGAAAAAAAACAGAGGGATTTTAAATGGTAAATCCAACGGTGTGGCTTCACCATTTTAGTAGTGTCTATTTAGGGATGCACCTTTTATTCTGTTTTACATACACTACATCTGACAGGTCTTTCTTGTTTCACATTTATTGTTTACATTATCACAAACGGCTTCCCTTTTTTTAATTCTCTGCTGCTGCCAACGTGTTCATTATCTCCGCTTCCTGTCCTGACATTTGTTTTTCTTACTTGACTCTCTTTAGTGTTTGTTCTGTGTTGGACTTTCGGGTAGCACACAGGTCAACTCAAGGTTATGACAGCTATATATATATATATATATATATATTCGACAGGGCTCGTTAAAACAGCAGTCCAAGCGGCCGTTTAATTTTTTTATTAAATTGTTTCCCCCTTTAATATGTGCATCAATACAATCCACACAATGATAAGTATTGTATTGTATGTCTTTATTTATATAGCACCATTAATGTACATAGCGCTTCAGAGTGGTAATACATGTGGTAATCAAATAAATAACAGATAATATAAATAACAGATCATGGGAATAAATGCTACAGGCATAAAAGTAACATTAAGGAAGAGGAGTCCCTGCTCCGAGGAGCTTACAGTCTAATTGGTAGGTAGGGAGAACGTACAGAGACAGTAGGAGGGAGTTCTGGTAAGTGCGTCTGCAGGGGGCCAAGCTTTATGTAACATTTGTCCAGTATTATCCACAGTGCTATTCATACGCTTCTTTAAGCAAGTGTGTCTTAAGGTGGGTCTTAAAGGTGGATAGAGAGGGTGCTAGTCGGGTACTGAGGGCAAGGGCATTCCAGAGGTGTGGGGCAGTCAGTGAAAAGGTTTAAGGAGGGAGAGGGCTTTAGATACAAAGGGGGTAGAGAGAAGACATCCTTGAGCAGAACGCAAGAGTCGGGATGGTGCTTAACGAGTGCTAATTAATTAGTGCATAAGTAATTATTTATTTATTTATACAATATATATATATTTATACAATCTTTTACCTGGAATGAATACATTGAGAGTTACCTCTTGTTTTCAAGTATGTCCTGGGCATAGAGTTAAGATGACAAATAATACATGGTTACAAATACATAGTTACAGTACATAAGTGAACATGGTATACATTATATACAAGACATTGCATGCACAGTTAAAGATAATATATATTATAGTATGTAACAGTTACAGACCAGATTAAAATGTGAGATGGCTTTAGTTTTGAAAGAACTTAGACTGGTGGTGGCTGTGAGAGTCACCTGTAGATAGTTCAAGTTTTGGGGTGCACGGTAAGAGGAGGAGCGGCCGGATACTTTGTTGAGCTTTGGGACCATGAACAGTCTTTTGGAGTCAGATCTCAGATGATAAGTGCTGCATGTGGTAGGGGTGAGGAGATTGTTCAGATAGATGGGTACCTTGCCCAGAAAGTATTTGAAGACAAGACAGGAAAGGTGAACTTTGCGCCTAGACTCAAGTGATGACCAATCTAGATCTTTGAGCATTTCGCAGTGATGTGTGTTGTAGTTGCATTGGAGAACAAAATGGCATATTGAATTGTAGAGGGTATCAAGTTTGCTACGGTGTGTTTGGGGTGCCAAGCCGTATACTATGTCCCTATAGTCGATAATTGGAATTAGCATCTGCTATGCGATACACTTTCTGACCAGCAGACTTAGGGAGGATTTGTTCCTATAAAGTACACCTAGTTTGGCATAGGTTTTGGATGTCAGGGTATCAATGTGCATCCCAAATGTTAAATGGGAGTCAAACCATATGCCCAAGTATTTAAAACTAGTAACAGGAGATAGGGTGGTGTCAGCGTTGGTTCTGATCTGGAGCTCAGTCATTGGAAGCTTTAAAAATGTAGCCTTTGTCCTAAATACCATTGTTCCAGTCTTGTCAGTGTTTAAAAACAGTTTGTTTTGGGAAATCCAATTTTCAAGTCTCAAAAAGTCAGATTGAAGTACGTGTTCAAGGTTGGAGAGGCCAGGGCTGTGTGCATATAGGATTGTGTCATCTGCATACATGTGTATTGAAGTTCCCTAGAATATCACTGATAAACACTGAGAAGAGTAGGGGCCCCAGAACAGAGCCTTGCGGGACACCGCCGGTGATATCCAAGGGGTTGGAGTTAGAGCTTGAGATAGACACATGTTGGGATCTACCTGATAGGTAGGAATGAAACCAGTTTATATTCATTCTTCATCAGATTTATGTGTTAGCGCTGTTTTCTTTTTCTTGTTATATATATATATATATATAAAACAAGAAAAAGAAAACAGCGCTAACACATAAATCTGCTGAAGAATGAATATAAAATATACCACAAAATGAACAAAGTCCAGTCCGAAGTGTTCAGACACAAAATGCCATCAAAATCCTTTTAAGTCGGAGTGTGGAATCGAAAGCCAGTTGAATAATTGATATATATATATATATATATTCCATTGACTCAGAAACATAGATGCCCATGATCATATCACATATTGTATCCTACATCATATCTCATCAAACTTAAATACATTACATGCATAGATCAAAAAGCTCAAAAGTCCATATAAAGATTAGATATATAGTTTACCCAAATGTAAATTTGGATTAGCAATAAATACATTTGACCCCATAACTTCAATAGATTGATTAGTATTTGAATGTACCCCTTAAAGAAAAACTATTTGAACCTCTTGGTGTTCTATTTTATTAGAGAACTCCTATACCTTATTACCATACTCATATAACATATTACTGCACCCATATAGATACAGTATGATGAAAAACATTGATTCACGGGCATGTATATCCATAATCATACCTTCTAACATATCACATTTCATATATCACCCAGGATGAATATATTCCATCTATGGATCAAAGGTTCAAAGGACCACAAATACAGTACATAGGTATATATACCAGGCGCAGATTGTAAATTAACAATAAATACTGCACTATAGTCTAACGATCGTTGGCATTAAGAATTTTTTTTTTAATTCTGGAGAAAGGACCCCTCCCTTCAGTCATCTGCTCCCTGGGAAGATTTGGTCATAGTAGTTAGATTATGGGAGAATCCCTCTGGGAGGACAAAAATGTCTATATACTGTAGCTAGCACATTGTTTTTCAACCATGGTTCCCAGGAGCCCCTGGGTGCCCCGGGCATCCCTAAAGGGTTCCCTGTAATTTTAAGGTCATTTTAAAATGCACCATATACAGAAGAATTTGCAGGGCATCTGATCTCAAACTCCCTGTTCGATTGCGTTGGGGTTCCTCAGAATTTCATAGGGTTCCTTGATCAAAAACTGGTTGGAGACCACTGACCTAGGAGCTCATATCTATCTAAAGAAAGCAGCAGCAATTCCAAAATCATTATGAATTAAGTAGAAATAGCCTTGTTTTTCTTTTTTTTACATCTGTGTTAAGTTTATGGAATCTTTGTAAAATCAGAATTGTTTACCTGTGTAAGAGAGGAGAACTCTCGAAAGCTTGTCTTACCCTTTTTATTTGGACTAATAATTGATATTATATCAACTAATACTGAAGTACTCATTTATGCTGCAAAATCATTATGATAACAGCTTGTCTTGGATCACAGTGGTTGCCATTTTTTAAACTGCCTGTATATTGTTTATTTAAATAAGTGTTTTTCAACCAGGGTTCCTAGGAATTGTTGGGTCCCGTGGGCATCCCTAAAGGGTTCCCTGCAATTTTCAGGTCATTTGAAAATTGTACCAAAAACAAGAATTTACAATGCATCTTATCTCAGGCGTGCTATTAGAGAGGGGTGGGGTTCCTCAGAATTTCACAGAGGGTTCCTTAACCAAAAACAAGAATTTACAATGCATCTGAAAACATGCTATTAGAGAGGGTTGGGGTTCCATACAATGCATCTGATCTCAGATGCTCTATTAGAGAGGGTTGGGGATCCTTACAATGCATCTGATCTCAGAAGCGCTATTAGAGAGGGTTGTGGTTCCTTACAATGCATCTGATCTCAGCTCTCTCTCTCTCCCTCTACCCACACACGCTCTCTCTCTCTCCCTCTACCCACACACGCTCTCTCTCTCCCTCTCCCCACACACGCTCTCTCTCTCCCTCTCCCCACACACACTCTCTCTCCCTCTCCCCACACACACTCTCTCTATCCACCAATGTTGGCAAAACAGACACAATGAGACCAAAATATATTGAATCTTTGTTCTGATAGTGTACAAAAAATGCTTTTTTTTTTTTGCTTTTTTTTTTCGTTATTGGTATACAAGTTAACCAATATATTACATTGCTTTTTCCCTGCAATAGTTTGGTAAAATCCTTGTTAACAATGCGTATGTAGCTACATCTGCTTCTTATCTAAAAGTATTTTTGTAATTTGTTGCATCTATTCTAAAAACAAAAAACTTTATTTTATGAAAATATTACGTTTTGCGGCTCTTAACCGTTTTACACCATGCAGGATATTTTACATTGCATTATAAGACTAAGTAAAATTCAAGAAAATTGTATAAAAGTAAACAATAAAATGCCTTATCTAGAAGATATTAGTATTTATAGATCTATCTTTTAAAGGCTCTGTTGACCCCTCCATGAGCTTTTAGACTAGAACAGGTTCCTTGAGACCGAATAAACAAATTAATAATTTACCGTCTTTGCCTAATATCGTAAGCTAGAGAATTAAAAGGATGGATGGCGGTGAAGGTTAACAAATTTTAGCAGCTTTCATTAGCTTTTCGTTGTCATATGTTTGTGTCTCCAGCTGAAATAAGCTTTGCAGGAGATCCCAGTCTAGGGAACTAATTACTTGTGCCGATTGCCATTCTGATGAATAGACCCTCATTGTATCATTCCCCATAGACCGAGAGCAGTCTGTGATTCACGACTGCAGGCTGCCTGATATTTGATAATAATTTTAACAGATAAACGTAAGAAGGCAGAATGATGAAGTGCCTGTGCAGTCTATTTGGACTATCGCAGGAACACACGTAGCCAGCTGTGCTCACCCCTTTTTTCCTAATCGCTAATGGGAAAATTTCAGTTCTTAATCGAGCCTCACGAAGAGACTTTTACCCTTTATTGTAATAGCTCTGTGGATTTTTATCACTCAAGCTCTTCTCTCATTTTAATTTTGGATTTAGTTCTGTTGTTTTTTGTGGTTTTGACGTTCACTGAATTCTGAACAGACTGACGGACCTGTTTCACCTGCACACCTGACACGCAATGCCAAACGGGAATCTCCGTTCATTACTATTCCATTAAGTGATGTGGGAAGGCCACATCTGTGTTACTCAGATTAGCTTAGTTTTATCCATGATTTGCTCTAAAGCCGTGTTTCTCAACAGGGATTCCTAGGAACCCATGGCTTCCTCGGGCATCTCAAATGGGATTCCCAGCAATTTTCAGGTCATTTGAAAATTGTACCAAATACAGAAGAATATACAATGCATCTGATTTCAGACGCGCAATTAGAGAGGGTTGGGGTTCCTTACAATGCATCTGATTTCAGATGTTCTATTAGAGAGGGTTGGGGTTCCATACAATGCATCTGATCTCAGATGTTCTATTAGAGAGGGTTGGGGTTCCATACAATGCATCTGATCTCAGATGCTCTATTAGAGAGGGTTGGGGTTCCTTACAATGCATCTGATCTCAGATGCTCTATTAGAGAGGGTTGGGGTTCCATACAATGCATCTGGTCTCAGATGCTCTATTAGAGAGTGTTGGGGTTCCATACAATGCATCGGATCTCAGATGCTCTATTAGCAAAGGTCGGGGTTCTGCAGAATTACGCAATTTAATTGTAGGGTTCCTTTACCAAAAAAAAGTTGAAAAACACTGTTTTAAATAGATGTAATGAAAATAGAGGAAATCCAAGCACACAGATTTTTATTGCTGATTAAAAACCTCTTAAAGAGAAGCCCGTGTGCTTGGATTTCCTCTTTTCATGCAAATTTACTGGGACCTTTCAGTACATACCTTCATTTCCGTGAGCACTGGCAGCTGAGTTCCTTCTATTCATTTGAGACGTGTGCCAGATACTTGCAATCTATGCTTTAAATAGATGTAATCCCAGTTTACAGTGTAAATTCATGTTTCAAATGTGTGGTGATGTAATCCAGTCCCTGTTCATTCGAAAAACTCCACTCTGGGAGTCTCTGATTATTACTGTGAGTTTGCCAGCAGGAGAGTCGGGCATTACAGAACATCAATGGGGCAGACCTGATTTTCAACATGGTAGACCTAGGTTGCGTGTGTGACTCCTTCATGTTGTAAGAATTGTGGCCTCAAATAGTTTTTGAAGGAGTGGAATACTTCAGAATAATTTGTTGTCAAATCAGAGGAACCAGAGTCTTTCAGAGCTGGAAATCATTATTTTCAGCTCTGAACTCCCCAGGTTCCCAAGATGATACTTACCGGTGAAATGACTTTACTTTCGGGGTACCAGCTAGTTGGATAATTCTGCTGGGGATAGTTGTATATCCATCTACCTTTTAGCCCCTCAAAATGTTATCACATTCAGGTTCGAAATCACAGTAGATACGTGTCAATGAGAATAAACACAGCAGTACAGCAGACAGGGCTCCTCTGTTCATCATATAAAAATAAAATGGACATAAATGTAATCTTCAATAGGTTTTGTTCTGCTACAGTGGTTTATTTAAAACCGGTAAATGGAAAAGCAATGCGTTTTCAGGTGTTTTAAACCCCTGGGGCTAAACGTTCTGAATATTTTAAAAGATGATTTTAATTAAATCCTTGCACATCTAAACAGAGTAATATTTTATTATCATACACATAATATGCACAAGCAAGATTTTCATTATAGTTAACACTTTGTGGGCCAAGAGCACCCTCTGTGATTTATTGACCTTGTGAGGGAAAAGCACAAATTACGAAGAAAAATGATGAAAGGGGACAGACTTTGATTAATATAGGTAATGCTATCCCATATTTATAATGGCCTTTTCCCTATTCTGTTTTATAAATGCAGTCGCTGGGAGAGGTGTCCTACTGAGGCTGAAATCGGAGCGCATGCCACTGGTGTGGGGAAACTGATCACACTGTCAGCAATTCATTTCAAAATGATGTATTTAGTGTTCATTTCACCTTCCTAAGAAAAAGGGGAGAGAAATTCCTTTGACTGAAAAGCGATAGTGTTATTTTCAAGGACGTACCTAAGGAAGGGATTATAGAGCGGTAGGAAGTTAGAGAGACGATTGGTGGGCACAAAAAGATAATTACGGGTGTGGAGTCATAAAGGTAGATGGCAATTATTCTTTTGATCAGACAATATGGAGTACCTGGATTGTGGCTACTAGTCTGTAATGTTATTGTAATTGTAAATTCCACTCATTGTAAGTAATCATTGCCCAACCTCAATGGTCTAGTAATAGCCCAACTTAAATGTCTTAAATTTTGATTACTTGCACCAATGTGAATATAAGGGGGTTATTCATTATTGGGTCTGATTTTTGTTTTCTGCCAGTGATTGTGTTGATCAGGGCACCATCATACGGAAACTCCCATTGGAGTCGGTGAGCATTTCCATACAATAGTGCCCTGATTCGTACTATCGCAGTTTCATTAATAATCCCAATATAAAAATCTGTTACTGGAGTTTCATGTATTATGGTAAATTCACCCAGTAAATGTTTTATACTCCTTTTTTTTTATTATTATTATTATTGAAGTGAAACTTCCTTAGTGGCACCTCATTCGTGATGGGGCAAAAGGGTTTCTTACAATGCATCTGATCTGACGCGCTATTAGAGAGGGTTGGGGTTTCTTACAATGCATCTGATCTGACGCGCTATTAGAGAGGGTTGTGGTTCCTTACAATGCATCTGATCTCAGATGCGCTATTAGAGAGGGTTGGGGTTCCTTACACTGCATCTGATCTCAGGCGCGCGATTAGAGAGGGTTGCGGTGCCTTACAATGCATCTGATCTCAGACGCGCTATTAGAGAGGGTTGGGGTTCCTTACAATGTATCTGATCTCAGACATGCTATTAGAGAGGGTTGGGGTTCCTTACAATGCATCTGATCTCAGGCGTGCTATTAGAGAGAGTTGCGGCTCCTTACAATGCATCTGATCTCAGACACGCTATTAGAGACGGTTGGGGTTTCTTACAATGCATCTGATCTCAGACGCGCTATTAGAGAGGGTTGGGGTTTCTTACAATGCATCTGATCTGACGCGCTATTAGAGAGGGTTGTGGTTCCTTACAATGCATCTGATCTCAGATGCCTATTAGAGGGTTGGGGTCCTACCTGCATCGGATCTCAGGCGCGCGATTAGAGAGGTTGCGTGCCTTACAATGCATCGATCTCAGACGCGCTATTAGAGAGGTTGGGGTTCCTACAATGTATCTGATCTCAGACATGCATTAGAGAGGGTTGGGGTTCCTTACAATGCATCTGATCTCAGACGTGCTATTAGAGAGGGTTGCGGTGCCTTACAATGCATCTGATCTCAGGCGTGCTATTAGAGAGGGGTGGGGTTCCTCAGAATTTCACAGAGGGTTCCTTAACCAAAAAAATGTTGGAAACCACTGATTAAAAAAACCGTCTCCAGCTCATCCAACATCTGATCCAAATTACTGTCCTGATTCAGTCCCTGAAAGAATCTGAGTCCGATCCCCACTGCTTTGCAACATGGCATGCTGGGAGTGGTAGTTCTGCTCCTAATATAGTAACATACATACTAAAGAGATAGGATAGCATTGTGTGTGTCCATCTGGGGCGTGGATTTCCATAACAATACTTACCAGCCTGAGGATATGATTGATGGGTCTTACCTATAAGGCCAAGCTACTTCTATTGCATCCTCTTTTCCCCCTATTGCACTGCTATAATACCTCTGCGGTAATTAAGAGCATGGAAGGAGTACAGTATGTAACACACACTCTGAAACCGCTATCGAGTACAACTACAGTTCTGTAAACGAGAGGATTCTGTCCTGGGAAGGGTGACATGTACAATCCATTTCCGTTATGCCTCATTTTTATAAGTAGAAATTGTGATCTAAAATTGAAGGAATGTGGCTGACCGACGTCATCTGGGATCCTGTGAGCAGTATGGAAACTCTGCATTCTTCAGGCCAGCTTGTGGTATGCCAGGACATTCCTAGGCTATGAGGTGGAAGGAATTCTGTTTGTAAAGCTCCACAGAAAGGATGCTGATAGACGAACACTTGAACGTTTTCATTAGTCTCTCTTTTCCATTGATGCTGCTACTAGCGGAAACTGGTTATTCATACATTTTTCCCCGATGATTTAAGACAGAGAAAACCATGTAATTTTTCCTACTAGTAATGTTTCCACATTTTCATTATCTTTCTACAGTAGATTTTGGCTTGATCACTGGTATCTGTTCCCAATCACTGCCCCACACCCTTGGAATGCCCTTCCCCTCAATATCCGACCAGCACCCTCTTTATCCACCTGTAAGCATGTGGGTAGCTCCACTGGCTGATACTGTACATCTCATATGCACTGACCTTGGCTGCTTGCAGATGCACTAACAGAACACGCTCCTTCTGTCTCTGTAAGGTCTTACCACTTAGATTGTAAGCTCTTTTGGGGCAGGGACTCCTTTTCCTATTGTTTTATATCTAAAGCGCTTATTCCCATTATGTGTTATATTATTATAAGCTTGGACCCCTGCAGACGCACTTACCAGAACTCCCTCCTACTGTCTCTGTACGTTCTCCCTACCTACCAATTAGACTGTAAGCTCCTCGGAGCAGGGACTCCTCTTCCTTAATGTTACTTTTATGTCTGAAGCACTTATTCCCATGATCTGTTATTTATATTATCTGTTATTTATTTGATTACCACGTGTATTACTACTGTGAAGCGCTATGTACATTAATGGCGCTATATAAATAAAGACATACAATACAATGTCACGTGTATTACTGGTGTTAAAGCACTATGCACCTGGATAGCGCTAAATAAATAAAGATAGACTTACACATATATTTGATGTTTTGTTCTTGTCCTTAACAGCACATTGTACTACGCAGTGGAATATGTTGGTGCCATATAAAATAAAAGATGATGATAATTGGTTCCGAGGCATGTTTTAAATCCCAGCGAGAAGGAGAGCCATAATAGTGTAAAATCACAATCAAATACGGCATATGTTCTCTAAATACCATCAGTGCTGGAGGATTGTACCTTCCAGGGTGCCAATATTTGTTTTATTACAGGTTTAAAGCAGGGGGTCTCCGGAGCTGAACCGCGTTCATTTCACCTGTGGGGACTCCTGCTCCCAGGGATGCTTACCTCCGTAGGTGATGCCGGTCTCTCTGGAGTTTACATGTCCAGGTTACGCGGGCCAATAGGAAGCTGCAAGGGATGATGTCACGACTTCCTATTTGCCCGCGTGACGCGGGGCATTTAAACGCCGCCATATCGTTAGTCACACAGGTTCCCTGGCTGCAGACACCGGCACCCCGTACGGATTTAAGTATCTCGGGAAGCATGGGGTCCCTGGAGCTGAAATTAAAGAGGTTCAGATCTGGAGACCTCCTTCTTCAATCCTGTAATACAAAAATAAATGTCAAAAAATTGCTCAGTGCTACATGTTTTGCTGCTTTAACGTCTTGAAGCCCCAGTCTTTGTATGTTTTGTTTCCATGATTTCATATTATTGGGCAAAAAATAGAGACGTGTAAATAAAAAGTTCGAAAAGTAGAGTAAAGTTTTACCCTTAAAAGTTTGGTCGAAGATGATCGAGTCGAAGCGAAATGTGACGTTTTTGATCGAGCTTTGAAATAGAGAGATATTACTAGGATCCCAAGTTATTGATATACCTTCCCAAACACACATTTATACAATACTTGGAGAGGTAACTGAACACACTGGAGATACCTGGGAAATATGTTTAATTTGGATATGCAAAGTACATTCAAATGATCCAAATGACCATATTTCTCAGGTATCTCAGGTGGTTTTTTTTTAATTTTTTTTTTAAACAAACTCATCACAAAGTTTTGCAAAAATTCAATGTTTGCAATAAAAAAAAAAAAGGGGGGGGGGGGGGGGGGTGTCACTTTCACCATATGCGAAAAGCCAGCTGAAAAGTTTGCACATCTTTAGTAGAGAACAGTTAATCTTTAGGATGGCAAAATTCCTACAAAATATGGTGTTGCAAATCTCTGACTTTAATCAGAATAGCCATCCTGGTTTGTGCAGACTCACAATCGCTGTATTCATGTTATAGTAGCAAGTGGTGACTCTGCCCAGTTGAATGACCTATTCATAGATGATCACCCCATCCAATCCTTATTGTTATTAAAAAAAAAAAACCCACAGTGCTAAAGCCAGAGTGAACTTTAAAGCCGCACTCCATGCTGCTTCCCCCCCCCCCTTTAATATGGGCATCAATACAATCCACACAATGATAAGTAATTAGCTAAGTTGCCAATCGATCCGTTCTCCTGTGATCGATCGGCGAAGATTCGGCTCGGGGGTTCACTAAATGGCTGTCAGTGCAGTAGAAAAGGACCAAAGATACAAAGTTTTGTGGGGAAGATCATGTCACCAGGCAGTCACTAGATACAATTGGTACACTGCTAGAGAGAGGGCAGGGCTCAAAAAGGGGTGTGCCAGAGCCTGTTTCAGAAGAAGGGGATGTGACTTTGTAAACGGTTGCTATAGAAACAAAAAAGGCTTGTTACGGTATAAGACATAACAAATGTAATTCAGAGTTATAAAAAAAAAAAGGCTACAAGTGTTTTCTCATAATACAGAACTGATTTATTAATAAAAAAAACACACATGTAGGATATTGCTTGGACTGCAGCTTTCAAGCGCATTAAAGTTATTGTTCTGTGATCTCCAAGCCATTTTCCCCGTCTCAAAGATTTCAGCTGCATCGATTCGCCAAGCAAGGCGAAGACGACTTCATTACTTATTGAACTGAGACCGGTTTAATTCCTGTATACCGTTTTTATAAAGGAATGCGGATTTTGCTAGAGAGCTTTATTTTCTCTCCGTTGGGGTAAACCAATACCTTCCATAATGGCACCTTTTGCTGTTTATATAAATGCATTATGGTGTATAGACAGGACATATAGTGCAGGGGTGGCCAACTCCAGTCCTCAAGGGCCACAAACAGGTCTGGTTTTCAGGATATCCCTGCTTCAGCACAGGAGGCTCAATCAGTGGTTCGGTCATAAAGACTAGAGTGTCTATTTATTAAAACTCTCCCAGCTGGAAACTGGGGCAACACCAGTGCAAAAAGCAGCACCTTGCATACAAAAAAAAAAAAAGGAATCCAATTGAAAGCAATGGGAATAAATCTGGTGCCGTTTTCTTGCCCCTGTTTTGCCCCAGTCTTGCAGCCGGGAGACTTCAGTAAATAAAAGTATGTGTCTGTAAACTAATGATTCTGGTTTAGACACAATTCATTTTTGCTCCTATACTCAGCTGTGCTTTTGCATTCCACTTTCACACACTGCCAAACTGAAAGTAATCCCATGTAAACCAGATAGGGCGTACTAGATTTTGTTAAGCTGACGTCCTGTGTTTAAGTCTTTCCACCCCACATATCCTCCGCGCCCTTCACAGAAACATGAAATTAGCATGTTCAATAGTTTTATTTATGTAGAAAAATGTTTTACCAGGAAGTAGTACATTGAGAGTTACCTCTCGTTTTCTAGTATGTCCTGGGCACAGAGTTATAACAATACATGGTTACACTGAAAGAACAGAGGTTATACTGTCAATTCACAGACATTTCATGGACAGAGAGTTGGAAAATTGGGTACAGGGGATAAAGGGCTGGTGAGTTTCAGATTTGAAATAGAGAAGCTTTAACATCACCAAACATCAGCAAATGGCTCACACCCTTTAGCTGCGCCAAAGGCTGTCTGGCTTTGGGGCGACGCAGATGTACACGGAAGGGGTTCAGATTGAATGCAGCTGCAAATTCAAAGCTCTTTGTGTCCTCTTGGCTCATTAACATTCCAGTGGGTGGGGTTGAAGTTCCACAAAGTACAAGCAAATGTTAACCCTTAGCACGCTGGTCCTGTGCAGAGGGGAGCAGCTCTTCGGGAGCCCCATCAGGCGTCCACCTTTGGGACGAGGCAGATGTACATATAATGCAATACAAAGCAAAATAATCAATTTCCAGCACCATAACACCTCTCCATATTATAAGCACTTGTGGCCGACTGTGTATGCTCAGAATTGCCTTGAATAAGTCTGTTTTTCTTCAGGCGAATGCAACTCTCACTGTTTTTTATTTCTTTCTGTTAACCTCCCTGATTGGGTATGGGTCTCACTAATTTGTAACAGCAGCAATCTTATAGACTACCGGGCTGTCTGCGGCCACTAAGGGACTCATGCAGCCTCCCGGGCTTTTTTTCGGCCGGAATTTTGGCCGGAACAGCCACTCCTGTGAGTTGAATATAGAGTAAGGCTCTAAAGGGAAGTTCATTCTAGGTCGGAAGTGAAGTATGGATAGTGGCATGTTTGGGTTAAATATAACTAACTGACACCTTTAAAAAAAAAAAACGAAAAATCAGATCACTATAAATATTTCAAAATATTTTTTTTTAACAATCTAGTTTTCTATGGAAAACAAAGGTTTTTTTTTTTTGTTTTTTTTAAATCTGTACCCAATGACTTTTTCAGTGATAAGACTGTCAGTCCTAGAGATGGGCGAAATTTGTTTGCGAATTCGGATCCGCAGCAGATCGTCCGGTTCTTTTGGTCCGCGGATTTCAGCGGATCAGTGTTAAAAAGGGCGATTCGCGGTTTGCGGATTTTTTTTTATTATTATTACCAATTCACTCACTGGATTCCGCAACCCGTGGACGGATTTGTAGGATCCAATCGGATTGAATTCTACAAATCCGTCCACGGGTCGTATCCAACGGCTGATTTTGATGAATCCGCGCGGATTGAAACTGGCCAAATCCGTTTGCGGTTTTTACACCGCAAAACGGATTTTGGGGGTAACATCATCAAAAATCCGGGAAACGTATTTGGGTGGTTTCGCCTATCTTTACTGGGGACTGGAGGGGAATTGTTTTTGTTTAGTCCATTTTTTTAAATATACTACCGTATTTCCTCGATTGTAAGACACACCATCGATTTGGCCCTTACAATCGAGGAAAATGACTTCTCACTTACCATGTTTCTGGAGCGGTCCCATGTCAGCGGAGGATGAAGCGGGCGGCGGCGGCAGGAGAGGTCCCACGTCTGCAGAGGATTGAAGATAGACAGGGGGAGGCAGCGGCGACAGCGGCAGGAGAAGACCATCATAGCACGAGACCTGAGCAGGAGGAGCGCGGCATAGGGAAACGGCAGGGGAGGAGCGCGCTGTAACCACGGAAGTGTCTGACTTCCGGTGTTACAACGTGCTCCTCCCCAGCCGTTCCCCTATTCCCACCCGCCCGCTGTCTAACTTCAATCCTCTGCAGACGTAGGACCTGTCCTGCCACCACCACCGCACGCTTCATCCTCCGCTGACATGGGACCTCCCCTGAAACATGGTAAATGAGAAGGAAGTGGTTAGCGCCCCCTAGCAGACACTTACATTATTATTATTTTTTAAAACATCGATTCTAAGACGCATCCCGATTTCAGACATGTGAAAATCTGAAAAAAGGTGCGTCTTAGAATTGAGGAAATATGGCAATTTAGAAGCCTTAATTAGTCAAATAGATAAATATAAGTAGCTCATCTGCTTCAACTCGGAGCTCACAGAATGCAAATAAGTCATTTTAATTAAGGGGGATTAAACCTTTATGAGAGAAAAAACTTGTTGTTTTTTTCTCCTGTCCATTTGTTTGGTGCAGAACATGGAAATATCACGCATTTTAGCCTTTGGAGACAAATTTCAAGTCGCGATGCCGCTACGCCCAATTTGTACATATCGATTTTTGTTTCTTGCAGCATTTGTACCAGGACTAAGCCGTGGTATGTTAAGCTCCGGAGACGTCGCTGTCTCTGTCGCCGGCACTATAAGCGCAGCCTTAAGCTCCGGAGACGTCGCTGTAGAAGTCATGTTGATTTTATTTTGTTTTGTTGATGGTGAAACGTGTTTAATTGAACATTGGATATTTCTAATGAAACGCTTCTTGGCACATTCTATTGTAATAGTTACAATGTTGTTTCTTGTTTTTAGAAACAATTGTTGCATAAAATCCGTCAGCTGCAAACTTGTACCCGCACATCAGGGGCACTCACCTCCACTCAACCCCCCACCAACAGGTCAGGTTTCAGGATATCCCAGCTTCAGCACAGGTGGCTCAATCAGAGTCTTTGACTGAGCCTCTGAGCCACCTGTGCTGAAGCATGGACTGATTGAGCCACCTGTGCTGAAGCAGGGACTGTGTAAGCCATCTGTGCTGAAGCAGGGACATCCTGAAAACCTGACCTGTTGGATGGGGCTTGAGGACTGGAGTTGAGCCCCCCTGCCGTACATGACAGCCCAGTTGTGGGCTTGATATTTCATGTGAAACATAAAGCCCGGTCAGTGAGGATCCCACATGCCTCCGCCCCACTCTTTGGACTCCATCCTGCGGGGAGATATTTTTGGAACGTCCATCATGTGCTTGCTAAATTCGGAGCCACAGTGCCGTTTTCCTCATCCAATTACAGGGATGTTCTTCACTCTTCGTAAAATGTAATTCTGGGGGAAACATGCCAGCCACTGTGGTGGAATTGGGCGGCACAGCCGGACAGTCGGCAAAGCAGCCTGCTGCTGGCAAATCCACAACTCCCCCCTTCCTATATTAATAGTAGGAGCACAGGGGGCAGCCACTGCAGGACACATTGCCAGGTGGCCAAACGATTGGTTCGGATCTGCGATAGGGGCTTGTTTACTTTCAGACGGAATTTAATTAACCACATTAACAGTGTATGGGCCTGCTATCTCTTGCCATGCAGAGAACTGTGGGACTCCCACACATGAGAATAAACGCCATGTTCGCGTACATCGTACATTGCTTTCTACTCATAAGTCTGCTCTTCAGGTGTATGTATGTATGCGTGTATATATTGTGGCAGGACGGCCTCGCAGAGGGGTCAGTAAGACGCTAGACACGATGGGAAACTTTAAACTGTAGTGGTTTATTAGCCACAACCAAATAAAGTATGGGTGCCCTGTCCCTTTAAGAAACCAAATTACAGAAAATAAAATCTATTCCCGTTGGGAAACTAACTCAACATCTTGAGCCCTTACTAACAGGGCAGCCAGCTAATCTGGTTATGCCCAAAACATGTGCTCCACAAAGTAGAACAATAAGGTATAACAATAAAGTCTTATCTGTATTGTAGCTCCAATAGCAAACAGGAACGCCGGTTCCGGGGAGCAGGCTGTGTTCAGCTCGCAACAATCTTTATCTTTATCCTGGGTTGGGGTCCCAGCAGCAAAGCTCCTCGCTGGACTGGGGGACCACAGCAACAGCTAGGGCTTCCTAGCCGGGAGAAGTCTCTCCACCCTCCTGGGGAAAAACAAGCTCAACTTGTGTGAGCCACTTCCTGCCTTTTAAACCTGCAGTCTCTCAGGCATCCTGCTTAATTAGAGTTCAGGTACATGCAGTTCTCCAACTGTAGGTTAACTGGTTTAGTGCTGGAACGTACACACATCCTCCATTCCAGCTTAACGAGTCAGTGACTCTGTCACAATATGCATGCGTCTTTATTTATTTAAATATATATAGCGCCTGCAACTGTACTTGGCACTTTACAAGAGAAACATTACAGTACAGGAAATTCTAGTACAATATGTGCAACAAATAAGATCAGACCATAGGAAAATAAATCCCTGCCCCAGAGAGCTTGCAATCTAACTCACTTGAACGGAACAGTCTCGGCCCTCTTGTTGGCCAACGCCAGCCAGGCTATGTTTTTGGGAAAGCCACCAGTTAATCACACATTTACATGCAATATAAGTACAAGCAGATGAGTGTTAATTCACGGATGGTTCCTAAAATCTGACCTGTCTGGGTTGTCCCAATGAGGTTTGAGAAGCATTGAAGCAGAAGAACGCCAATGTTGGTCCACTAAATGGATTCCCAACATGCAACATTCAGTTTAAATGGAATAGTCATTGTTGATCCAAAAAGTCTGGTTGAACTCGGGCCCTGAGGAGAATTCGGGCATTTTTTATTTTCCTGTTTTTTTACCTGAGGCTTCGATCTGGAAATAGATGTGTTTGAAATATTAAGTGTCTGGGAGGTTAAAATGGAGCCGAGTCCAGTCCGCCACGAGTAGGACCCCCTCCCTCACCTTACACGTCTGTGCGGCTGCTGCAAGAGCGGTGGCAGCAGCAGCCGCCGCTCACCCAGGTGGGGCCTAACATGGAACTTGGGCCCCATTGGAAATATGGCAACTTCCGTTATCACTGTGTGGACGGCTCTCGCCTCCACCGCCGCGTTAGTACTCACACTTCAGTTAGGACTCTGGATTGGAAGAGAGGGAGGGAGGGGGTTGAGAGTGTCCATGCTGAACCCAGTACGCACTAAAGGCGCTGAAAGGGTTAAACTGGAAACACTCAATGAAGTCAATGGGCGTTACCAGGCGACAGCACCCCGATCAGCACTATCGTAATTCAATGAATAACCCTCAGAGTGCAGAGTTGAGATGGGTTCTGCAAAGCGCAGAGCAGAATGCAGAACTGCAAGTGTGGGTGCTCTGAGGGGGGGGGGGGGGGGAGGCTCTCGTGCATTGACAGCAGACGCTCCCATATATTGTCCAGCTCTGCATAGCCTGCGCTCAAAAGTTATAACGCAATAATCGTAATCTATGAAAGTGACATTGCCCTGCAGGATTATCTGTATATTTCTAAACTGCTGGAATTCCCTTTTAAAGGGTTTCAGTTCAAAACTGCTCACTCCAAGGGGCCATGTTCTGCAGCCTTGAATTAAAACCTGCCTTGTTCGCTGGTGAGTCATTGAGGCTTTCCTCTGAATGTCACTCAGCGTTTTGTCTGCTTTTCTTGTTTTTGTTGTTGTCTCCGGGTGTTTTTCCATCCTGCCTCCGTGCTAACCAGGATAAACATGGGAAAACTAAATGCAACTCTAGCTGGGTTTGAATTGGCAGGTTCAAAGAGGCGCATTGTGGGCTGAAAGGCCCTTCTGTGCAGCTCTGCGGAGAGAGGCCGAGGCCAAATCAAATGGATGAATCTAATTTAGATGTGGGTATTACAGTTTGTGGAGTCAGTTACTAGCTAAACTGAGTGCGCAGTCATATGCATCAGCCATAAATATGCAAGTCACACGATTGTGGGAGGAAATATCTTGCACATGTGAGCCATTTATATTTTGGGATTTAGTGGCAGGGCAACACTCCGAGAATTTGCAAAGTAAAAAGAGTATTTATTTAAGGACAGAAAAAAAAAAAAAAAAAAAAAACGTCTTTAACCATCATAAACAAAAAGCCAAAAAAGAAAAAGCCTAACGTATAAAACAACAGCTTGTAATTGAGGTTGGCTAGCTGCAATTTCCTTTCCAAAGCATGGGGGTTGGGGTGTGGGGCTCCCCAGTGTCAGCAGGAGTCCCGTAACGTTTCGGGCAAGGTGAGCCTTCTTCAGACAGGAAACGATGCGGCAGCGTTTTGCATTGTATGTACCCCAAGGTGTAAGTGAGAGCCCATAGTAGATCAGAGCACTTCATTAAGGTACCTCAACAATACATTATTTTGCTGTGCTTACACATTGCTGGCAGTGAAGGGGTTAAGTAAATGTATACTTGCGATTTCTGTTTGTAAGTAAGCAAAGAAGAAACAGATGGATATTCAAGGGCTTTTCATTTTGGGGAAATTCCCTCCAAAATGTGAAGAGTGCACTTTTACAAATGTTTGAATAAACTGACTTTAAAGATGTAGTCCCTTTTATCTTGTTCAAAAGTTTTTTTGCAAAATGTTATTATAATTTTTTTTTTGCATGGGCTCAACATGATTGCTCTCTTAAATGTTTATAAAAATCATATGTCCGCAATGCAATCACTGCAGCTCTGTAATCATCCCAGCAGTCAGAACTCTGTGGTATGAACCCCCAGCAGACGAGCAGCTTGTACTATGTATTGCAGATAGTATATTCTGCGATGTTTTGTCATTTGCTTTTCACTGTCTAATTTAGTGGCTATGCTTGAGAGCTACTACAGGAGGGCCCCAGTCATGCGGCGGGTTCCGTTCTAAGGACCCGCCGGAAAGTGGAAAAGGCTATTTTCGTTATGTGCGCATGCGCAGACCGACAATGCGCCGTTCTACGCATGCGCAACATCGGCAAAAAAAAAACATTCTGCGCATGCGCGACCCTGAACCGGCCCGGTCTGCGCATGCGCGACATCGGACCGGCCCGTTCTGTGCATGCGCGACATCGGACCGGACCGTTCTGCGCATGCACGACATCGGACCGGCCCGTTCTGTGCATGCGCGACATCGGACCGGACCGTTCTGCGCATGCGCGACATCGGACCGGACCGTTCTGCGCATGCGCGACATCGGACCGGACCGTTCTGCGCATGCGCGACATCGGACCGGCCCGTTCTGCGCATGCGCAGACATTGCGGCCCCCTTCTCGGTACCGCCGTATCGGCGAATCACCGAAAAGCGGGGCGCCGAGAAGCGGGCCCTTGCTGTATTGCCATTATGTGTTATAATATTATCGTCATATGTATTATAAAGCGCTATGAACCTGAATGGCGCATACACACATATACACACATACATACACACATACACACATACACACATACAGCTACTGAACACACTGTTAAAGCAACTTTTTTTAAATGACAAAAACATTGTCACAAAGTTCAGTGCTTTCAACACTCTGTTTTATATAGAGAAATAAACTTTACAATTATTTAAAATACTGTTCTGCCGACTTTAGTGAATTTTAAACAATAATTGATTCTTGACGGGGTTCATTTAACCGTAAGCCCATTTTATCAGCAACAAATATTTAGTAAATGGTATTAGACAGACAGAAAGGGGGGACTGTATAACAAACTGGGTATATTTAGCAAACGTGGGCTCTTAAACATGTTGTGAGCAAAGTCAGAGCAGAAAACTATTTTTGATTGAATGTGGTGAACTTGTAGAGTTATTTAAAACTTTTTCCAGCTTTCAATTGCAGGTTGTGTTTTTTCTACTCTTGGGGCTTATTGCACAGATGTTGTGTAACCTTCTGTTTGTCTTCGCTTTGTAAGCACTCTGAAGCATTTATTTTAGCGTTTGTCCTTAAATCATATGGTAACCATTTTGGTGACAGACAGCCCAGCAGTATTTTGTCTGAGCCACAATAATAGACGTGGCTAAAAAGAAGGCGTTCGCTATGGTTAAGAAACCCTACATATTGTGAAATTCGGCGGAACCCCAACCATGTCTAATGCTGCGTCTGAGATCAGATACATTGTAAGGAACCCCAACCCTCTCTAATAGCGCATCTGAGATCAGATGCATTGTAAGGAACCCCAACTCTTTCTAATAGCCCGTCTGAGATCTGATGCATTGTAAGGAACCCCAACTCTTTCTAATAGCGCATCTGAGATAAGATGCATTGTAAGGAACCCCAACTCTTTCTAATAGCGCGTCTGAGATCTGATGCATTTTAAGGAACCCCAACCCTCTCAAATAGCGCATCTGAGATCTGATGCATTGTAAGGAACCCCAACCCTCTCTAATAGCGCGCCTGAGAAATTCTTCTGTATTTGGCACCGTTTTCAAATGACCTGAAAATTGCAGGGAACCCTTTACGGATGTCTAGGAAACCCAAGGGCTCCTAGGAACCCCTGTTGAAAAACACTGGTTTAGGGACACTGGCTTTGGTGCGGCAGAACACCGTTCAACGCCCAGTGTGTCAGCTTTTTGGAGATTTTTTTTTGCAGGTCATACAAAAGGGCAAAAAGTGGTCAAATAAACTAAGCACAAGATTTATCAAAGTAACAAGTCCCTCTGAAAGCAAGATGTGGGTAACCGGTTCATCAAAATATATGAGTCCCACTGAAAGCAAGGTATTTTATTTTTCTTTGATAAACCTGGAGAGAGGTTTTTTTTGCCCCAGTTTTGCAAATGGAAGACTGCTAAAAAAATAAAACCGAAATCTGCTTTGTCTGTCTTTGCTTCACGCACAGCAATTAGACTGGGTCTTTTGAGCTCTGAGGCATTATTCTTACAAAATGATATATACAACACTGCCCACGCTGTTGGGATATATAGAGAAATCTATATGATTATATATGTATAATGGGAGTGAGCGTGAATGTGCGCACAGATTGTAGTTGCGTTCAGACTCTTGATTACTGTATCCGTGTGACTGTCTCCTTGGTTTTTTTTTTGCCGGATTGTTACATTTCAGATCCATAGTTCCACATTAAACCCGTTCTTCTTAATGATATTACCATCTGTCCGCCGGAGCTTTTGCCAGAGACAACATTGTGGGTGTTCATTTGACGTGTTGTACTTGTTTGGCGCATCAATATTTAGCTCTGAAAACGTATGCTGTTGGATGGAATCCGCTGCACATTTTCTCTTGGAGGCTCCAGCAGTAGAAGGGTTAACCTGAGCACTTGGTGTTAAGTCTGACGTGTGATACCCGTAAAAGCCTCTAATCCAGGGGTGCGCAACTCCAGTCCTCAAGACCCCCCCAACAGGTCAGGTTTTCAGGATATCCTGGCTTCAGCACAGGTGGCTCAATCAGTCCCTGCTTCAGCACAGGTGGCTCAGTCAAAGACTGCTGAAGCAGGGTCTGATTGAGCCACCTGTGCTGAAGCAGGGACTCATTGAGCCATCTCTGCTGAAGCTGGGATACCCTGAAAACCTGACCTGTTGATGGGGGGTGGGTTAGTGCTTGAGGACTGGAGTTGAGCACCCCTGATATAATGTACAGTAATAATAGTTGTGTTGTTGACCACAGTAAGGCCGCACTTATAGCGCCTTCCAGCGATTGCGCCGTCGCGTCACTCCTACTATAAGCGCACGTGGCGGATTCAATACATTTGTTTTGTCGCAGTCGCCAGCACTATAAGCGCGGCCTAAGAGTAACTGTTTTCCATAGTAGTGATGTCTCTGCTAGTGTTAGTGAGGGGGGTGAAAATGCACCATTGTTGCACCATAGTACCATAGTGGAGAGAGAATTGCTGGCAGGAGACAGTAATGTTGTTAAGGCCTCCGTTACACGAAAAGAAATAGTTCTATGCAAAGTGCAAGTCCCAGTGTAACTCCAGCGTAATGACTATCAAGGGAGGATCCTAGGCATGAACTGCTGCAAATGTGGGTTAGTCGGGGTATAGTCCGAAACGCTAAAATGACAGCTGTGCTGCAATATGTACTGAAACCATAATTGTGTATATAGTGCTCCCAATGTGTGCCTGCTGTGTAATTATGGTGCCTAACACAGGGAAATTAAGTGACGTGCCCAATGCTGCAAGGAGAGTGGATATTTGTATAGTAAATTAGACCTTCAGGGCAAAAGTTCCCCTGTGCTCTCCATTCTCCTTAAAGAGGCAATTCCAAGCGGCCCTTTAAAAAATATAAATATATTTGTAATTTTAATATATGCAGCCTTTGATTACCTTTATTGAAAACTACTTACCTAAGCTGCCGTTACAATCAGTCCTTCAGTCAATGTAACTCAGCAGCTACAATGTATCCTGATATTACTAAGGTAACATTATCTATTGTTACAGTTTGCAGCTCAAACTGCTGGGAACATTGGCAACAAATTATCACAAACAAGAAAGTGTTGCAAATATCTTGCACTGCTGGGGAGATGGGCTAAAGCCTGCTATAGAAATCAAAACATGCTCAGTACAGGCAGTCCTCGTTTTACAACGCTTCGCTTTACAACGAATGGCTTATCCAACGCTATGCAATGCATACCTATATTCATTTTTACAACGCCAAAATGGCTTATCCAACGCTCTTAAGACGCTTTGCAACGTTGTGTATGTGTATATATGTGTATATATATACACATTCACATAAACAACGTTGCAAAGCGTCGTAAGAGCGTATATATATATATAATATTATACTATATAATATTATATTATACTATATAATATATTATTTATTATGTTATATTATATATATAATACAGTATATACACTATATAATTTATGTGTGTGCTGCATATCTTATTGCCGGCATAAAATATTTGGTGTATTTTAGTGTTAAAAATGCCTTCAGGAACGGAACCTTTCATTTAAACAGTGTTCCTATGGGAAAACGTGTTTCGCTTTACAACGTTTCGCTATCCAACGCCATTTTGAGTAACGCATTGTGTCGGATAACCGAGGGCTGCCTGTATATTAAAACTGACTAAAAAAATTGTATTAAGAGTTGACAAAAAAAAATGTAGTAATTATCTAATACTACAGAACTGATTTATATTAAAAATAACAACAAAAAACATGTAGGATATTGCTGGAATTGCTCCTTTAAAACATAAACGCCATTATATGTTATTCCTACACTTATATCGTACTTGTCTGGGATCTGTTTATGTAGTTAAGGGATGTAAGAACGTATTATTCTGTACGCCATTATTTTAGATATGCTGCAGAATAATCTGGCGCCTTTTATATAGAAGCCACAAACAGGATTTCTCCATATTGATCATTCAATTTGTTTTACTGGCTTTTCACTGCAACATTTTTGTTTTTTCTTTCAGCAATTATTAACCAGTGGCAGCAAGAATCCAAGGACAAAGTGATATCTCAGCTCTTAACCCACCTGCCTTTACTGAAGCCCGGAAACATTGACGCAAAAGTGGAGTACATGAAGCTCTTGCCTAAAATCCTGGCCCATTCAATTGAACACAACCAGCATATAGAAGAGAGCAGGCAGCTGTTGTCGTATGCTTTGATACACCCAGCCACGTCATTGGATGACAGGAGCGCCCTGGCCATGTGGCTGAATCACCTGGAGGACCGCACCTCTGGGAATTTTGGCAGCCAGAGCAGGGGTCGCTCGGATTCCTTGGATTACGGGCAGATGCATTACTACCACCAAAGACAGAACTCCGACGATAAGCTGAACGGCTGGCCGAACTCGCGAGATTCGGGGATCTGCGTCAGTGCCTCCAGCTGGCAGGACAAATCCATGGGCTGTGAGAATGGGCATTTGGCTCTGTACCCCTCCTCCTCCGTCCCCACAATGATCAATGCTATCGGAACAAATACAAGCACAAGTAAGTAGCCTTCGGGTGCAAACCCCCTCCAGAATGCATTGAGCCCTACAATGATATGGTGTTGCAGCTTTGCTCCTGAAACATAACACGTGGTTATTCCTTTTTTTTATTTAAGGGGGCTTAGAGGAGCAGTGCTGCCTGCTCGGTTTTTGTTGTTTTTTTTACCCCAATTTGTTTTACATAGAAAGGGATGCAGGGGGTCTCCGGAGCTGAACCGCATCCATCCATCAGCTCCGGGGACCCCCTGCTTCCGGAGATATTTGGAATGTGCCCACTGGTAGCACCCCCCTCCAGGGGAAACAAAATGGCGCTTAAATCGGCCACGCTGGCCAATAGGAAGCCGCAACATCAAGCATCGCGGCTTCCTATAGGCCTGAGAGGTGGGCATTTAAAATAGCAGGAAGTAACCTGCGGCACCTTAAGAACCAGACGGTCCCCTAAAATAAACGCAGCTCAGCGACCCCCTGCTTATATGTAAATAAATAAAGGGGGTGGCCAAGGGGAACTGCTCCTTTAAGGTGAAGGAATTGTTGATATTTTACTTTCTCAGCTTCTTTGGTTTCTGTTGCAATCTAAGAGAGCTGAATCAATGTATCCTTGTAATATTGTGCAATGTGGGACTAAGGCTTTCAGGAATAGGTATCTTAGACTTTGACATGAGTGCTGAAGTGAGCACCAAGATTGACAGAATATATTTAAATCCACACAATAAGGCCTCGTTGTTACCGGCAGTCACTCAGACACAGGTACTCAAGGTTACACCCACAGGGCAACCCAAGCACATTCAGATATACATAATTGCGTGCATACACCTACACCTAATTGCATCCGTGTGCGTACATACACCCAAATTGGGACTCCTACAGACGCATTAAAGCAGCAGTCCAAGTTGCCGGTTTTGTTTTTTTACCTTTAATATGTGCATCAATACAATCCACACAATGATAAGTAATTAGCTAAGTTGCCGATCGATCACAGGAGAACGGATCGATCGGCGACAATTCGGCTCGTGGGGTTCACTAAATGTCTGTCAGTGCAGCAGAAGGGGACCAAAGATGCAAAGTTCTGTGGGGAAGATCATGTGACCAGGCAGTCACTAGATACAATTGGTGCACTGCTAGAGAGCGGGCAGGGCTCAAAAAGGGGTGTGCCTGAGCCTGTTTCAGAAGAGGAAGGGGATGTGACTTTGTAAACGGTTGCTATAGAAAAACCCCCTTGGGTGTCCTATGATGAATCCACCATACCGGGGTGTCTGGTACTCCAGGGAGCCCCATGTTCCGGACAGAAATCAATGGCAGAGGAGGACTCCGCTTTTGAGTTTGCAGCCCCGCTGGCGATCAAAGGGTTACATTGTTAACGCAGCTGTCTGCGCGGGTCGCGTTTTCTTGTTGTTGCACATGACATGTTTTCAATGCTACTGTTATTTTTTAAACATGATGCACTGTGCAAGAGAGAGAAGCATTTGGAATATTTTGTGTCTGGGAGGATAAAATATAGCGACCCCATAGCTGCTGATCGCTTTGGGTCTGCCGTGATCAATCAGCAATGATCCTGCTTCCAGGGATCACTAAATGGCTGCTTTTCAGTTTCAATGAATCCTTCAGTCAGTGTAAATCAGCAACTACAATGTATTCTTATATCACAAAGGTAACATTAACTATTGTTTCAGTTTGCAGCTCAAACTGCTGGGAATATTGGCAACAAATGATCACAAACAGGAAAGTGTTGCAAAGATCTTGCACTGCTGGGAAAGTGCGTTAAAACCTGATATAGAAATCAAAGGATGCTGAGTATATTAAAACTCATTAAAAATGGCATCAAGAGTTGAATAAAAAATAAAATACGAGTGAACTGATTTATTAAAAAATAACACACATGTAGGATATTGCATAGATTGTTCCTGTAAAGAGCGGGACGGTAACTACCATGATATGAGTGAAACTCCTGGGAGGGATTGCTGCTTTATGTCATGTTATAATTTTGTCCTTGTTTACATCAATGCATCAAGGTGTTTTGAGCTAACTTTGCTCCTCCTGTAAGTCACTCGGGGAGTGTTTTTCTGAAGCGGAGGGAAGGCGTTTCTCCGCGCAATATTAAAATAGTATGAATTAAAGCTGCCGCCTGTTAACTGTACTCTTTGTCATTCCAACACGTGGGAGGGGGGGTTTCCCTCATTACAGCAAGTTCCATATTTTGCTGAGGGTTAGATTGCCTTCCATTGAGCCACCTGTGCTGAAGCAGGGACTGATTGAGCCGCCTGTGCTGAAGCAGGAATATCCTTACAAACTGACCTGTTGGTGGCCTTTGAGGACTGGCGTTGGCCGCCCCTGCTATAGACAGTTGGATGTAGTCATACACGGCCATCCTTTATGTTGCATTTGGGGCTGTTCCCAAATGATTAATTCCTCTTTGATCCGGCAATGAAAGTAGCTTTCAAATTCAGTAAACTGTATGCTGATGAAAAGAAAGGCTGGGGATGTATCGTAAATAAAGTTTCCCATTAAGTGCGAGTGAAGCTTTAATGCTATTGTACCACCTCGCTAACTGAAAAGTAAACTACTCTTTGGCACCAAATTTAGATATATCTTTTCAAGCCTAGAATTAATTACAGAGCCTGGAATAGTGTACTGTTCTCTAGCTCTGGGATGCACAAATATACCCTGTGCCCCCCCCCCCTTGCCTGCTCTGCCCCAGGGCTCGCGCCCCCCCTCCCCTCCTTACCTTCTCCAGAGCGCCAAATGACGCCAAGGGGTCATGTGAAGTCACGTGACCCCGCGGCATCATTTGACACCACGACGCCATGGCGATGCATCGCCGAGGCCACCTGAGTTGAGGTCAGTGCGTTCCAGGCGCCTCGCGCGGTCCCCCGGCATTTAATTTAAATGCTTTGGAGGAGAGCGCGGGGCCCTTGGGGAAGCTTGCCGCTCCCGCTTACCTTGCGCCCCCCAGCTTACACACCCCTGCTCTAGATGGCAGTGTTTTAATTGTTTGAGCGATTTCTCCCCTCTGCCCTTTTGGCTTTGGTTGATTGGTTTGATCTTATACTGAATTTGTAACGACTATTTATTTGCTGATTTTATTTACTCGCCGCCCAGCACAGTTCCCTTTTAGGAAGGCAGTCAGTCGTAGCACCAAAGTGATATAAAGACAGCAACTTGTTTAATAGCTATTTGCTTTTCCATTTTTTTTTTTTATTATTTTCTAACTGTAGATGCTATACAGAACAATATTTATCTGTAATCTGTTTGTAATGTTTACAGTCTTTATCTAATCTCTTAGATCAGCGGTTCCCCAATTTTTTTTAACATTGTGCACCACCCCCTGCTAGAAAATATTTGTTCCCCAAACCCATAATAAAAAATCTGATTACCTAGTCATCAGACTAGCGCTAACAAAACTGTGTGACTGATCACAGGCAGTATAGTGTCCTGAGCTGGTGGGGGGAAAACACGCATAAGACCCCAAACTGCCCCTCGATGTGTGCAGACAGCATGGGTGGTATAACTGTCACTCACTGCGGGAGCTTCCAAAGTCACGCCCCACAATGCCTTCCAGTTGTGGATGGAAGGCATTATACTGTAATTGGCAGCTATAATACCCACTCTAAGGTGCAGTTTGGGGTCTTGCTAAGTGATCAATCCCTTCACTGGCTCAGGAACCCACTATACTGCCTGAGATTCGCCATTACATTTTTGTTGTTGGTGAACCCCTTGGAGACACCTCACGAACCCATAGGGTTTCCTGACCCCCCTGTTGGGATCGCTGCCTGTTGGGAATCGCTGTCTTAGATGATAACAATAACACTGTATATAGGTAAATTGTTAATTCCTCTTTGTTTCCTTTGTTCTTTTTCTAGAGCAGTGTTTTACAAGAGGAGTTCCTAGGAACCCTTGGGTTTCCCGGGTATCTTTACAGGATTCCCTGCAATTTTCAGGTCATTTGAAAATTGTACCAAATACAGGAGAATTTATAATACTTATGATCTCAGACACGCTATTAGAGAGGGTTGGGGTTCCTTACAATGCATCTGATATCAGACACGCTATTAGAGAGGGTTGGGATTCCTTAAAATGTATCTGATCTCAGACGCGCTATTAGAAAGGGTTGGGGTTCCTTACAATGCATCTGATATCAGACACGCTATTAGAGAGGGTTGGGGTGCCTTACAATGCATCTGATCTCAGATGCTATTAGAGAGGGTTGGGGTGCCTTACAATGCATCTGATCTCAGATGCTATTAGAGAGGGTTGGGGTTCCATACAATACATCTGATCTCAGACGCACTATTAGAGAGGGTTGGGGTTCCTTACAATACATCTGTTCTCAGACACACTATTAGAGAGGGTTGGGGTTCCTTACAATGTATCTGATCTCAGATGCGGTATTAGAGAGGGTTGGGATTTCGTAGAATTTCATAATATAATTATATGGTTCCTTAACCAAAAAATTCCATTAGCAGTTAAAGGGGGGGGGGGGGGGGGGGTTCCATGTAGTAGGCAAAGCGTATTTTTTTTTTTATTGGTTGTTTTATTTGAACTTATCAATGCAACCATCCTTGAAGCAGCATTCCCCAGGTTTTTTTTTTTTATGTAACGGGGGTCCCCTGAAGCGCATGCATGGTCCCTCAATGTTTGGGGATCCCCCCTGTTACCAATTTATTTGTAGTTTGTTTTGTGCCAGTTTTGACACAAAAAAAACCCCTAGAAATATTGCCACGGAGTCACCAATAGAAAACAGTGACCACTGACCACGGACCAGGAGGCCATTCGGTGTCCAGACAGAGCTGCAGGGTTCTCCGGACATCTGGGGGAAAATTACAAAATAAGTCAATGTGAAACAGGGCGGCTCGCTGCTTTTAAAGAAAAAAAAGGCTTCACTTATTTACTTGTGTAAAAATCAGCGAGTTTCTATTTTCTTTGGTACCATTTTATTCGCATTTTGTTCCAAGTGTCTCGTTAAGTTCATTTTAATGCCATCAATAGTTAAACAGAACAACTTGTCCGACTCGTTTAGAAACTGTGTCAATAACCTACATTTAACCTACTAACCATACCAATGTCAGATATGATTGTAGTATAATAGAGAGGGAGAGAGTGAATAAGGCACAGATAATAAAGACTTCACTGAGCAAGCAGCTGCACAATATGCATATATTTATATATATATATATATTCAGATGATTTAGTATAACGGCTCTAGATCAGATTTTGCCATCAAGTATTCCCAGCAGGTGTCTAGCTGTGAATTTACAAACCCAGCCAGCGCGGGTGTGGAATACGCCGTGTGTTTTGCGTTCCACAGACCAAACCGCTTCTCCCAGGGCAGCAATCCTGCCAAATGTAATCTTTTTTTAATTATCATTTTTTTTATTATATATATATCGGATTTGCACTGGTGGGTCCCTGGGAGCTAAGCTAGCAGCCCCAGTTCCAGAGGAACGTACCGGTTTTGTTACCAGTGTTTCCTAGCGGGTGGGATGGCTGCTTTAAATGTATGCAGTGTGGCTATTATTATCTGAGTTGATCACTGCAAAAACACTGTTTACTGTTATCCCCCATCTGCTTTGATTACCTATTACATATCGCTCAGCCATGCATTGCACGTGCCAGAGAAAGGATCCTTTCTGTCGGTGAAAAACATACAAAAAAAAGCTATGATGCCCCATGTGAGTGTCTGGATATATAAGCTAGCTCTGCAGCGAATGCCAACCACAGCATGTATTAATGGCAACAAAATGTGTCTTGCCTCCTAGAATAGGCTGAGATCTCTGGAATGTGTCACTATTGTGACTATCTGACCAAAGCCCTTTGCAGGTTTATTTAACTGCAATACATGAATATAGAATGGCTCCTATAGTGGCGTAAGCAGTCATTATAGCTGGTTTATGCTCTTGGATAAAGACATTACAGCAAGCAAATAATATAGTCATTCTTTTTTAAAGTGGTGGTTTGGAAAACTGCACACTCACACGTTCATTTTGAAGTATTTTTGGTTATACACTTTGGCTGTGTGTATATGCACGTAATTATATTTAAGTTGGACTGATCTTCATAGCGGTTACAATTCTGTAAGGCAAGCGACAGGTATTGTTTAAAAAGGCATTTTCTTTCCCGATGTTCTTAGAATTGTGTTTTCCAGAGTTTATCAAATGTGTTCTGCACCTATTGAGATGCTATGTATGTATGTATGTATGTATGTATGTATGTATGTATGTACGTACGTACGTACGTACGTACGTACGTACGTACGTACGTATGTATGTATGTACGTATGTATGTATGTATGTATGTATGTATGTATGTATGTATGTATGTATTTATATATATAGTGCCATTAGTGTACGTAGCGCTTCACAGCTGTAATACACGTGACAATCATATAGATACCAAATAATACAAATAACACATAATGGGAAGAAGCGCTTCAGACATAAAAGTAACATTTAGGAAATGTGTCCCTGCCCTGAAGAGCTTACAATCTAATCACAATGTAGTGATACATATGTTTTGCCATGATAAAGCGTTCATGGATGTGAACCAAATCTTGATGTACAGGTCTGTTTTAAATGCTTGTTAGGTCTACATGCAGTGGGACGCTCCCTGGTAAAAACATAATAAAGCATTGTACTGACTTCAGCAGTGTTTTATGAGGAATAAGCTGCTTTGTATGGCAGAGCTACCGACAATTTGGCATGTATATTATGAACAACAGAAATGATGCTTCAAAGTTCATAAAAGGTTTCCTGTGCTACTGAAAATGATGCATGTTTAACAAATCCTACACTCAAAATGGGCCCTCCAATTCCCACAAGGACCCTGGTATTATTTGGTTCTTCAGGGAGGAAAAATGCACTTCCCTAGCAAAGCATTTCATGATTCTGCAGGAATTCATGGAAGGGATGTCATCACAGTGATAATTGGAAAGAGTGATCTAATGAAAGACAAACGCTGATCATTAAAGAGGGGTAATTGCATCAATAATCAGTTTCAGCTCCTTGTATTTCTCATGTAGGTGCATAGAATAGTCTGAGAACTCATTAAGGAAGAGATTCAATGGGGGTTCTTTATCAAAGTCACCTGACTGCAAAACCTGGAGCAGATTTGCAGATGCAGAAAAGTCCGCTTGGCTTCCGTTTTGCAGCCGCGAGACTCTGATGCATGGCTCATGGTGCCGGGAAAGTCTGCTACATAGTGCTGTGTTTCAATCAATAGAGGAATTTCACTAAGCGCAGATGCGGGCTAGAAATAGATCGTTATTCAGTGATTCCCTTTATTACATGGTTTATGGGTCCATGGTGTCTCCTCTCAGGATGAAGGATAAGGGGCACGAGTAACTGACCACCAAGTGTTGGCTACTTTCTAACTTTCCATTCTATGGTTAGTTAGAGTGACTCCATTCAACTGTCACTCCAAGTAATTGTAGTAATACTCTCAGAGACCTCAGCAAATCCTGCATGGGGAGTATTACTGCAATTACTTTAGCTTCAGATACATTGTTACAGTGAAGTCTTACCACTCATAATATTGATTTTGCTGACATGCTTCTACCTTCGCTGCTTAGAAGCTGAAATCTGCCAGTACAGGCAGTCCTCGTTTTACAACGCTTCGCTTTACAACGAATGGCTTATCCAACGCTATGCAATGCATACCTATGTTCATTTTTACAACGCCAAAACGGCTTATCCAATGCTCTTAGAACGCTTTGCAAAGTTGTTTATGTGTATATAATATATATATTATATAATATTATATTATACTATATAATATATTATATTATTATAATTTATGTTATATTATATATATAATACAGTATATACACTATATAATTTATGTGTGTGCTGCGTATCTTATTGCCTGCATAAAATATTAGGTGTATTTTAGTGTTAAAAATGCCTTCAGGAACGGAACCTTTCATTCAAACAGTGTTCCTATGGGAAAACGTGTTTCGCTTTAAGACGTTTCGCTTTACAACGCCATTTTGAGTAACGCATTGTGTCAGATAACTGAGGACTGCCTGTATTGTATGTAAGCAGTGAAAGTGCTAAGCAACACGCAGCAATGATAGAATACCTGCTGAATAATGGAAGTGTAATTACACTTCTCCTAATGAGTAGCCACTTGGGTTTTTAAAGCATTTTCCGGGAGCCTGGCCCTTCTCTTCCACTCTGGTTCCATTCACCACGAAGTCCCTTTATGCCTGAAGTCCCATGTGGTAACTCGGTGGATTGCTGATGTTTCTGCACTCAGCAATACACATTCTTATTTGGCCGTTTTTGCCTTTTTGTTGGTGTGACAGTTTATTGATTTAGCAGAGAATATTGATTAAAGGTTAAAAATGCATTATTATATTCCGAGTGAAAGAAGATTTGATTAATCATTTATTTCTGGCAGCCTCCTTATTATTATAAGAATTATTTATATAACTTTTAGAGTGTAAGTTACACCTAATTTTGATCAGCATTAGCGCTATTAGCACTTTCTCTTTTTTTCACATTATATTCCGAGTAGTACAAATACAGCCCCTGCTGTAGCTATCTGTTTTGTCTCCTATTATGCAGTAGTAAAAAGAAAGAATAGGTGTTTGGATTAAATTATTCCCTGTGGGTATGGGTGACCTAATTTCTTCTCTTTTGTTGAGTGCTTGGTGGATCTATGCCACCAATTTTACCTAATATACCAGTTTAGCTACAGTGGACCAAGGTTGATAGCTGGTGCTACCTCAAATTAGACCGAGCAGTCGTTTTGACAGGCCAGCTGCTGTGCTGACCTCTGCTTTGGGAACTTTTGATCTGACCATTTGGTGTTTTCTTCTGAGAAGATACAACTCCATAAAAACTGGTCTTGAAAACCTGTTCACGACAAGAGCAGCTTCAGTACCTGTCAACTTCCTTGTTGCAAACATGCAGTCAGGATAGTAAATGCACTCGCCCTCTTACGCATGTTCTTGTCTGCGTAGCCTTGAGTAGGATCCCCAATTTCCACAATATTTTCCTGCCATCCCAGATGAAATCACCTTGTTACACAGTGTAGTCAATGGCTTTACATTCCTACGGCCGCGCTTATAGTGCCGGCGACGGCGACACGACATCGCGTCAAAACAAATGCATGGCCGCCGTCGCGTGCGCTTATAGTAAGTGCAACGTGACGGCGCGACGGCTTGGTCGCGATCACTCGAAGTCATCTCAATTTGATTTTTCCAGCAACCGCAGCCTGACGTCACCGTCACGTCGCCGGCTCTATAAACGTAGCCGTAAAGTCCCGGCAGATCCCTTTCAGAAACAAGGCTTAGAAGACAAGGGCTTCAATTGTGTGGACCGTAGAACTAGAAATGTGTGCAACTATCCTGAAGGCTGTTGAAAAAAATGTAGCGCCTTTTGATTTTAAAAGCTAATAATATAATTAAATTACTTAGCGGGAAGCTTACAGCAAAGACAGACAGCAAACAAAATGGCTGCATATAAGTAAGTTATGGAGAACCGGAAGTGTGCAAAATTTCACAAAAAAAGGGGCGCACTGTATGTAAGGGGTTATGTGAGCTGCTACTTTTGCTTCTGAATCCTGGATGTTGGTGAAGGCAGAAGCAGGATGGCAAGACGAGAGAGAGTGGTTCAGGCAGTCTAGTGGTGTGATTCAGTGTCAGTGTTAGACTAACTGTATATTAAAGCTGCAGTTCAAGCTGCCGTTTTAAAAAATATATATATTTTTTTCCCATTCAATAGGTCCAGCAATACAATCTGCACACTGACAAGTGATTAGCTAAACTGCAGATCGATCTGTTCTCCTGTAATCTGATCGCGCGCTCCGGGTTATTTCATTCTGTTCTTGCACAGCATTCTGGGCAATGTAGTCCTGGAATATGATTGACTGGGGGCAGTTACTAGATTCAATTGGTGCACTGCTAGAGAGAGGGCGGGGCTCAAGAGCCAGAGCCTATCAGAAGGGGAAGGTGGCTGTCACTTTGGAAATGCTTCCTACATTAGAAACATTAAAAAATGTCGTTAAAACATTTTTTTTTTAAATGTTACAAGTATTTTCTCATAGTACAGAACTGATTTATTAAAAAAAACACATGTAAGATATTGCTTGAACTGCTGCTTTAAGTGTTAGTGAATTAATACTTAACGTGATTGTACTTGTATTGATATTGCGTGTTCGTTTTTGACCGAGTGTATTGAGTTTTGATTGTGAGTTTGAGTGTTGGTGACAGAGTGAAATTGAGAGAAAGTAAAAAAAAATATATAAAAAGTTTTTTCAAACTTTAGTGGTTGTTTTAGTTTATGGTTCGTGGTTGTTAGAAGTTATAGTTTTAGTTACATAGTTACGTAAGTTTACTTGTGTTTTTTTACTTTTCGGTCTTCGTGTAGTTGTTTGTTTCATTTTACAGATTGTTATAAATGTTGTAGTTTTATTTTCTCTGTGTCTATAATTTAGTTAAATTTTTTATTGTCATTAAAAAAAAATGTGTTACTATGGAGGAGAGAAATAGGAAAGGAGAGGAGGGTGAGGAGACGAGAGGACAGGGAGGAAGGCAAACCGTGCCAAAGGGGCAGCATTCCTGCAATGTGATTAAAAAGTAAGCAGTCCTGGTAGGCCCAAACCACAGCCACCAGTAGTAGTACTAGTGTCCCCACAGCAGGAACGGGGGAGCGCATCTTCCCACTTTTCCCCCTAAGCCCAGCGTGAGAAGGGGGAAGCACTGCAGACATTGATGGAGGTTTACTCCTCAACCTCGTCATTGTTCGAGCCAGTGTCGGAGTGGGAGAGTGAGAGACAATAAAAGCCTTACATCTGGGTATTGTTTACAAAGTAGTGCCTATTATGTAAGAAAATAGTCAGTGAGGGTGAGGGCGTGACAGAGAGAAGAGACACCAACCTGGAAAACCACATGTTGAGGTATCATCCCACATGTGTATGAATGACACATTTGCCTGTGTCGATCTCCTCATCTTCATGAGTTCCTACTCCTGTCCCCTCCTCACCCAATCCCTTAGAGTAGATATTATTGTGTGGCCCATTTAGAAAATGTTTGCCGCCAAGTCTCAGGTTGTGGTGTGTAGGGCCTAGGGGCTGGACAGACACCAGTGTTGGTTAGCACTAGTACAGATGGCACTGGTGATCATGTGAGCTCAGCCAGGCTCCATCACTCTCAATCCCCGATGTGGACTTTCCGTATCAGTTGCTTCAGCCACGCTCAAATTCCCATTCCCCGTGTATACGACCGTTGGCAAGTGAACACTGATGTTGGGAGTGGTGGTCGCTGGCTGTTTTGGCGAAAATATGATCAATCTTACATTTACAGATACTACACAGGGATCATGTCTCGGGCAGTTGAGCATAGCACTCACCACCAGCCTCACCAATTCAGCATTATCATTAGCCTCACACTGATGCTGCATGCGAACAGAAGGTTCCTATGTAGTAGTAGTAGAAATATTGTAGGAATAACCTGGCTGATACCAGTATTGTCACTGCTGATTTAACCAGAGCTGTGGCCTCCTTAAACAGCCTCCGTAGGTCACACAGCTCTCTCATCAGATGCCACTGGTTGGGAAACAAGTATGCCCCCTCTACAAGCTTGGAGTTCTCAATGATGTAATTATTCACTGGTTTGTGCTGCTCATCGGCATCGGGCAGGAGACAGATAGTATTACAAGTTGTGTAGAAGGGGCTAAAGTAGGCACAGATATTTTGAGACGCAAATTTCTGCACCTAGTCTCACTGGTCTAAGACATGGTTAACTATCAAGTTGAGTACATGGGCATAGCAGTTAACGTGATTGAAGTTGCCCTGATGTAATGCTGCCACGAGGTTGCATCTCCTGCCACTAGTCCAACCTCCGGGCCCTTCGGAGAAAGACAATGCTCAAAACCACCTCTAATTTCAAAAGAATAACATCTACTTTTGGTCAAAACCATGCTGTTGTAAGTGCTGCCTTGACTCCCTAATTCTCAGCTGCAGCCACCTACAACATACCATCCCCTTTGGCAAAAGGAAGGACAGCACACCCAATGAGCGATAACAGTCATGTTGTCTTCTCTGCCATATCCACTAGTCCACATGTTTGTTGTGGGGTATGCCCTCCTACTGTGTGAGGGGTCAAGAGCACAGCCCACCACTTCAACTACCTCTTTGTACGGTTCTGGAACAGCCTTAGTGAAAAAAATATGCCCTAATGGGTATTCTCCAGCTGGGCTATACATATTTTAGGAGACCCCTAAAGCCCTTGTCTTCCAGAAGCTAAAGGACAGCATATCACCTGCAAGTATTTTGGTCAATTTGCTATTCCGCACAAGGGCTCTATTTGCTCTATTGTGTGAGCAATGATAAAAGCGAACCCTATCAAAAGCTTTGCTAACAGTGGTTGCTGTATTGGATTATAAAACAAAATTGGTCCACCACTTCTTTTTCTAATCATGCCAGAGGTTCCTTTACCCGGCACCTATTCTACCTACTCTTTGTAGCAGCTTCCATGGTATATTCTTCATCATTATCAATATTAGCACTAATTACATTTTCTTGAAGATGACATTGATCACCACCATCACCATTACCCCCGAAACCCTATGAGTCACCTGAATGACTGCCAGGAATTGAGTCATCCCTCCTTACAACTGTGCTACTGCTTGTGGCCTTCTCAATTCTTTGCCAACTCTGGATTTAGAGGAATTGAAGAAACACTGAGACCGGCTGTCCCGACAAAGTCTTAGATGTACTTGCGGCTTGCTGGCCAAAGTAGCATTCTAGAAGAAGCGGTCTTGCTTAAGCCATCTCTGTTGCCCCTGACAGTGCTGCCACTATTAACAACCCGATTCTTCAGCATCATCATACTACTCCACCTCGACAGTTTTCTGTTGTGTAACATTTTCTGTTGCTGATTCTCTTGCCTCCCTGCCACCAACCCCCCCGTGCCACTACCAGGGCCATGCACTGACAGATAACGTGGTATTGGGTGCTGTTGCCCAACAGTGTGTGCTGTTTCTGAAGCTGACACAAATGAAGATGTTGGTGGTGGGCTTTGTTTTTTCTTTGCCCGCTGCTCACAAAGTGATTGACTACTATCATTCTGATCACCTTCACTGATACCACCAGCAATCCCACTAACAGTTGGTGTTAAACTAAGGACCATATCACCATCAGAGTCGCTTCCCACTCCTACGTGTGGAGATTGTGCACCATGTACACTATCAACACCATGATCATCATCTACAGTCGCCATCTCTACCTCAACCCCTCCCCTAACATTCCCTTTTCCCTCCATCTCCATCCAAATCAAAGGGCTAGAACAAAATCTAATATCCATCTTCCTCCTCCCACTTCCTGTCCGTGTAGTTGCACATTTTGCTGGGGACGTTTCTGACTCTGACTCTTCCCTCGCAGGTTGTTCTGCTAGTGCTCATGTACACCCAGAGATTGAGGCCTGTCCACATTCAGAAAAGAAAATTCAGTCTCTCCACTCTCACTCACATTAATATTAACAATGCGTGCTTGGTTTGGCATGGATGGCCACTCTGTAAATTACTTCTAGTCTTTTCAACAACATCTATTCTTTTTTGGGGGGGGGGGGGGGGGGGGGGGGGGGGACCTTTACCATACTGGTGGTGTTGAGTTTGTCCTCCTGACCTGGAAAATGATGGAGTTGGCAAAATCTGCCTTTTTTTTTTTTTTTGCCAATCTTAGACATAAATGATTTAATATACGTTTTAGGAGTGTGGTTCCTCAGCAGATTACTGTCTACTGTATGTATAACACTCTCTCTCTCCTACCCTGAGTGCCCTCCCAAATGCACACACACATGGCATGTGTGCCCTATTTATAGTCTGTCATTTTTAGAGCATTTCACAAAATAGCAACACTGAAATTAGCATTGGCTAAGCCTATTGACTTAATGTCTGGCGGACCACTTGCAAACTCTATTTTTTTCGGCTGCAAAAAGGGAACTTTTGGCCTAGTTCGCTATGTAGAACCATGTGTGGGTGTCACTGCTTACTTGGTCATAACCGTAAAACACATTTTGTGCACTAAATCTGTATCTGCTATGCAGCATTTAATCATCCGCTGTTTACCGTAGATGCAGTTATCGAAAAGTATTAAAAGGAAAACACCAAACTACATGACCCTTGTAACCGTATTCTTATTGGTACATTTGGGTAAGGATAAGCCAAAGTAACATGCAAGTCCTTAAAACCTTTATTTTGTTGTATACGAAATTTAAATAATTTACGCAAATACATTTTGAAGTTATTTTACAATCAGACAAATTAGGGCTTTCTATGTATAATTCAGCAGCACCGTGGAAATGTTTAATACAAGATAACTAAAATAAAAGCCAGTCAGAGCACCTGCATCTACATTTCAATCTTGCCTCCATAAAATAGTCATCTTACGTTGTATCTCTTGTATTTTATATGCATGGCTTGTATTTTACTTTCTTCTCGTCTCCCTGCTCATCTTATACTTAAACAAAACAAATCACCCTTTCCCTTTGCCAGTTTGAGGACTAGTCTCTGTAAAGAGACTATGGGGGACTTCTTCAAAGGGCAGAAGGTCTCTGTACGTGGGTGTGGAGGACACCAGTTGATTGCCAGTGTTTTGTAACAGGCCTTGCCTTTTCTTCTAGAGTCAGTGGCCGAATTAACCTCATCTCTATTCATTCTAGCCCTTCAGATCTCTTTGTTATAGTTCACCCGCTAAAAACATGTTTCTCAATCTCAGGGCGGGGGACCACAAGACATTAGAAGGAGTCAGTGTGACAGGAGGAATATACACACTGGGATAGGAAGAAAGTAGCAAAGAAAAAGGCTGGCATAAAGTGACGGAGAGAGGGGGATGAAAGAGTGAAGGATGGGAAGAATAGTCGTTTTCTTGAATCAAAAACCCAATAAATCATAATCAGATGGTATTTTTGGGAGACCAAAACCTTTGTCATTTCCGTTTGCTCACCAAAAAAAGGGTGGGGAGTTCCAGAGGCATAGCAGATGCTTCACCCTAACCCCAACCTCTGCTTAGGAAAGGGAAGGGGGGAAGAGGAGCAGTTAAAAAAAGATTTGGAATCTCTGAGCTAACCCTTATTCATCATTTCTCAAATCCAACAGTTTTGGGGTATAATCTGTTCAACGCTGTTTGTATTTTTCCCAATAGAGTCAATAGCTTTTCCATTGAAAAGCAATTGTAACTACCCCTAAAGTAATGAAACATTGACTCCTCCGTTCTTGACAAAGTTCATGGAAAAGGGCACATTTGATGAAATATCACCTTATCCCATTGCAAGAGAAAACACTTCCTCCGATTTCCTAAACTGCCTTAGTTTAGTGACATACCTTTTCCTACTGTTTTTACATAGTGTCATAGACGTGTTTTGGTTCTGCTCTGTGGCAGGACTGTCAGAATAACATTCAATTCTACTTTTTTTCAGTTCTCTCAGGCCAGACCCACCACAGCCCTTTGAAAAGATCTGTGTCCCTTACCCCACCCATGAATGTGCCAAACCAGCCTCTAGGACATGGATGGATGTCTCATGAGGATTTACGAGCCAGAGGATCCCAGGGCATCCCATCCGATCACGCCCCTCTGTCTCCACAAAGCAGTGTAGCCTCTTCAGGAAGTGGTGGGAGTGAACACTTAGAAGATCAGTCTACTGCACGCAATACATTCCAAGACGAAGGTAGTGGTATGAAAGGTGAGTGAAACTTGGCCCACATAGGAACTAGATTGGCACAGTATCTAGACGTATGATGTGAAGCGTTCGATAGCAAACCTGTAGGATTTAGGAACAAATCAGGGAAACGTTGTGATCAAAGCAATTTACATTATATATGTGACAGCTTCCATAAGGTCGGGAGAGATCTAAGTCGGTGAATCATTTTCAACAGTTTTATTTGCTAGAAGCAAGAGCATACATTGGCCATTTGTCATTGGAAGGGCCTTTTTCCATTAGTTGTGTGGGTCATGTGTTTGTCTAGAGCCATTAGATAAGGTCATGGACTCTAGTGTAGGCTGAAATTCAACATACATACTGTTTTTCCAACTTATTCTAAAACTTGTAACTTCCTTTTAGCAATATACAGCACTTCAGGGTTCAGTCCAAGTATTTCTCCAGTGTGCTACTTGTCTTCTCTCCTTAACATCCGAATCTCTCTCCTTAACGTCCAGATAATTTTTGCTAGGAGGAGGAATTGTAATTAACGTCGGATCTATCCCAATAACAAGTACAAGTAGATCTTTTGAGCTAAGGTTACAGTCTGTTGGAATTGGGGACTGTGAGGAGGTGTTGACTGTCTGTGGCAGATATAGATTGTCAAGGGAATCAAACTGAATGCATGAAAACCACAGACATACTGTTATTCCAACTTATTTTAACCTTGGATATTTAGCCTCACAAAACGTTAAACTTGTTTTTAAAGTAATGTACTCTGGGGTTCAATCAACGTATTACTCTTGTGGTGTATCTGTACTCTAGTGGTGTCTGCTTAATGTCTAAAGCTTTCCAGGACCTTTTGTTGCCAAGAGGAAATAATAACAAGATGGAATAAACATCTGATCTATCCCAATAACAAATACAATTAGGGTTTACAATGTACATGTAGATCTTTTCTCCGGTAACGTTATAGTCTCTTGAGATTACGGACTGTGAGATGAGGAGGTGTTGACTGTGCGTGGCAGAGAGAGGTTGTCAAGCGGATCAGGCTGGATCCGTGAAAACCACAGGATAAATTACAGGCCTGGAGGGCATTAACTTAATGAGTGAGATCCACTTGTGGCATATGTGTGCCTCTTGTGGTATACTATGTTTTTAAATGTTGTAATGCCATATGCATTTGAAGTAATAAGGTTCTGTCATTTTTCGTAATCTGCCCTTTGGGAGAGGGGGCGAAGAGGTTGAGCATGCCTTAGTTATATGCCTTATATAGCCATTCCGTGAAGCTTGCTTAAACAGTAATGCAATATTTGTTTAATCATAGCAGATTTCTCTGTAAGAATAATGCATGTAAGACACCGCCACATCTGAAGTGTTGAACTGAGAAACGGCTAATCTAGTTATTTATTTAGGTGTCTCTAAATTTGAAAATGCCTCCCAACTATATTGGGAAATACTTTTAAATGTGTTATGGGACCTTCTAGCTCATTGATATTAACTTGATGTTTTCTACTTAGAAAATAAATTGAGATAGGATTATGCTGTTGGGTGCTGCATATAACACACTTGTGCAACCAGGTGTCTACTAATTGTCAACTGTACTGGATGACATGCCAGTTTCAAAACAAACCCGCACAACAGAATGCTTTGGTCCAGAAAGTTGAGACGGGGAAGTGGAACAAATCAGACGGAAAGTGGGTAACGCGAGGTCAGCATAGGATAAAGATGGTGACCAGGAGTTATTAAAGCTCTTCATTTAAAGAATAATCTCAACTAACCAACTGGGGTTTATAAAGACAGAGATGCATTGGGAGTTTGTTCATTTTGGGGAATTTCTTTAGAATGTGGTGAGAAAGTATAACTTCCATTCATGGCTGTGTTACAGTTCATTGCTTCTGGAGGTAGTCCATCTTACATCAACATTGTACATATTTGTGCCATACACTACATCGGTTTTAAAGTAGATCAGGTTCAAATAAGCAATACAAATATAGTTTGCTATTTGCTTTATCATATATATATATATATATATGTATATATATATATATTTTTAGTATGAGAAACTCGGCAAACAGAAGCAGGTATAATAATTGTATACCTAAATGTTTCTTTTATGGTATCTATTGTTTTTAGTCTTCAAGTCTTAAAACTGATGTGTTATGCAAAGAATTCTATCAAATTGTTGTCTCAATGCAATTAAAGCATGTGTGACTCTAACCACAATGACATTGCACTTGTATTCTTGTTTTAATCCTTTTAATGTAAGTAGATAACATTGTATGTGGTACAGTTGCATTTTTAAATTCTATTTGTCTACTTCATTATAATTTTTTTTTTAAGTCATCTACTGGTAAAGTGGGCAAACACACCAAACTGCTTAATTTACTCATTTATGAAGTTGGTGAATAGGATATAAAATTATTGTTCTAATTAATAAAGAGCCAGGACCCCAATCAAGATGAACAAGTACAGCTCAACCCCCTTATCACATTGCGTTATAAGCGGATCGCGTTAAAAATAATGTACATCTGTATGCATTGTACAATAAAGTATTTAAAATACCAATAATCGCGTTGTAAAGTATTCATAGATACAAAAATTGGGAGCCACGCTTGCATCGCGTTATAAGTGGATTCGTGTTGTATTGGATCGCGTTATAACGGGGTTGAGCTGTATGTGTCATTAAACAGACATGTTGTGGTTGGCAGCCTTTTTGGAAGGAAAGTCACATACTGGGATTAGTGAGTGTTTGCAATACCACGTTTTAACAGTCCCAACCAGTAGGACCTTTTCTTGAAGGCATGATTAAGGCCACCGTGATTACCTAGACTATTCTATGCTATACATTCTCAATATAAAAGCCTACTAAGATTGCTTTTGAAGGACCAGCTGCGGTGTAGCACTTTTCCCTGCATTTATTTTCTGCAAGTATTCTTCACGTAAGGAAGGAGTTCATGTTCATTCTCACTGTCCATTTCCTGAAAATAATAATGCTTTGATATTTTGTGAGTAATATTAACAGGGTACATCACATTGTGCCCTGAATGTACATGCACATTGGGTACCTGACATACATATACACAGCCCCTGTAAGCTCAGAACCCAAATCCACCACACCATATATATTGTGTCAAAAAGAGTGCTTGTGACCTCATGTATACAAAAAAAACCATTGGGTATATGCCCTTAAAAGCTTGCAATCTAAGTGTGATTCTCAAAATAAAGGAAGATAAGCTGACTGGTTCAAGGTGATTGATTGGGTTCTCACACATCATACCGTCCTTCATAGTAAACATGTAGCGTTGTGTAAAAACACACTTACACATTCCCAATCCTCCGAGCCACATATTGGAATTCTATCCACCCTCCCCTTCCGTCTCTGCCATTTTTACTTGCATCTAACACCCCCGTCTCCACCCCAAGAGCACACATTTTGTAAGAACTACGATTTATTAACAACAATACAGGGGACTGAGAACTCTGACAGCAGATGTGGGGACACTGTTTGGGAAACGCTCAATAATTTTATTACCATTGTTCTTTTACATTTTCATTTTTTTCATCCCCAAAGCATAAACTATTATGAAATGTTCCATTACATTCCTGTGTCAGATATTGATTGCAAATAATACTTGGGACTGTCGTGAAATGGTTCTGAAGTGCTTAAAAATGACAACTTTAGATATTAGAGTGTGAGCGTGTGAGTGTGTGAGCGACATAAAAAAAAGCAGCGCTAACTAATAAATAGGGACTATGTCCAAATGAAAAATAAGACCTATATCAAAAAGTTGCAACTAATGCTAAACAATCTAAATGTGAAGGTGGCTTAAAGGAAGAGCAAATGCTATAAAAAAAAATCACTGAAATTACCAATAAGTGGTTCTCCGCAAATGCACATAAGAAACAAAATCACTGAGATAGTGTAACGTGAGAGCAATAAGAAAAACAACCAATCAATTAACAATTAATGTGTCAATAGAAATATAACCAAAGGGCCAGCTTCTTGATGATGGACATACCAGGTCCTGAGGTTAATCTAGAAAACAACAAGGAAGAGAAGCGCACGCTTAATTGTATAAAAGCCTAATACAAATATTTAATCATAAAAATAGGGCATATCATGAACTCACAAGGTTAACAAAAAAAAAATCAATATAGCATAAAGAATTGTCAATGGGCTACCAGCTGGCACCGCCATGTATCTGGAGCTTGGGAGATCCTGCACTTAGCACACAAGTATGCGGAGGGGGGGGGGGAGGATCAATGCTGCACTGTGTACCGGAGGACTTGCTGACATTTGCTGTTTACTACTAACCATCCGGGACATTTTATATTACCTTCAGTAGGAACTCCCATCCTTCCGCTAGTAGCAACACGGAAGGAACCTGCATGGCACTAGTTCAGCAGTCGCTGCACAACGCTCAGTAGTAGCTGTACTGCATGCAATAAGCCCATTAAAGGGAGTGGTGTACGGCATGCGGTACATCTGCTCTTATTGAACACTTCAAACACTTTGGAAGCGAAACATTTTGTTTTCTCAATAATAGCGAAGCAGAGAGGAGGCATTTTTAAATAAAAAAAACCTGAAAATTACTATGTGGGCCATTCATTAAAGTGATAGTGTTGAACTGGGGGAGTATTGCATGGGAGCTCCCACTGAGTTAGTGCCTCAATCGGTACTAACACATCATCATTTATAGCTACCTATGAGCTAAACCAAAACAACAGCTAAAAATCAGCTCTGATACATTCATTGTGTTTACTGGGGGGGGGGGGGGGGGGGGGGGGGTCTGATAAGCCTGCACACATTGCCCTGTAATATTGGGGGGGGGGAGGTCTGAAAAGTCTGCACACATTGCACTGTAATATTGGGGGGGGGGGGGTTCTGATAAGTCTGCACACATCTACTGGTGTAGAGGTGATTATATATGCTGCGCTGTGATCACTGAGGAGTCTCACCGAGTCATGTTTGCTGTTTCAGATGTTCCTGCCTGGCTCAAAAGTCTTCGCCTGCACAAGTACGCAGCCCTTTTCTCCCAGATGACATATGAAGAAATGATGTCACTCAATGAATGTCAACTTGAGGCACAAGTATGTATTGTTTTAGTGATGTTCAGTAACTAAGTAAACAGAAAACAGAGACTGTCTGTGGGGTCTCTGCACAACCTGATTATATATATATATATATATATGGGGGGAGCTTGAGAAAGGACCGTAAGGTCCGAAACGTTGCTTCTTTTTTCTGTGATTACCCCCTGATCCCCCTGATGCCTGTGTTACTTCATTAAATTGTATTTTTTGAATTTGTGAGTGCTCCAGATTCTTTGATATTGGGTATTTATCTATTTTTTGTTGCTGGATGGTGATCCTGGCCGCGCTGTGAGCACCACGACTGATCAGATACGTTTTTTCCTTTTACTTTTTCCCTTTGAGTGCCCTGAACATTCTTGTTATTGTTATATATATATATATATATTATATGTATATGTACCATAATGCCGCGGTGCGCAAACTGGCGGGCGCGAGACTTTATTGGGGGGGGTGCGGGCCGCGCGGTGGTTACAGAGGCCCCGAGCTAAGAGTGCGAGGCCTCTGTAAATTTACTTACCGGCTTCTTGTCCACGCGTCTCCATGGCAACACGGTGTCAAATGACGCCCGTTACCATGGAGACGTGACGTCAAATGACGCCGCGGGTCACTTGATGTGACGTCACCTGACCCTGCAGCGTCATTTAACGCATTATTAGAGGCGAGAGGGGCGCGACCGAGGAGGCAGCAGGTAAGGGGGTGGGGGGGAGTTTGCGCACCGCTGCCATAACGTGTCCAATATCAGTGTTGCATTAATATATGTATTATTTATTTAGGGCAGGAACACAAAAATAACAGAGATGTACTGTGGATAAGGTAGGGTGAGAAAGTGGTTTTTGAAGACATAGGAAGGGTGATAAAACGGTGACAAGGGACAGCATGAAGGGGAAGGGGATGTTGTGGGGGGGGAGGGGAGGGGAGGCAGGCAGGATAATTACAAACAATTGTGATAGTGTGTGAGAAACTAGATGGGGTTTCTCACACACTATCACAATTGTTTGTAATTATTCTACCTGCCTCTCTGCCAATGTTCTTATCCACACCTCCCCCCCACCCCCCCATTTTTTTGTCAATAAAACCTCTTAAGAATCTAAATTCTAAAACAGTTTGCCACACTTAGGGGGTTATTCATTAAACTGTGATAATAATGGTGATCGGGGCACTAGTGCACAATCTTCTTTCCACATCAATGGGATTTTCCGTGCCATAGTTCCCCGACCTGTACTATTGTACTATAATGAATAACCCCATGGGGGTCAGCTTTTTTTCTGGCCACCTGTACATGCATTAAGATATTTGAACTTGGGTTAGTTATGACACAGCATGTTATCCTGTGCTATAATCCGTTTGTCACCCCTGGGTATTATACTACGTTTTCCCTTATTATCACGTGTTCCCAATATAAGCAAAATGTGGTGTTAAAATATTGCATCCAACTCCTTTCAAATCTTTGTGTTGCTCTCATGAGCAGCGGAGACAGTAACCACTGGAGTACGTTTCTTATACGGCACAGCGCTTATCCTTATAACATAGTTAGACAGAGGTTCGGTTTGACTTTTATGATTTTGCTTCTTAGGTTTTTTTTTATTTGTTCTTTAAAAGCAGCTAGTCATCAGTTTGGAGTTTTATAAGTATCACCGCAATGTGTCTCTCCGTGTCTCATGGTTTGAAGCACAGAAGTTGGTCAATGGGAGCTGAATGTGTATTGTTTTTTGTTGCATACAATGTATAAATCCTACCCATGCATACAGTATTCTGTTAAGTGCATGTTGCACAAATACATTTATAAAGGGTCCAGTATTTAATAATAAAAGTAGCCTCCTATTTGAAGGCAAAATAGTATCACTAGTGGAATATAAACTCGGGGCAGAGACGCAACGTTTTTATTATTATTATTATTATTATTATTATTATTAAACGGTAAAAGCTCAAATACAATACAGCAATGCTGTAGTACAGAAGAAGGCATGCCTGAGTACTTTGTAGTAACAGCGGGTGTACAGAAAACCCTAATAAAGAAGAGTAGCTCTTTAAATAATCATTGTGTCTAAAGGGAGCGGAGGAGAAAGTTATCACGTGTTGCTGGTGGAGAGCAGCAGAGCGAGTGTCAGGCCTGGATAAAATGGAGAGTATAAAGGGATGTGTTGGAAGGTACCTGAGCTAAGAGGCATAGGAATGTAAACATGTGGAAGGAAATATAAATACCACTTGTGAGCACCGTCACGCGTCTCAGACAGATCTGCAACCCCACCTTTCACCATTATCACCCAGCATACAGCACTTCCACTGCAGCCAGGGATTCTGGGAAATGACATGCAAATGAGCACTGTGTGTCAGGAGTGGGAAAAGAAACCGAAAGCAGAGAGGCATTTACTGGACACGGGGGAGATTGGCACAGCTTTACATACTTTACATACATATGACTGACTATCCTTTTCATATATTAAAAACACTACACTTCTAATGTATGTTCTGTTTAAGGTGACCATATTTTTATGTGACAAACCAGGTCAAAATACAAAATTATTTGTTAATCATCTCTCAATCACGCACCCTCCTCTCTCTTCCTCCCCTCTATCACTCTCCCCCGTTAACCCCATTCTCCCCCTCTCTCTCACATTCCGCCCTCACTCCTCCACCTCTCTTCCATCCCTCTCTTACACCCCCTCTTTTGCTCACTCACTCAATGCCCCTCTCCTCTCACACTCCCACCTCCTCTCGCACTCAATATCCCCCACCCCACACTCAATCCCCCACCGCAGACTCAAAACCTCTCCTCCCCCAAGAATCACATACACCCCCCCTCCCAAGAATCCCCCCCCCCAGAATAACACACGCACCTCCTCCCACCAAGAATTCTACCGGGTGGCGAGGGGTGGGAGGGGGAGTGACTGCACCGCAGCTGGGGACTAAACCTTGCCTGTTGGAGGGGCTTGAGCACAATGGCGGATTTACAAAAATGCCGCCTTTTGGCACTTACCTGGTGCCGCCCTCCTCCTTCTTCAGCGTCAAACGATGCTGTGGCGTCACCTTACCTTGGTAACATGATATCACACGGCGGCATGTTGCCATGTCAATGACGTCACGTTTCCATGGCAATGCGACACCATGTGACGTCGCAGTGTCATTTGACGCTGACGGAGAAGGAGCGCGGCACGAAGGAGGAGCGCGGCACGATGGAGATGGTAAGAACTTTACAGATGCCCCACACTCTCTCCCCTGGCAATCAGTGGGGAAGAGAGCAGGGCCTCTGTAAATTGGTGGGGGAGGGGGTATTGCTGCCCAAGCCTGAGCCCAATGGGAAATCCGCCACTACTTCGGCACCACTGATTTATGACATTGGGGCATTTCATATTTCTTTATGTGGATTAGAATATTTAACGTTTTTGTTAGCGGTGTTGCCCTGATTTGCCTAATGATCGGCGGTGTACCATTCATTGTTCAACGTCTACCAAATAATGACATTCTTTCATCCTCGTTGTACTGTTCCAGAATGTCACCAAAGGTGCACGGCACAAAATAGTCATCAGCATCCAGAAGCTGAAAGAGAGACACAATCTTCTAAAGTCTTTAGAAAGGGTAAGTTGGCGGAAATTTGTTTTTTTAAAAGACACATGAGCTGGTTAACACGTTAACTGCCAGTTTCCCCCTTAAAAACATAACATGGATTATTTCAGGGCCGATCCTCCTCCTCCTCCTCCTCTTTGCAGATTACTTTTTGATTTTGCTATTTATACTTTTTAATTCTTGTTCGCTTTTTCTGTATTGGCTATGAAATAATTAATCTTGTTTGAATTATTCTGTACATTTTTTTATATGCTATGTAACTATTTATTTAGTCAATCATGAACAATAAAAATCAAAACCTTTTTCAACCTATTTGCTTTAAAGGAGCAATTCATGCAAAAGCAATTCATGCATTTTTTTTGTTTGTTTTTTTTACATTTTTAGCACAGGTTTGCAGCTGGGGGTCTCCGGAGCGGACACCCATTAATTTCAGCTCTGGGAACCCCCTGCTTCCGGAGATACTTGCCTCCGTAGGGGGTGCCGGTAGCAGCTCTGGCTGAGCTAGGCGGGGCTTAAAAGTTTAAAGCTCCCACGTCACATGGGCCAATAAAAGCCAAACCGGATGAGGTCACGACTTCCTATTGGCCTGCTGGTTCAGCTTTGAAACTCCCATTACATGAACCCTGGTAGCCGAACGGAGTGGCTATCATCACCCCCTATAGAGTTAAGTATCTCAGGAAGCAGGGGATCCCCGAAGCTGAAGTTAATGGGGTTCAGCTCCGGAGACCCCCTGCTTCAATAAAAAAAAACACCCGGCTTGGATTACCGCTTTAACCCCTCACTCTTCTTTCTGCATGAATCCCTCCATGGCACCATAGTATGGTGAATTTCAGTTTTATTGTGCACACCACCCCCCCCCCCCACCCCCCCATCCCCTTCTAATACCACATGGCCATTAACCAATTGCTTTAAAACTTTCATAATCAATTTTCTGTAAACCACAGTATTTGACCCAAAAGGGTAGACCTTCTCGGCAATCTGTTCTGGCGTGCGGAGAGTGTAAATGCCTTTTCTGCCAGTGGGTCATGCAGTGGGTGGCAGGTGACTTTGGAAACAGAAGGGCATACATAGTGTTAGGGACAGGCATGGAGGACCAGCAGCTAGAATTCTAGTCCATTATATTTTTGTTTTTATTCCATTTTATGGAAATCTCAGAATATTATAAGTTTGCAGTCACAGTGAATGATATTTTATTCTGAAGCATGTTCTTAGATCCTGTTTTCACTGGCGCGACTCCAATGGCCTGCAAGATATTGCATTGAAATGCATGGCAAGGTCTCCCGGCATGGGAAGGGTTTGACTTCTGTTATTTGCTTAATTAGCTGTTAATGTTAATTATTTGAAAGCATTAAATGGCTGCATGCAACCTACAGGACATCCTAGAAGGCGGAAATCTACGGGTGCCACTGCAGGAGTTACACCAAATGATCCTCACCCCAATTAAAGCGTACTCTTCGCTAAACACCAGTGCAGAAGAACAGAACCGGGACCCGGGTTGTCAGTCTTCCTTAATGGGCCCTGAGAGTCAGGGATCGGAAAATAAGGATTCTGCCTCCGGAGGAATACAGCAGCACCATTTAGGCAATTGTGAGAGTGAGAGTGCAGGGGTCCCGTTACCCGAAGGTGATCTTCCAGGGCAGTTTACAAGAGTCATGGGCAAAGGTGAGTATCATCAAAATAAACTCCTCCGCCGACTGTTTAGAGGAACTCTGTACACCAGGGCTCTTCATCTTGTGGCCCAGTGGCTAAATCCACATCTAGGCGCGTGTGAGTGATCCACGGACCACCTCCTTTTGCTAATGTTTTTGCAGTTGCCCATGTAGTTAAAGATGCGATCCCACATACAGGTAGTCCGCCAGTTGGATATCGTAAGGGCTTATGGATAGGAAAGTGTTTGTAAATGATGTGTTTTCTTTGCTCCTGTCCCCCCTGTCCTTATCAGAGACCCAATAAAGACACGGGGAGGTGGGGGAGGAGGGGTGTGGAGGGCTGATCGCTGATCTCACAGTGACGTCCCACAAAACGGAGGAGCCAGAGGGAATATCACCCCTCCCAAGTCTAACTTTATCAAATAAATTAAAAATACTTATCGGTGTCGGATTTAGGTACAAAAAAATGATCAATTATCCAGATGATACCCCCCTGCTGTGCACTATTAATAATGTAGGAATCTGCCTTAAAATAGCATTCTGACAGCGCTAGTACACTGTAGATACAATGTTTCCTGCAATTTAGATTGTAGAAGTTTAGACGTACCCGGAGCGAGTATCAAACAAGTCATTGCTGCCTTCAACAAGGTTATCTAGCCCAAGAGTGCTCATGTCCAGTCCTCAAACCCCCCCTCTCCCCCATAAACAGGACAGGTTTTCAGGATATCCCAGCTTCAGCACAGGTGGCTCAATCGACTGAGCCTCTGATTGAGCCACCTGTGCTGAAGCAAGGATATCCTGAAAACCTGACCAATTGGGCAGGCTTGAGGACTGGAGTTGTGCCCCCCCCCCCCCCCCTCTCCCACGCCCTAGTCTGCCTTGTATCTCAGGGTGTCTTAAGTGGGAGATACTGCTGTTTTAAATATGGGAGACGGTTCTTTGCGTTACTGTTTCACTTCGTTTACGCTGAAAGATACGAGCCCATTTATGCTGTGAAATAAATGAGCGTAGGTTTTTGAGTAGTAATAATAATAGAGGTACCACAAAGCTCCATTAGACTTCAATCAGCATGCAAGAGCATTTCTTACATAACCAAACTGGTAAACATTACAATTAATGTCTCCAAGTGATTAAGTCAATTACTTATTAGCAGTCATTTGTGACAGTTCATTTAATTTTGCCGGGGACTAATGTAATTTCCCCCCTTTTGTTTTCCGTCAGTCTGCACCCAGCTGTTAGTTTCCAGACCTGACGAAGAAAATATCAGTTCCTATTTGCAATTGATCGACAAATGCCTCATACACGAAGTAAGTAATAATGAATATTAAATGTCTTCACATTTAACAGCAGCTGCAAATAATTTCACTTTTCATTGCTATAGTTGGAATGTATACAACACATATTTGTGTATATACATATCTATGTGATATTCCCTTAATATTATATGTTATGTAAATCCATGCAGGTCTTTATTGTCATTGGGATATATTATTGCAGTATTTGGCTGCAGAACATACAGAAGGAAATGTGCAATGATATCTTAAACTTTTATACTGGCAGAGGACCAGTGGACACGAATAAGCAATAAATACCGCCCTAATTGTAACTAAATACTATTATTATACCAGACGGCAGCACCACCTAGCATTCTGATAAGGACGGGGAAGGTCAACATCTATCTGATGTAAATCCCCTTTGTAAACTGATGTGAAACATCCTATATCAGGACTGTCCTCTGACCAGGAAACCTTTCCATCTGTTTCCTTAGTGATTATTACAGCTGGGCCAATTTTTGGATCCGCTGCGGATCGGACGGTTTCTTTGGTCCGCGGATTTCAGTGGATCAGTCTCAAAAATGTCGATCCGCCTTTTGCGGATTTTATTATTATTATTTTTTTCCCATCAACCGCTGACTAATTTTAACACTCCAATCCTCGGATTGCGGAATCCGCCGGCGGATTGTACCCAGTGGCGGTTTTGGATGAATCCGGGCAAATTGAAACTAACAATCCGTCGGCGGATTTTACACCGAGGAGCGGCTTTAGAAATGCCAATTTCGGGGTAAGAATCCGGGAAACTGATTTGGACCTGCTTGCCCATATCCAGTGATTTAGAGATTTTTTTAACATGTCTTTTGCTGTTGCCATGAAGGAGTGTAATAGCTTGGTAACACGTAACATAAAACATAATGACCCATGGTTACGAAGAGGTGCTACGTCAGAGGCCACCTTCCAGCACAGCCTGGCCTCTTCACATGAATGGGGCTATAAGTTGTCCTCCGGTAGGGAAGGCGTCTTCTGGAGTAGCACTACTTAGTGAATATGTGGCAATATCTTTCCAGGGAATTAAAGCCATTAAAGAGGTCAATCCAAGCAGGCGATCGAATCAGGGGGTCTCCGGAGCTGACCCCCTGCTTCCGGAGATTGTTACCTTTGTGGGGGTGCTAGTCGCCACTGCGCTCGGCTAGCAGGGATCACGTCAAGAGTTTCAAAGCTGCCGCGCCCTGCGGGCCAACAGGAAGCTGTGACATCATCAGGTTCGGCTACCTATAGACCCACGAGGCGCAGGAGATTTAAACATTTGCCGAGATGCCAGTACCCCCTTTTGGAGGTCTGTATGGCAGGGGGGGGGGACCCTGGAGATTAATGGGGTTCAGCTCTGTCGAACCCCTGAAGCCCATGCATTGCTCCTTTAAAATGGTCTTTGGGATGTCTACAGAATGGCCGTTGACTCTATATTTCATTCAGTGCAAATATCTCATGGGAAATGTGTTTGCTTAGGCATTTACAGAGACGCAGAAGAAGAGATTGTTGTCTTGGAAACAGCAAGTGCAGAAGCTTTTTAGGTCTTTCCCTCGGAAATCCCTCTTGGATGTCGCAGGATACCGGCAGCAGAGAAAGTAGGTTGTGTTAACAAGATCTCCCCGTGTGCTAGTTACCTTAGTGACTGGATTTCATCAGCGTCTTGGGAAACCCACCGTTATGTCCGGAAAGTATCTGGCGCAGGCAGCACAGCTAATGGTATATGGTGCAGCGCTGGGGCGGCCAACTCCAGTCCTCAAGGGCCACCAACAGGCCAGGTATTAGGGATATCCCTGCTTCAGCACAGGTGTCTCAATCACAGTCATTTTGACTAAGCCACGGATTGAGCCACCTGTGCTGAAGCTGCGGGATATCCTTAAAACATGAGCTGTTGGGGGGGCCCTTGAGGACTGGAGTTGGCTACCCCTGCTCTAGCGCAACAATTGTAGGAAAGGTGCAATTGCAACAACCACGGGACCCTTAAGGGAAAAGAGGGGAGGTTTGCAGCACTCGATAAGCAAGATATAGGAACACGTCAACAAGACATAATTGAATTTGTGATTATTTACTGTGGATAAGGTAACTGGTATACAAACAAAGTGCAAATACACTTCACATAAAACAATACTGACAATAGCTGGTAAGATTCACTGGCTGGCGGCCATTTTTCCGTGAGCACTATCTGAGACTTCTTGAAAACGCATAAATTTGATCCACTAAGTGACTATTTCTGACTGCATCAGCATTGGGATTTGTCAGGAGACAGGGAAAGTACCATTAGCATTAGACTGGTGGGAATGGGCTTGAAGACGGGGTTCATCCCCCGAAAACGTTGCCCCCCATTGTGCAATTCCACTGAGATTTGTATTGTTCCTGTGTTATTACCTTCCTTCAGTCCCCGTTTTTTGCACTTGTTCTTTTGCTTTTTCTGTCTTTCTGTCTCCATAATTTTTTTGCCCAGCATAATCTGCAACAATCTCACATTGCTCATCATATGTACAATAAGTATCTTATGTTTTGCTACAGTATCTTTTCAGGGTTTCTTACTAGCGATAGTCAGTATTGGATTATGTATTGTTGACATGTTTCTGTATCTTGCTTATTAAGTGCCGAGAACCTCTTCTCTTGGTTGTCACCATTATGGCTGCACTGTACCTCCTGATCGTTCTGGTGACGTTCTAGGGCAGAAATCTGGGCAGTGGCATCTTAGGGACGTCCTGGCTGGACATAAAAATGATGCGTGTAGGGCGGCTGTTATACACGTGCAGTTCCCTCACTCGGCTTAATAAAAAAAATACAGGAACTGTAACAAATTATTTAGAAAATCTGTAGTATTTCCCCAGTTCAGGATGCTAAACTGTGGTATATAGTGGAAAATATAAACCGGTGACAATAGATTGATGGCCTTCTTGGTACTGATGTTAAAGAGGCAATTCCAAGTGGCACTTTAAAAAATATATATATTTTTATTTGTTTTAATATATGCAGCCTTTGATTACCTTCATCGAAAACTAATGGCTGCTGTTCGATTTGTTCTCCTGTGATTGATTAGCAAAATTCTGCTTCTTAGGGTTCACTAAATGGCCACCTTTCAGTTTCAATCAATCCTTTATTCAGTGTAACTCAGCAGCTACAATGTATTCTTATATTACTACGGTAACATTATCTATTGTTACAGTTTGCAGCTCAAACTGCTGGGAACATTGGCAACAAATGATCACAAACAGGAAAGTGTTGCGGAGCTGGGCTAAAACCTGCTAAAGAAATCAGAGGATGCGCAGTATATTAATACTCATTAAAAATTGCATTCAAAGTTGAATATAAAAAAATGTAGTATTATCTAATGCTACAGAACTGATTTATTTATATTTAAAAAAAAAAACATGTAGGATATTGCATGGATTTCTCCTTTAATAAATTAAGCTACCACATGGTTCCAGATCCTGCTTTTCATCACAAAGAAAGCAGAGATTGGAAGTATTGTTTTTGTTTCCTATTGAGAAAATAACATTCATTATCCCATTGCCACAGGGGCCAGAAAAGCAAAAAATATTATTTTTATTTAATTGACTGTTTTACTGATTTATTGTGGGGAGGGGTACAGGAGAGAAAAAAAGGAAGAGTACATCTATATATTTGGGGGGTGGGGGTGGGAAAGGGTATATACACATTAGATAATGTATAGAATCTGACATAAAAATATTTTGGATTCTATATTTACTATCTAGATAGAGAGATATTCCAGCATGTAGAGCTCAGGTTTCTGAGAATAGAGAGGTGGGACCATTTAAATAGGCATATAGTTTTTCTATATGTACAATATGCAAATAATCTTATGTACCTGATGGGGAGGAGCGGGGAGGTTTGATTGCTTCCAGTGCTTGGCTATGGTGCATCTGGTGGCATTTAGAATTTGTGTGATAATTTTGGAATCATTTTTATTTTGATTGTTTATGGGGTTTCCTAGTCATAGTAGGTCATGAGGGATATTGACCTCAAGAATACTATTTATTCGGGCAAACACTGCTTTCCACAGCGGTTGAATTTTAGTGCATGACCAGAACAGGGAACCCAGGTATAGAAAAATAGTAAAATGGTGAAGGCTTTATTTGAACATTTATGAAAGTGGAAGTCTCAAAGAGAATGTGTCCTCCCACGCGTTTCACGCAACAGTTGCACTTTCTCAAGGAGATTGATTGCCTACATAAAAAGAAAGGGGGGGGGGGGTCAATAAACAGGAGTTGCATAGGAGAAGGGGAATTGGTTAACTGAAACCTGATTTTGAGAGAGTCCCATAAATGACAAGAAAAATACATTATTGGATGTTTATAGATCTCAGCTGGTCTGGATTTTTCGTCGAGCCACAGAACATCTCTAGTTCCGATCGCAGAGCATATCAGATTTTCTAACTCTACCCACCGTTTGCCAGGCGGGTTTGAGTGCCAACAGAGTAGTTGCCCTAATTAGGACGCTCTGCCATATTTTCGTACATTTGGGAGAGCAAGGCCTCCTTCCAATTTGCAATTATAGAGGATGCTCTTGCCGACTCTAGGGTGCCTATTTTGCCAGACAAATTTAAATATTTTATTTTCTAGACTTTAGATCTGACTGGCAAATTTTGACTGGGAGAGTCTGAAAAAGTTAAAGAAATCTGGGTTAGACATTCGTTTTTATTACAGCTATTCTCCCAAACCACGAGATTGGGTATGGATACCAGGTGGTCAAATCTTTTGTTATCTGGTTGAAAAAAAGCTTAATATGTGTGGCATACAGTGTAGAATAAGGCCTTGGATGTGCTTACCGCTGGCGTGCTGATGCGCGCTGAGGCTCAGGGAAAGCGGGTGCTTTGTGAATATCCTCTCAATGAGAGAAAAACGCCGCACAGCCGATAATAAAGCAGTGAAGGCTGAATGTGTAGTATAAAAGAAGCTTTATTTGCACAAGGTGCAAGCGGATCCTCTGACGCGTTTCAGCCTGTCAGGTGCTTTCCCTGGCCTTGCGGTTGCTTGTCCTGCTCGCCGTAAAGGGGGCGCTCACGTGACCGGCCTGTCGCGCCGGCAAGCGGGGGAATTTTAAATTCCCCTAAGACCTGCGCTTCCGCAAGCACGCGGAAGCGCAGATGAGCCCCTACTAAAGCCGCTCTAATTGCGGCTGTAGGGGCTCAGTGCTGAGCAGGAGCGCGCGTCAGCACGCTTCCGCCAGCAAGCGGTAAACATGGCCGAGGCCTTATCCTTGGTTATTTGAATACCTAAATAATTTATAAAATGCAGGTTCCATTTAAAATCGAAAGTAATTTGAAGGAGTTTTACTCATTCTTTTGGAAGATTTCTACTAAGAGCCAGGGATTTAGTATTGTTCATTTTTTATCCTGAGAGGGAGCTACATTCTGATAGGGTATGGAAAAGGTTGGGGAGTGAGATGAGAGGTGTTAAAAGCGTCAATAGTACATTATCTGCAAAAGGGCCATATTAAAGTCTTCCCTGTTGACTAGAATGCCAGAGATGTTGGCGACCGCTCTTATCTAGTAAGATAGTGGTTCACTGGCCAGGGCAAAAAGTAGAGGGGACAATAGACAGCCTTGTCATGTGCCATTTAGTACCTGGAAGAAGTCAGATAGGATGGCGTTGGCCTTGACTATAGCCGTTGGAGTGCAGTGTATAAATACTATTAAGAATTTTTGGGGAAATCCCATTTATGAAAGTGTGGCTATCATAAACTGCTAGTTTCGACTATCGAACGCTTTTTCGGTGTCTTAATTGTATTGTATGTCTTTATTTATATAGCGCCAAAAGTGTACTCAGCGCTTCACAAAGAATACAGTACAGGGAATTATAATAATACAATAAGTGCAGCAAAATCAGACAGTAGGAAAGGAAATCCCTGCCCATAAGAGCTTACAATCTAAGAGGTTTAATGGGAAACTTACAGAGACAGCAGGTGAGGGAGTAAGTGCTGTAGATGGCAGTGCTTGGTCACAATGGGTGGTAGGAGTGGCAGAGTGTGGGACAATAGCCATGAGTGCAGGCTATTGGGATGCTTGATTTGTGGGGTAAAATTTAAGGAAGGTCAGTGTTAAATGAAAAGGTTAACACCATTTACAGGGGAAGAGGTGGCAGGGAGGCATGAGTGAGATCTGGTGTGTATGTCTGGCTTCAGGCTTAGGGGAGATCCCCAGCAGCAGGGAGTAGATAGAGGGTGTGAATAGAGGATTTGTGTGGGTGTTTTTTATTGACAGGTAAAGAAGCTGTTAGGAGACAGGTGTATAAATAATGGTGGAGTGGGGAAGTTGGAGAGAACAGAGATGTTCATTAAGGAAACAGTAAACAGAAAAAGCAATATGGAGGGCATAGTGAGATGCAGGAGGAGAGAGTTCCAAGGTACTGGAGGATAAAAGTGTACAAATTAATCACAGATGTTAAAAGTTAATGTCTCACAGTGGCAAAGTTGTAATGCAGAGTTCAGATCTTCCTCCAATCTTCACCTCCAAAATTAACTCTTGTAGACACTTTTGATGTTACACAGCCTTATGGCTAACAGCCATGCTACAGTGACTTAAGTACTCTATTCACATGCATTTGACTAACACTTAAGGGAGGGGTTTGTCTAATCAACTCTTAGACATACAAAATAGTTTATTAGATTATCATTTCTCTCTCAATTGATTGGAGTCAGCTCACAAACATACCCCAAAAGCCAATTAAATCTTAATTTCTCTGGTTGGTAGAATGCAGCTCAATGTCACATACCTGTTTGAAGAGATAAATCAGAATGTTAATCCAGATATTCAGAATGCATCCATGATTAAAGATAGAAAGATAGAAATAAAACTTCCAGAGATATGAACTCCAAAATTAACTCTTGTAGACACTTTTGATGTACACTTATTAATGAAAATAAAAGGGAGGGGGTTACACGTTTTTTTAAATACCTGACTGTTGTAGTCACCTAGAGGCATTTGGGATCATTCTTTTTTGCTTGTTATATTGTTTTTTTATTTGCAATAATATGTCAAATTGGTAAGACAGTGAACATTAAAGCCTGAGCTGGATTGGCGTCTCACTTTTGGCGTGTTCATTTGCAGCCGGGGCTTTGGACAGTCAAACTCCTTACCGACAGCTGGATCTGTAGGTGCAGGAATGGCCAGAAGAAACCCACGGCAGTTCCAGATCCCCACCCGAAATCTCCCCAGTACTCGCCTTGGTCTGCTGGGCCCTAGCAGTCTCCTGGGTGTAACACAGCGAGCAGCGGCCAGCAATCCTGCAGTCTTAAAGCAAGGACGACAGGTTGGTGCATACGTGTGGAACACAACTTTTCCTTCAGTTGGTGATACCTTTTAATGGGCCAACACATCTGTGTTATATATGGAGAAGTGTGCACATATTTTGAAAGCTGGAAGGCCTTTTGTTGGTTCATTAACTTGTTTGGTGCTTGAGGGGCCGCAGCACCTTATTTACTTTAAGAGATATCTTCTTACCCTAACACTGCTTTTATTTGTATGTGTTTTATTATGCACACACACATATTCTGCACTGTGTGTGTGGTCCATTCCTGGTCCTGTCCATAAGCATCCTGTGAGATACAGCCCTACATTGTTGTCACTGTGATAATCAATCAGTGCACTATGGGATGTGAGTTCAAAAATTACATTCTCAGGCCATTTCTGTTCAGTACTTGCATCTGTTGAGAGGGCTGGGGTTAGCACAGCCAGTCTACAACAGACTGAAGAAACTATAACAATACTGCACATTAACTCCCTGCCAAGAGACGCATACTGTCTCATCTTTTTATCCTGAAGCACAGAAAGTTACTTTCCGAAGATCAGCGGGAGACAGCACTTGGGGGGTTTTGTTATTCAACTGCGCTAGTACGGATTGGGCTACTGCCACACTGAAGCTGCATTACACTTCCATGGGAGTGTCCATGTGATGGAGCCCCGATTAGCAATATTGCAGTTTAATGATTAACCCCCTTTGTGTCGAAGTAGCAGGATCACTGTTTAAACTGGAGCTGTTGTAAATGTTGGACTCGCAACTGTTCTGGAAGTGGCTTAGCGTGATGAATGTAAGCTCTTCAGAGCTCCCAAAACTGCCGCCAAAGACTTACAAAGGTGAACTGTGCCATCCGCCTTTGCACAGACTCTCCATGGTGGAAAACACGGAATGGCTACAGCCATAATAGTCCCCAACACTGGGATGGGATCAGCAATGTACCACCCATGCAACGCTAAAAGGTCTAAGAAATGATCATGCATTCATACTTCTCTTGTTGTGTAGCATTCTTATCCTGGTATTGTGTTACGATTCCTCTTAATTCACATTGCATGTTTATTACAAAGTGCTGTGTAGAACAGGGTACAGGCATACCCCGGTTTAAGGACACTCACTTTAAGTAAACTCGCGAGTAAGGACATATCGCCCAATAGGCAAATGGCAGCTCGCGCATGCGCCTGTCAGCACGTCCTGAACAGCAATACCAGCTCCCTACCTGTACCGAAGCTGTGCGCAAGCGGGGAGACTATAGAGCCTGTTACAAATGTGTTATTTATACCAGGTATGCACGTATAGGACGATTGCCATACAGTACATGCATCGATAAGTGGGAAAAAGGTAGTGCTTCACTTTAAGTACATTTTCGCTTTACATATATGCTCCGATCCCATTGCGTACGTTAATGTGGGGTATGCCTGTACAACAATGCAATAGCCCTCTCCTATTGTTAACGGAAGGGCTGGCATTCGCAGAGATTGGCCATGGACACCTTTTGCAGCCAGCTGATAATAATAATACTTGTGTTTAGTATAGAGGCGGTTGGGGATGGTGTAGACGGCAGAAAAGGATTATCCATGTTGATAGTGGAGATCTCCATTTGGCATTCTCATACACTGTACTACAGAGCTGAGTTCTATTTTTTCCTCAAGTCTGGATCCTTTTAAAGAAGGGGAAAAAAAAAAACTGAAGCAGTGAGAACAGACTGCAGGCATTTCCTGTTTTCCCTGGTCTCTGCAGAGAGGTACTAAAAAGGAACAAGGAAAGTTAGGAGAGAGAGAGAAGGAACAGGCCAGGTGCAGTGCCACTTGGAAATTACTATTGGCACTGCACTCACCACTTGTAATGGCTATTCCCACGCAGTATGTATAATGCGCTTCGAATTTAAGCCCCAGAAGACTCGAAATAAAACGACGAGAAGTGTAAAAGTCGTACAGCTTTCCATAATCCCTTTGGGGCCAGAAAGAAGCCATTGCGCAGCAGTTTAGGGGTTAACCCAGGGCTGGGCAACTCCAGTCTTCACGGGCCACCAACAGGTCAGGTTTTCAGGCTATCCCTGCTTCAGCACAGGTGCTCAGTCTTTGACTGAGCCACTGATAGAGCCACCTGTGCTGAAGCAGGGATATCCTGAAAACCTGACCTGTTGGTGGCCCTTAAGGACTGGAGCTGCCCAGCCCTGGGTTAAGGGCTAGTTCGCTGCTGGTAACGAAGCGAGAATAGGAAGATCAGGACTGAGTTGGAGAACAAGTGGCTGTGACTTGTAAGGCCGTGCGCTTATAGTAAGCGCGACGTGGCGACGCGATTTTTGGTAGCCGTAATTATTTGATTTTTCAAGGGCTGTCACCTCATGTGACAGCCCCTGAACCAATCAGAAGCCTGGTCGCCCGCGATGCCGCCGCAAAGCGAAATACAACTTTCGCTTGCGGCGATGGATGATGTCACGCGTCGCCGGCACTATAGGCGCGGCCTTAGCGTCCCTGATAATCATTTTCACATCACAACTGTAACTTTAAGCAGAAACCCGTTGCAGGCTTTCATAATAATACATTTGATGAGGATGAAATAAGGAAACTTTTTTTCTTCTCAGCAAACCGTTGTAATGTAGGATTCCCAGCTGCGTGGTATGTGTCGTTCCCCTGCCTTTGTTTGTGATAATTTGTTGCCAGTGTTCCCAGCTGTTTCAGCTGCAAACTGTAACAATAGATACTGTTACCTTAGTAATATAAGGCTGCGTTTAAAGTAGCCGCGTGCATGACGGAGCACATAATGTCACGCGTGCTTATCGCTCGCGTGAAACCTGCACGGTGGTCTGAGGCGACGGAGGGGTGGGGGAAGTCGTGGCCATGACATCACGTGAGCGGTTCACCCTCATTGGCTGAACCGAGCATGTGACCCGGCCGTCGCGCGCTCTATGGGCGGCCTCATAGAGAAGAGGTCTTTTGTTAGAGCCCTGCGTGTACACGTGCGCGCCGTCACTGCCACCATAATCGCGGCCTAAGAATACTTTGTAGCTGCTGAGTTACACTGACTGAAGGATTGATTGAAAGCGAAAGGCAGCCATTTAGCGAACCCTAGGAAGCAGGATCTTTGCTGATCGATCACGGGAGAACTCATTTTTTTTTAAATTAAAGAGCCGCGTGGATTGCCTCCTTAAATTATAAGCTGATTTGACCAGGTGCTCGCCGTAGATCGGTTTTTGAACTGAAGGTTTGTGAGTGTGTGTCGCATGAATAAAGCATATGAATAATTCCATGATAAACAAAACTGAACATCAGTGCTGCTTACAAACATTGAGCTAGTTCAGTACGATGAGAAATCGATGAATAATGGATTTACTGCCTTTCAATGAAATGTCCAATCAAAATGAACCTGACTTTAATTTGTTTGATCGGCGTAGAATCTGTGGTTTGCAAACCCTGGCGGAAGTAACAGCATGCCGAGCAGAACTCACAGCTCCGTGCAGAGGACACGCTCGCTGCCTGTCCACACCTCTCCGCAGACCATGCTTATGTTCCAACAGCCAGGTAAGGAGCAGCCAATCATAGCCTACAGGAACAGCGCATAACATCGTTTGATATAGTATCTATTGCAGGGGTGGCCAACTCCAGGCCTCAAGGGCCACCAACGGGTTGGGTTTTAAGGATATCCTTACATCAGCACAGGGGCGCCATCAGTGGCTCAGACTGAGCCCTGATTGAGCCACCTGTGCTGAGCAGGTATGTCCTAATAAACACGTTGTGGCCCTTGAGGACTGGAGTTGGCCGCCCCTGCACGAGATGTTCTTCTGTAAACGATGCATGACCGGTCCGAGTATTTATGTAACGGAGCCAGAATATGCAATCACAGAGTATTTTGCCACCTGACCAGGATATTTTTCGACGCTTGTCAGATTACAAAACTAGCGACAGCAGTGGAGAGATGTTGTCCCTCAAATTCAGCAGGTTGACTGTTTTATTGCATCTCGTAGCATTCTAGTCCGAGGATTCAAGTTACATTGCAAAGTGTTGTCTTTGCTTTGTTTTCCCTTGAAAATGAGCTACAAAGTATTATGTGGTAATATGAATTTATGCATTTTTGTTGGGAGGGGATTATCAAAACAATATCAGTCTAACAAGCTCCCTGATTTTGTTATTTTATTTCTTATTCCCCCCCCAAAAGTCACCCAGCACCACATTTATTAAAAGGTTTAAACCTTAAGGCCTATTTAAGTGAATAAATATTCAGCTACAGTTTTACACCTGAGTTTTTATTCTGCAATGTCCTACAACCGTCATTTAAAGCAGCGATGCGCAAAGTGGGGGGCACTAGATTGTCTGGGGGTGGGGGGGGGGGCGCGGGTGTTACAGAAGCCCCCGCGCTTCCCCGAAGCCATTTCAAATAAATGCCGGGGATCGGTGAGGCCTCTGTAACTAGTTTACTTACCTTCGTTCCAACGATGCATCTCCATGGCAACCGGCATCCATAGCAACGTGACGTCACTAGTATGTTTTTACACCTGACGAAGGTATCTCCCGAAACGTTGTGCATTGTGTCCACACAATTAAAAGGAATTTAACATGTCTATTTGACTACTGATATATTTTTTTGAGTGCCCCGCAGGACTCTGGTTCTTATTGACATGGGAGGTCTGGCATCCTCCCGGCCACCACGAGATGAACTGGAAGCACTATACAATGATACTGACTAGCAGTTTGCAGATCGTACTCCTTAAAGAAGGACGCCTGCCCCCTAACGTAGAGTATTTCTTCACAGTTGGAGAGCCCCAATAATAATCGTTGTAGGGTCTATGCTCTCACTTCAACGGGCTTAAAGATGTTTTCCCGTGCCGGAGGATGTTTTATGAACTAGCACTGCTTTGTATATATGGGGCAAATTAGAATATCACTTGTGAGCACATTAACATGTCTCAGACAGGTCTGCTGCCCTGCTTTTCCCCATTTATCTCCTGGCATACTGCAGCAAGGGATTCTGGGAATTGACAAACAAATGAGCACAGTGTCATTACCCAGAATCCCTGTCTGCAGTGGAAGCATTGTATGCTAGGGATTCTGGTAAATGGCATACAAATGAGCCCAGTGTCATTACCCAGAATCCCTGGCTGCAATGGAAGCATTGTATGCTAGGGATTCTGGTAAATGGCATACAAATGAGCCCAGTGTCATTACCCAGAATCCCTGGCTGCAATGGAAGCGTTGTGTGCTAGGAGATAATGGTGAAAAGCAGCGTCTGAGACATGTTAATGTGCTCTCAAGCGATATGAATTTTCTGTATGCTGTACGGTGGTTTTTGTCACTTTTTTTTTTTTTTTTTTACCCACCATAACTTATTTACTGTATATATGGGGCGTAATACTTGTGATTATTTTCATTGGCCTGTTGTTCCTAAAGTAAATAAATCCATTTTTGTTTTCCTTTTCAGATTTCCAGGTACCAGTGACAGAGCCGGATATCAATAACAGACTGGAATCCTTGTGTCTCAGTATGACAGAACATGCTCTGGGTGGTAAGGCGTTCACAAATAGAATGGCTATAAATACCTAGGGACGAGGCAGGCGGCTAGTCAGTGGGACGTCTGCAAGATAGATTGATCTCAATACATGGATTGAGATATATGTGTATATTTGCGTTTGTCATTTTTATTGTGTTCTGGAAGACCATCAAATGGAAACCGCGCTCAGTATGGAGAGATTCTGGTGATTATATTAAATATTATAATGAAGCAATAGGGGAACTCGCACCTGTCGCCCACGGGTGCTCCGGGATCCACAGTGAGTGGAAATCTATCAGAATAAAGACAAGTGAAGCGGGCGCTCCAGTGGACTTGAGAAAACGCTTAGTGGGGGGTTGTCACGGTGCCACTGCCACAGACAATACTGGGGTGGATTGTGGTATGCGAGGCTGTTGCTTATTTAAAACTAAACAACTGTGCTAGGGGGGGAGGATGTTAAAAATGGCTGGAGGGGATTTTAAACTAGGAAGGAGGGGGAGGGACAAGGAAGAGGTAATGAACTAGACAGAATAGATAAGAAAGGGGAAATTGTTAAGGGTCATGGAGGGAGAATGGAGGGAAGTGGGAATTTCACAAGTAGGGAGGCATCCATATTAACTACAGGTAATACAAGAAAACGTCTAAAGAACACAGGTAGTCCTCGTTATCCAACGTTTCACTTTACAACGAATTGCATATCCAGCGCTTTACAATGCGACCCTATGAGTCGTTTTTCGACACCGGAATGCGTTATCCAATGCTCACCGCCACTGATTAACATGGGACTCACTTTACAACGGTTTCACTATCAGACGCTACTCCCAGAACGGATTCCGTTGGATAACCGAGGCCTGCCCGTATATCACATTGGCTCAGAAAGGCAGGAGCAGATAAGATAGCAATAGTACAGACTGGAAAAAAAGCTTAAATGCGTGCTTGCTAATACAAGAAGCCTGACAGATAAAATGGGTGAGCTTGAATTAATAGCTACAAGGGATATTATATCATTACTGAAACATGGTGGGATGAAACTCATGACTGGGCAGTTCATTTTTGAGGGTTATTCCCTTTTTCGAGGGGATCGAGCAAATAGAAGAAGAGGTGGAGTATGTTTATATGTTAAACCGGATTTAAAACCTATTATAAGGGAAGATGTTTATGAAGGGAATGATGAAAATGTACAGACCTTGTGGATAGAAATGATCAGTGGCGGTAAAAGTATAAAGAAAATGTTTGTAGGAATGTGCTATAAACCACCAAATATCTGTGAGATTGAGGAAGCCAAATACTTTTGCAAATGGAGAAGGCATCAAAACTAGGTCATGTTTGCATAATGGGTGATTTTAATTATTCGGATATAGACTAGAGCAGTGATTACCAACCAGGGTTCCGCAGAACCCTGGGTTCCCGTGGAGCAATCCCAGGTGTTCCGCCTAGCCGCCTGCACTCACTGTGCGGCCTGCAACGGCTTTCCTGGCTCTCCTCCCCCCGGCTCTCCCCCTCATCCCAGAGGCTGGTCTAGCAGAGCAGCACTTCCGGTGCCTGCTGCTATCTAGAGCGAACGTGCCATCCTGCCTGCCCACATCATGCCCCCTGCTGCCTCCTGCCCACCGCCTCCCGCCGCTGCCTCCTGCCCGCCGCCGCTGCCGCCTGGGTTAGGCATATGGGGGGGGAGGGAAAAGTGAGATACAGGGGGTGAAGGGAGATGGGAGATACAGGGAGGGGGTGATGTGAGATACAGAGGGGGTGATGTGAGGTGCAGGGGGGAGTGATGTGAGATGCAGGGGGGTGGGTATATGAGGATGATGATGAGGGGTCTGGGGGAGATATGAGGATGATGATGATGGGTGCTGAGGGAGATATGATGATGATGAGGGGTGCTGGGGGAGATATGAGGATGATGATGATGAGGGGTGCTGGGGGAGATATGAGGATGATGAGGGGTGCTGGGGGAGATATGAGGATGAGGGGTGCTGGGGTAGATATGAGGATGGTGATTTTAAAATGTATTGAGGCTGCAGGGGTCTTTTCAAAATGTATTGGGGCATGAGATATGAGGATAATGATGATGATGATGAGTGCTGGGGGAGATATGAGGATGATGACGATGAGGTGTGCTGGGGAGATATGAGGATGATGATGATGGGTGCTGGGGAAGATATGAGGATGATGATGATGGGTTCTGGGGGAGATATGAGGATGATGATGAGGGGTGCTGGGGAGATATGAGGATGATGATGAGGGTGCTGGGGAGATATGAGGATGGTGATTTTACCCGTGGGGTCTTTTTAAAATGTTTTGTGGCTGCAGGGGTCTTTTGTAAATGTATTGGGGCATGGGGGTCTTTTTAAAATGTATTGGGGCATGAGATATGAGGATAATGATGATGATGGGTTCTGGGGGAGATAAGAGGATGAAGATGAGGGGTGCTGGGGGAGATATGAGGATGAGGGGTGCTGGGGTAGATATGAGGATGGTGATTTTACCCGTGGGGGTCTTTTTAAAATGTATGGGGGCATGGGGGTCTTTTTAAAATGTATTGGGGCATGAGATATGAGGATAATGATGATGATGGGATCTGGGGGAGATAAGAGGATGAAGATGAGGGGTGCTGGGGGAGATATGAGGATGATGATGATGAGGTGTGCTGGGGGATATATGATGATTTTACCCATTGGGGTCTTTTTAAAATGTATTGGGGCGACTGTGTTTTTTTTTATTATGTATTGGCGGGGGCCTTTTTAACATGTATTTGCGGGGTGGGGTTCTATGTATTTAGGGGGGTGGTTTTTTTGGTATGTATTTTGTGGGGGGGGATTGAGTGAGAGTGGGGTAATTGACGGAAGGTAGGGGCGAGTGGGAGGAGGGAGGGAGTGAGTGAGGAAAAGAGGGAGTAAGAATGAGACGCATGGGAGAAATACATGTGAGACGCGAGTAGGGAGAGTGAGTGAGATGGAGCGGATAGAAATACATGGTAGAGGGTGGGAAATACAGGTGGCTCGTGAGGTGTGAAATGGGCCTAATATGTGTTAACCAGATAGGGGTTCCCCGAGATTTTTCGAAACACTTCAAGGGTTCCTCTAAACAAAAAAGGTTGGGATTCACTGGACTAGAGCAATAAGATTAGCATAACAGCTAAAAGGAAACAAGGTTTTGGGGGTGTTATAAAACAATTACATGGCCCAAATTATTGAGGAACCAACAAGGGGATGTGCATTACTGAATTTGTTAATATCAATGTAGAGTAATAACTAATATTCAAGTCCGGGAACATTTCGGAAACAGTGATCATAACATGGTCTCATTTGAAATAAATGATCAAAAACCATATTACTTGGGTTCAACAAAGACTTTACATTTTAGAAAGGTAGATTTTAATAAACTGAGGAATAATATACAAGGAATACATTTGGATTACATGTTTGCAGTCTAGCCAATTCCTTCTGGTGAGAAATGATATCCAGCAGTTATTTTACTACCCTACACAATTTAGTGTCATCAGCAAAGATAGAGACTTTGCTCTCTATGCCAACTTCAAGGTCATTAACAAGTTAAAAAGCAGGAGTCCCAGTACCGATCCTTGAGGTACTCCACTCGCAACTTTAACCTAACCTGAAAAGGATCCATTTATGACAACTCTCTGTTGTCTGTCCTACAACCAGTTTTTTACCCAGGTGCAAATATTGTTACTGAAACTAATTTGTTTTATTTTGTACACCAACCTCTTGTGTAGAACCGTATCAAAAGCCTTTACAAAATCTAAGTAAACCACATCAACTGCATTACCCTGTTCTAAATTCATACTTACCTCCTCAAATAAATAAGGTTAGTTTGGCATGATCTATCCTTCATAAATCCATGCTGACTATTACTAATAATTTTCTTATCCATTGGGTATTCCTGAATATTATCCCGTACTAAACCTTCAAGTAATTACCCCACTATTGATGTCAGGCTTACCGGTGTGTAATTCCCTGGTTGTGATCTACAGTATCTCCCTTTATTTAAATATAGACACCACATCTGCTTAATGCCAATCTTGTGGTACTGTGCCTGTGGAAGTGGAGCCCATTAGGTTCGATAGGCCCGAGAGTGCTGAAAATGCACATTGCCGCCCCAAAATGTTGCCGCCCTAGGCCTGGGCCTAATGGGAAATCTGACACTGGGGTCATCACTTAAGGTTGGAGGAAAGGAGATTTCACCAGCAACAAAGGAAAGGGTTCTTTACACTAAGGGCAGTTACAGTGTGGAATTCATTACCTAGGCGACTGTGATGGCAGATACAATAGATATCTTTAAAAAAAAAAAGTTGGACATCTTTTTAGAAAGGAAAGGTATACAGAGATATACCTAATAAGTAAACATGGGAAGGATGTTGATCAAGGGAGTAATCTGATTGCAATTATTTGGAGTCCGGAAGGAATTTAATTCCCCCCTCTTATGAGACATCATTGGATGATGTTTAACTGGGGTTTTTTGCTTGCCTTCCTCTGCATCAAAGCATCTATCGTCTAAATTTAGGGTAGGTTGAACTTAATGGACATACAGTATGTCGTTTTGCAACCTCATCTACTATGTAACTATGAAACTTATCAAAGGAATTGGCTTCCTTAGAAAGGTCCGGCCACAAATGTTACTTGTTTCCCATGAACATAAATGCTTTTTATTTTAAACGGCTGGTTTTAAATACCACTGCCTCAGTGCCAACCAAGAACGTTCCTGCAACATCACAGGAACATCTGCGGATATTGTTACCGTACCCCTTAGATCCGCCCAACATCTGCCATGTGTGTGAAACACTGTACAATGCATCATACGCCCTTCTGTAACTAGACCCACAGTTCAGCAAGGAATGGGGGTTACTGTTACCCCTGCTCAGTGTGACTAGCACCGTTGTTCTCTCTTGCATTGGTACATCAGTTTTTATTTTTTTTATATAAAAAAAAGGTGTGCGAGGAATCGTGCACTTCCTAATATAGGGCTGTAGTAACAAAGGAGGGAGAGGAGTGTGTGGTATGATACCTTTTGATACAACAAGCAGTTGATATGTTACAAGCTTTCGAACCTCACAGGCGAGGCGCCGAGGAGAGCAGGCAGGGGTGCGCATGGGGAAAGGTTTGCACACCCCTAACCTAGAAGACAGGATATAGATATTAGCACATATTTATTAAACTATTGGCGATTTGGTAAAGTCCTGTTGGATGAAACATGTTGGTGTGTTTCCTACACCTTCATTGCTAAGCTGATTGTGCAATAAACACAATGTTACTACATCTGGCGTTGCCCGATCTATTTTTCATGCACTGATGCGGATGCTGTGCTCCTTTCCTTCTACAATATCCTATTTATTAAACTAGAATGCGCTGTGAGGTGCTTTATGGATTAACACCAGTTGGGAAATCTCGGCCATTACGGCTTAGACCCCTTTCTTTATTTTGCTTTCGTCCAAAGATTGCTATTCTCTCACAGGGAATGTTAATATCCTGTTTGTGAGTCATTGATACATTATTTAAAGGAGCAATCTGTAGAGACCTGCGCAGAGGTACAACCAGGGGGACAGATTTGGGGAAATTAAACCATGGCTTTTATTCAGCTCGTCACATTAAGCAATACAGTTTAAGTACACAAATACATAAACATCCTGTCCCTTTGTAAGGGCTAACTCACTTTCCCAGTCCCTCTCTGCAGGGCTGGGAGGATAAGCCTCTGACCCCAAAGTCCAAAGAGGTACCTGTAAGCAGAGGACCCTTTATGTCAGTCTCTGGGTCTGGGTTGGTGTCCGTTGAGGGGCCACCCTCTGGCAGGTTCCAGGGTTCACTGTGACCTGCAATAGAGGTGTGGTTCCTGGTGTCTTGCTAGCGCACACTCCTTCTGTGCTCTAGACCAGGGGTGCGCAAACTTCTTGAGCTGCGCCCCCCTGCCCGGCAGCCGCAGCGTTCGCGCCCCCCCCTCTCCAAGGACACGGCGTCAAATGACGCTGCGTAATTTGACGCGCATTACCATGGTGCCGCGTCACGTCACATGACCCCGCTGAGTTACCATGGCGAAGACCCGGCAGAGAACAGGTAAGGGAGTTACAGAGAACCCCATTAATTTCAGCTCTGGGGACCCATTACTTCCAAAGATACTTACCTCTGATGGGGGTGCTGGTATGTCCTGCAGTTTTCTGAAGTTGTCTGCAGTTTAAAGCCCCTGGTCACATGGGCCAATAGGAAGCCATACCGGATGACATCACAGCTTCCTATTGGCCTGCTGGGCTCAGGAGCTTTTAAAAGCAGCCATATAGTGAACCCTGGAGAGGTAACCGGCGCCCATTACGTGAGTAAGTATCCCCGGAGCTGAAATGAATGGGATTCAGCTCAGGGGCGTAGCTATAGCCCGGGCAGCCTGCTCTCCCCCTGGTGTGCTGGGGCCGACGGGTGTACAGATTGGGATGGGGATGGTTGCTGGTGGCCCAGCTCTCCCTTGCTGCAGGTTTCTCTCCCTCACACTCTGTCCCACGCTGGCGCGTGACGGGGGGTATTTATTATGTTTTGGGGAGGGGGGATTTATTATGTGTTGTGGAGGGGGTATTTATTATGTATTGGGGAGGGGGTATTTATTATGTATTGGGGAGGGAGAGTGTATTTTTATTATGTATTGGGGAGGGGGGTGTATTTTTTTATTATGTATTGGGGAAGGGGGTGTATTTTTTTATTTTGTATTGGGGAGGGGGTTGTATTTTTTTATTTTGTATTGGGGAGGGGGGTGTATTTTTTTATTTTGTATTGGGGAGTGGGGTGTATTTTTTTATTTTGTATTGGGGAAGGGGGTGTATTTTTTTATTATGTATTGGGGAGTGGTGGTGTATGTTTTATTATGGATTGGGAGCGGGAGAGATGATGAGAAGGGGGAGAGATGATGAGGGATGATGATGAGGAGGAGAAGGGATGGGGAGAGATGAGAGAGAGGATCATGGAGAGGATGGGGAAGGGAGAAAAAAATTGCAGTCAGTATTAATATTAACGGGGCCCTGAATTTATTTTTTTTGCCCGGGGGCCGCGTATTTCTACCTACGTCACTGCTTTAGCTCCACATAGTTATATGCGGTCATATACTGCATATGTAAGCCTTTTTGCCTGTATGGCTGCGCCCCTCACTGTGTTGTGACTTTAGTGTATTGTAGATTAAGCTCTTCGCTGCAAAAAGATTGCGCACCGTATAACGAAAATTTTTACTATTACCTCACAAGAACAAATAGTGGAATGATACAGTTGGTGCACAGATATGCTTTTATTTATGCCAAAGCCTCATAAAGCTCCCATGCCAAAGACCAGCACTATAGCCCCCAAGCTTTTGCGTGCACCATCTCTTTGCGATGATAAGTGTAACAGATTTCTCTCTCTACTTCTACAGACGGGGTCGACAGAACGTCTACAATGTAAAAGCTGAAGGTACTTTGTGGCAGCGCTGGGCGTGACACAGACAGCTGCAGGTCCAGTGTCAGGAATCCGTGACGCTCCCCGGATACGCCGAACACAAATTTGCCTTTTTATTTGTTTATTTAAAAAAAAGAAAAAAAAAGACTTAAAAAAAACACGACGAAAAAAAAAAAAAAAAGCCCAACGCACATTGTGAGAGCAGAAGCTGTGCTTGCAAACGGATCGCACACACAAAACGACGATTACTTGTTATTATTATTCAGAAGCTTTGAGATGGAAACCGTTTCCTGAATGAAAAGCAAATATTCTGACCAGGAAACGTTACGGGATGGGGGGGGGGGGGGGGGGGGGGGGAAATAGTCATGTTGGGCAAGAAATTGCAGTGGGAAGCTTCTTAACCCCTCAAGTGCTGGCGGGGTTGCAGCACGGGTGACCAAAAAAAAGAGGGGATAACTCACATTTTGCTTTGTGTTGCTTGTGTCACTTAAAATGTAGGGTATTTTTTGTGCCATTTGGGTGTGGAATAAGGGTAACCTTCCCCCTCACCCCCCACCCTCCTCCACGCCCTAATAAAAATATCACTTATGTTTACATAAAAGCAAATATTAAGGGTACATAAAGATTTCAGGTAAGCCCTCCTTATCTTAATGTTGTAGCCATTTCCCCCCCCCGTGGTTTTTGTGTAATAGCAGCCGGTTTGCATATTGTAGCAGCCAAGATGACCTTGAAGAGAATGAGACGTGGCGATCAGCTCTATAATCTTCTAAACGTGCTTTTAGACGTTAAAAGGATGTTAGAGAAAGGAAGTGGGAAGTTATCTAAATGAAAGAATACAAGAGGATCAGTAATGTATTTTTTTTTTTTTTTTTTTTAATCATTTTAGTGTTGGAGGGGAATTGCGACACTCCCCAGCACCAAAGGGGTTAACAATTGCTGCATCATCCATTCAAAACCTTTTCTGCTACCTCCGCGTGGGCAAATGACATTCTGATCTGGTGGGGTTCCCCGCAAGGTCCCTGTGTAGAGGCTTATAACGTTCCAGATCCGTGGAAGGCTATGTGTGCGGCCCTTGAATCCTATATATCAGGGGTGGCCAACTCCTCAAGGGCCCACCAACAGGTCAGGTTTTCAGGATATCGCTGCTTTAGCACAGTGGCTCAGCCGTTAATTGAGCCACCTGTGCTGAAGCAGGGATATCCTGAAAACCTGACCTGCTGGTGGCCCTCGAGGACTGCAGGGCCTATACAGTATATAGTGGACATGCAGAAGGGATGTGGGTAGGAGCTCCTCCGGTCAGCTGCTTAATGCTGGTGCACAGTGAGTACTGTCCTGCCCGTGTTCTTACACAGGGAACCAGTGGTTAGCACAGAAGAGGGGTGGGCAGTACAGTATTTATCTGAGCACTGTCACTAAACAGCTGAGCGAGCGGAAAGGAGCTACGAACCATGGCTGCACGTCCCTGCTCCCTCTGCACGGCGGAGTGTGGTCTGCCAGGGTGTACAGAGGTTGAGGGCTGCAGTTTGAAGCCCCCCCTGAGGGCCGCATGCGGTGCCCGCCAATGCTCCAGATCAGCGGTGCGCAAACTCGGGGGGGCGTGGTGGTTGCTGAGGCCCCGCGCTCTCCCCCGAGGCATTTAAATTAAATGCCAGGGGACCCCTTTAGGCCTCTGCAACCTGTACTTACCAGGGCTTCAACTCACGGCGCCATGACAACGCGGCGTCAAATTACGTGGCAGGGTCATGTGACGTGCCGCGTCATCATGACAACGCGCGTCAAATGATGCTGCGGAGTCACGTGTCATTTGACGCCGGGTCACTCAGAAGGGGTGTGAGCGCAGGGGCGCGAGCGCAGGGACCGAGACACGGGGGGGCAGCCAATAAACTTTGCGCACCCCTGCTCCAGATGATGCACTCATGTAAATTCTATTTTCAAAGAGTCACTGTGTGTGTTAAAGAGATAGGAGGAGCAGAAGGTAAACTGGGTGATGCAGTTTTTTTCTGTTGGTATAAAAAGTATACATATATTTTTTTATGGCGTTTTCTTGTGCTTGGCAGACCTCACAACGTAGTTGTATTGGAAGGTAGTCAAGTTAACCCCTCTGTTGCCATTGGAGGCTACAAGGCCCAAGTTACCATATTATGGGGAGCACGCAGGAGGAGTTATTTAAAGACTACGGCGCGTTTAGCGCTTAGCAGGGCTAAGCAGCACTCCGCTGCAATATGGGGTAGTCACTGTGCTGCAATAGATTTGCAACATTTTAAACTCTGGCAGAAAAGAGCTATTTTAAGCTGCAAAGGCACATATCTTTAAAAAGCTCCCGCAATTTTTATTTTTTATATATATATATATATATATATATATATATATATTTTTTTTTTTAAACTCCCCTCCCCATCTATGCTATGCTAGGGCGTTGATAGCTCCTGTTCCACTAGTGGGGTTTATTTAGGGATCTGTTCACTTAAGTTAGATATAGACATTATTGGTCGTGAATGACTAGTGATTAATAATGAGTATCTCACTTTAAATAATAGACCCCTTCCATCTTTTTGAGTTGCGTACGTATTTAGCAGGGGTGGCCAACTGCAGTCCTCAAAGGCCATCAACAAGTCAGGTTTTATGGATTTCCCTGCTTCAGCACAGGTGGCTCAATCAGTGGCTCAGTTGAATACTGCTAAAACCTGACCTGTTGGTGGCCCCTTGGGGACTGGAGTTGGCCACCCCTGCTGTATAGGATCACAATGTAAGAGACAGGAAGAGAGACTTGAAGTTGGACACAGGGGTTAAGGGGTTAAGGAGTTACAGATGGGAAAAGAAAAATCTTCTCCGGTTTAGAAGTTTCTAGTTGATAAAAGGCAAATTTTGATTAGAGCGATGCCACAAGAAGGTATGTAAAATATGCAGCGGCTTCAGGAGCTTGTGGGGATCCAGGCACCTGCCCCCAAAATCCCACATAAGGAAAGTGTGGAATAGTATTCACGGTTAGAATTTCTATTTATTCCTTCTCTGCTTATAATACCAGAGGTATTCTGATCATAAATATATTATTTTTGTGTATGTTACATAATACTTTTCTATGGCTGGTACCCATAAAAATAACTTCTCATAATAACTACCATATAGTTCATTAAAAAAAAAAAAAAACACTAAAAAAACAAAACAAACCTTATTATTGGTCATTTTGTAGATGTATTTGTGTTTCTATCTGGTCAGTGTTAAACTGCAAAATGAACACCCGTATCTCCTAACTTCTGATGCTTTGCAGAAGTTGTTCCCCACCTCTCCTGTATTGACTGCAGGTCTTGAACCGAACAACAAAAAAAAAAGGTGATTTATTTATAAAGGTAACAAGTGTGACCCAGTTGCGTGCAGAAGGCTGTGAAGTCATATTTAAAATCGGCAGTGCCTTTCTTTCTTTCGCTCCCCATCTATCTTGAATGCAACAGTTTTTATAAATATTTTTTCAAAACTCAAAATGAGTTATATTTCAGAAATATCTACGTGTTTTTTCATTGTCTGATTGAAAACAAAACAAACAAAAAACTGTGTATATTGTATATCACCTCTGCTGGCTGTTCCAGATACTTTAAGAGAATATTTTGCCTTATCTTTGGTGCTTTTTATTCATAGTGGTTTATACAATTGTAATCAGAGTGTTCTCCAATGTACCAAAAATGAAAGGTAGCTGCTTCTTAGATTTGATTTGCTTGGTGTTTCATTCCAGAGTCTAATCTTTGAGACCCAGAACCACAAAAGGGTTCTAAGCTGGAGCACGTCTTTCCTCCCATTCATAGCACGCCTTTACCGACTGGGATGGAAGTCGTTCTGAAGCTTCGCACCGCTTAGTGGATCTGGGCTTAAGAAGAAGTATGAATGAGATGGATCTCTGTTGTGAGAATTGCTTTCCGAAGCATTGCAGTTAAAGGAGGATATAAGTAGTTAATATACACACAGTATTGTACTAAAAGTATTGTACCCAGGTTGGGATTCTATGTGTGACAACAACTAGAAGAGCCACGTGGAGATGACTGTGCTCCCGTGGCGCTGCTCGGCACAATGTTTAATGCTTACCTTTTTGCTGTAGAGTGTAGCTCGCCGCCACGCGATGGTTTCTGCTTTTTGTAACCTGGCTTAGTAAATGAATAAATCTGTTGGCTGAGAGAAGGTTTGCAATGTATCACGCCAAATGTGCTCGCCAAGGGATATAACGCAGTGGTTGTAAAAGCCAGTGCTCGGGGCCCAGAGACAGATTAGGTTTATGGGGCAACCTACCAGTATCTAGTGTATATACAGATAGTGTACATGGAACCATGTCTGCAAATGCATTTGGTCATTCCTGAAAACGTTTGTGGCCAGTGGTGCCCAGGGAAGGATCAGAGAACCTGTGATCTCTTATGATCTAATGGAATGAGTGTTGCTCACTTTCCCCCCTCAATAGTCTGTAGGTATGTGTATATATCTACGTGTGTGTGTGTGTGTGTATGTATATATATATATATACTGTATATATGTGTGTGCATATATATCTATATATATATATATATATACACACATGTATATATATATATATATCTATATATGGATATACACATATATAAGAGGAGGAACTGCGGCACAACCAATCAACCGTTTTGGTTCAAACTAGAACCTTACTCAAGGTTCTAGATTGAGCCGCAATGTTGACCGTTTAATAGACTTTTTTCAAACGTTTTTGCTAAAAGTCCTGCGAGTGCCTGATTTTTTTTAGGGCGCATGCACACACGCACGCACACACGCACACACGCACACCCTCACACCGTCTACAGTCTAGAATACAAAGTTTGCATTCATATTTATACTGCTTAGAGCTTCAGACACATACAGTATATGAGATCAGAAGGGTGATATCCGAGCTGCCGTCTTAAAGGATTACTTCCTGCTGCTTGGTTATTGTTTTATTGTTTTTTTACCCCCATTTATTCTTTCTTTAGGCCTCGTCCAGGGTGGCACTGAGCGGGCGGCAATGTGTGTTGCCAGCGTGAGAAAGTGCATGCGCAGCGCTTAGATGCTTGCAGAGCAAGCAAATTTGAATTTGCCGCCCCCAAGCGCGTCACGTGAGCAGTTCGCCCAATGAGGGCGAACCAGCTCTGTGACGTCGTGGCTGCGCCCCCAGGCGAGCGCGCGCCTAGCCGACCACAAATCACTCGGCCGAGCAGGGCGCAGCGCACGAGCGCCAGCGCGCCAGCGCGCCCGCTCCCTGCTTGGCTGCAGCCTTACATGTGAGGGAAGCATCCCGAGGAACCCCCTGCTTCCCGATATTCTGACTGGGGAAGGGGCTGCTGATAACTTCCCCCCCCCCAAGGAAACAAAATAGCGTTTAAATATCCAGGGTTACGCAGGTCAAGCCATGACATCACCCGTTGTGGCTTCCTATTGGCCCATGTGACACGGGCATTTAAGAAAGCAGGAAGTAGCAGTCTGCACCTTCCCAGGCAAGTATCTCAGGAACCAATGGGTCCCCGGAGCTGAAAGAAACACCGTTCAGCTCCGGGAACTCTCTGCTTTGTGTGTGTGTGTGCGTGTGTATTAGGGTGACCAGACGTGATGGTTTTTCAGGGATTGGCCCGTTTTTTCGGGCTTGTGTCCCTTTTTTCAAAAGTTTTAAAACGTCCCGGTTTTCTGTGCCGATCGCGAATGCGTGACCAGCAAGAGCTGATCCAGCGCATGCGCGATCTCGGCTCTTGCCAGCTGCGCATGCTCAATCAACTCTTGTCAACTGCATGTGCGCGTTCGGTGTAGGACGTTTGCGCATGCGTGAAAATTGTCCCGGTTTTGAACTGGTGACACTACACACACATGTATGTGTGCGTATACAACATTCCAAATTGAAATGAATACCAGCACAAGAATATGATAGAAACAAAAAATAGTAAAGATATTACTTTATTTTATATATATATATATATATATATATATATATCTATGACCTCAACCATCTATCTATATCTGATATATATATATATATATATGTATGTGTGTAATATATTTACAAATTTTTGGTATATCTATTCTTGTGCTGGTATTCATCTCAATTTGGAATGTTAAACCTGTATATACTATTTTCTCTCTTGCACAGACTGGCCCTCGGGACCCTCCATTTTGAGTGAGTGCTGCCATTGTGTGTGTATAATCTACATACACACGCACACTATTTTACGGATGGAGAGGCAGTGTATTGATAGCAAAAGTGTTAAACAGTCTCCTGTTCGACCTGGGGGGGTGCACGTACTGTGCAAGCAAATCATTCTAGGCTTTCTCCTCTTTTTTTTTTTAAACGTGCCTGACAAAGCAGAAATCATGCAAAAGTATACACTTGCACACCGCTGTAAGAACACTAAAGTTAATTTTCTATAAGTCATCAGAGTTTGCAAAGTGAGTTTTATTTTTTTGTATTCCTTTATCCTTACTTCAAAGGTGAATGTGTATTCCTCTGGGAGGAATAGGAAGAAAACAGTAGTGTTAATAGTATTAAACAATATACTTCCTCCCTTATTAATATATAACCTGTATGTATTTATGCATATTGTAAGCCTCCTTTTGGGGGGAAAAAAAATGTTAAAAAAAAATAAGCTTTGGACATTATTTCTTCTGCTGCATGCTAAACCCAGCCTTACATCCGTGTCAACGCATGCGCGTACCGTTTCCTGTATAAAGTTAGTGCACAAAGAAATATTTTTGGCTCGTAAATGTTGCCATGCAATGCATATTTTTAAACTTTTGTCTTTTATGAAATGAGCACGTTTGTTACATGTACTTACGCTGACAGATATAAGAAAATAAAACACTAATGTTTGGAAATGCTGTTCTTTGCTAGTGTACAGTTTTCAAATGTTGTTCGCCGGTGAGACCGCGCCCTTGTGATTTCAACGCGCTAGAATGTATTTATTACTCATTTCCTCCCATGTAAGTACAAATCATGGCTATATTTCATACCCGCATTATATTGAAAGTGAAGGGAGATGATTAATACAAGGTTTTGTATCACTGTGGTGTGTTTGTCTTTTCTTGATCACTAAAAGTAAACACGGCATGGGGCTAATCCAAATTAGAATGATATCAATAAGTGAATTGGTCAGTCTTAAAAATGCTGGGGTTCAATTAAGTAAGGGTGTCTGGATCAGGGCTTGTCAACTGGTACTCAAATAATAATATACTTGTGTAGCCAGGTCCCTTTTGGCTCCCCGGTTCTCCGTTTTTCTCCCCCTTACCTCCGCTGTGCGTGCAGCCGCGGAGAAGTGTGCGGGCACCACGACGAGTGCCGGAGTGTTGTGGGGACGGCTGGTGAGGCGAGCCGGTAGCCGGGAGTTCGCAGCGTACCTGACTAGCGGGGTCTGCCATCTTGGATTGCGCACGCAGGCGCGAGAGTTAGCGCATGCGCAAGATGACCCACGGCGGCTATTACTAAGTCGCGCATGCGTATGTGTGACCACATGACTGCACACAGGAAGTAGGGCTGCGAGGATTTCTTGCTGTAAGTAGGATACATTTGGCGCGCTAGCACCACGTTAGTCAGCCGGGGCTGGGACACGGATAGGGGAAGGTGTATATGTGCAGAGCGTTTGTGGCCCCTGCACTAGGCCAGATTTCCCCTAGGCCCCAGCTAGGCCCCGACTCACTTGGGAAGCTTGTGGCTGCTACAGGGACAGGCCCTTAGGTATGGACCCTGCCCCATTAGCCGTTTGATAAGTCAGGGACACAGCTGCAACGCTGCATAACCCTGAAGATTGTGGTCTGGCACCAGACCACCCTACAAGATACAAAGACTATCTTCACGGTGGGACACTCCAGCGGGATACCACCCCACACGGAGACAGACTCGTCGTGGATTACATTGCTGGATCGGCGGATCCCCTCTATCTTCCAATCGGTGCGCCCGGGTGCTGGAGCACTTGGCAGGTACCTATACACCCAAGTGCACCAACAAGTACATCTCACCTAGTGGGCAGCGCTGTCTCACACATTGGGGTTGGGTGTGGGACTCTGTGAACAAGGTGTGTGGGAACACGGTGTTGGGTTACGGCCGTGCCAGGCTTGGTGGGTAGTTGTACCTATTAGTGACCATTAGAGCGTTAAGAGTTATTCCTGTGCCAGTAAATGTTATTGTTGTTTTATACCCAGTGTGTGATTATTGTCATGGGGTCCTGTGAGGGGCTCCTCCCACTACGTTGGGATCCCTCACAGGTGGAGGCGCTGCACCGAGAGTATTGTATTATATCACCCCAGGCTCCCCATGGTGGAGGCTTAGGCCCCTGTGAGTCAACAGGTAAAGGCTGCACCAGTAGCATCTTTACAATATACCCCCAATCTCACATAGGGGGGGGGGGGGGAGATAGATGCGACATACACGTTTTGCACACATCTATACTATCTATAAAATATATATATATATATATATATATATATATATATATATATATATATATAATATAAATATATTTATATTAACCATGCTTGGAAGTGAGTTTTAGTATGGTAAATTGCACTTAACTGTAATGAAATTACCAAGGCCAGATAATCCAAAGGCTACTCCAAGACCCATCACAGGCCACTCCAAGACCCATCACGGATCACTCCAAGACCCATCAAGGATCACTCCAAGACCCATCACAGGTCGGGTTTGGCACATAGCCCACAAGTCGAAGAGTGATGCTCTTGTATTCAGGAGTAGCCAACTCCACTACTCAAGGGCCGCCAACAGGTTAGGTTTTAAGGATAGCCCTGCTTCAGAACAGGTGGCTCAGTTATCGAGTTGAGGACTGGAGTTTGCCACCCCTGACGACTCAATAATTTTGAGACCCATTACTTGTATACACCAAGGCTAACATGGCCTCAGATACTGTATGGTGGGATGAAAACAGGGATACCCCCTAAAAAAAAAAAAGTTAGGCTCTACTCACAACTCTTGCAGAAAAAAACGTTTTGATTTATTTCGGGAATAGTCGGGAATACAACTTCTCAGGTCCAACATGGACCTTCATCAGGAACTGTAACGTTGTGTTCTCCACCAATGCAATGAGAAACGAAAACTGACGGCAACTGCAGGTGCAAACTTTGATAAACCAATTCTATTGCACTTAGCAACTGCCTCCCAAATTGCTGCTATTACCACTCCCAAAATCACTGACACAAGTGTAGCAAAGAGGATGCAAAAGCAGGGACTGCACACAATGATCTTTTGGCATCAATATAAAGAACATTTTGTACACTTGATATCTACATTTACTATTGTTCTGAAATTAAAGATCATAATAATTGAGTTTAGTTTTAGTACAAAAAGAAATAATCCATGTACACTCTTCCTGCGTATTGTTTTTTTGCTTGTAAGGCCTGTGTAAGTAAATAAAAGCTTTCGAGCTGTCAAACACTGCATTCCGAACACAGCTATAGTGAAAAAAATACATGGTCCAGAACAGTTATTTTATAGGCCAGAGGTGATGCCGGTCACTCAGATGCCCTACCTTCTGTAGCAATATAGTAACTTCAAATTTTCACCCACTGGTTAACCCCTTACCCATAGTGAACCTTATTTAATAAAACTGCATTTTATTGTATAAGCTACATTGCTACAATACAACAGGTACATTCAAATAAAAGCAGTCATATGTAATGTTAATTGCACTGCAAAATGGAAATGTCCTTCCTTGATGAGGGCTCATCTTTGCTTCTTTTTGCCTTAAACCACCACCCCAGACAGTAGATGTTCCAGGTACCCTCTTCTTTCGTTACCAATAGACAAAGCCTGGAGTAATGTTTCCCAACCACTGATGCACAGACTGCCAGGTTAGGGGGAGGGGGGGGGGGGGGGGGGGAAGGGGGGGGGGGGGTGGGAGGGGAAAAGGGGATGAGAAGAGTGAGGATGAAAAGGGGGGTTGGAGAGAATGGGGAGGAGTGGGAGAAAGGGAGGATTGTGTCAAGCCGGGGCAAGTCCAACCAACATACGGAAGATTCAAACATTTTTTTTTGGGGGGGTAGGCGTGTACTGCTGAAGGTTCGCCTAGAGTGCCAAATACCCTGACTACCACTAGTCTACTCGATGGTGACCATGGCTCAGAAGAATGGTACTAACCTAGATGTCCATGTACATCTTTAGTTGGAGAAGAACTCGGCATGTATAGGCTACTTCGGAATCTGGATATACATTTCTGATGTCTTCCCCCTGATACTGGACATTAGTTGTTATAATATCTTCTATTTTGTTCAGCACTATGTAAGAATAAAAAAAAATGGTAAAACAGTTATGAATCCCTCGCTTAGAAACCTCAGTGGTGTATGGGATATGGAAAGGGAGGATGTGCAGACTGGTCCGGGGCCTGTAGTGATCTGACATTTTGTGGAAGCAGTAGTACAGTGTTCAGTTTCACATGGCTAATAGCAATACAGAATAGTCATCACATGACCGGCGTAAGAATTTGGGTCACAAAGGTCAAACCCCACAAAGGTCACATTTAAATACAAATACAGTATGTTTTTATTGAACAACTTTCAAAACTTTTATTGAGATTCTGAAATTATTGCTACAAACACTGTATTTATCTACGTGCGTCTTTCTGGGGGTGGGGGTTTATTTGCAAAGTCACAAATAACATCATCAAATTTCGATTTTATGAAGTATATGATAGATTGGCGTCAAAGAAAGAGCGTTTATATCTCGGGTGAAGAAACAACTGCGGAGCTCGTTCTTAATAAGTTTCAACTTTGTAAAAGATCTTCCGCCCGCGCAGTTTGATGCTGAAATTGGTAAAGCAATTTCAGTGCTGGGAAACGCTGGCTCCGGTTTGTCATGCTGTGATTGTTTTTTTTTTTTTGTGCGTTATTTTTTAAATACCCTTTCGACAAATCAATGAAACGACCTATTCCATAAAGTATGTGTAGAAACATTATCTTTGAATAAAAAAAATGGTTCTAAAAAGTTGAGGCTATATAAAATGAAAAGCAATATACTGGTGTAATCGCACCAACAAATACAATTGTTCAGCAAGAACTACGAATTTAAAATAAAACTTTAGGCCAGCGGTGCGCAAACTGGAGGCGAGTCCCCCAAGGGGGCCCAAGACTTTTCTGGGGGGGGCGCGGCGTTTATAAAAGCCCCGCGCTGAGAGCGCGAGTCCTCTGTAAACTTAATTACCACGCTCTGGTCACGCGTCTCTATGACAACGCAGCAGCAAATGACGCCCATTGCCATGGACACGTGACGTGACGTCACATGACCCCGCAGTGTCATTTGACGCATGATGTGAGGGGTGGGGGCGCGACCGAGGAGGGCGCAGGTAGGGGGGGTGCAGGCGCAGGGAGTTTTTACACCACCGCTTTAATCCATAGTATTTGTGGAGCCTCTGAAAGGTCGGGGGGCCCTTGGAAGGTCCGGGGTTACACCCCAGTGACCCCATGCCTTGAGATGGCCCTGATCACTTCATATGACCCCTGGAATCGCAGTGAGTGGGCCGATTCCCGTATTGGTGCAATACTCTCTGGAAGTGAAACTTTTTTTTTTTGTAATTGTTTTAATAAAACTTTCCATGCTGTAAGTTTATCCAATAGCTACAAAAATGCAGCTAGATGAATCACTTAAAAAGAATTTGTCTAGTTACTAATCTTTTCTCCCTGATTACTCCATACAGTACTTGGTTCTAAGCCAACCCTTAAGGCCTGTACTGAAACACTTAGCTTCCTTTATAGGCATTGTCATCCTTAAAATAAATGCATTCCTGGGAAGGGTTCTGAAGCGTGTTAGCAAAGTATTGCTCTAATTTCCTTTTACAAACAGTACAGCAAGTAGAGATTTGGGATTGAAATAACACCACGTGAGTTTAGTTCAGTGGTTTCCAACCTTTGTTTTTGGTTAAGGAACCCTAACTGTAATTCTGAGGAACCCCCAACCCTCTCTAACAGCGCGTCTGAGATCAGATGCATTGTAAATTCTTCTGTCCAGGCGGTCCTCGGTATCTGACGTCCTGTTTCTGCGCATGCGCCGAGGCCCATCGTTACGGGTTTTCGTTACAACCAATGACATTTTTCCCATCAAAACTCTGTAGGTGCCAGCAAAGAAGTTTCACTTCAAAAGTACCTCTTTCTGTATTTTAGAACATAATTATAAAAACCTTTGTAACGTGATCCCATGAACTTTCACCTAATGTTGAATAGGTTTAGAATCTCTCGGACTCGGACACAGATCCTGCTTTTTGACCACAAGGTACATGTACAAACTGGCCCACTCTGCCTTTCTCCTCCAAAACACAGATGTAACCACATGTGCTTTTAGTAGCAAAAGCCATTGGTACTATTATTACCACTGATGATATGTAAGCATGAAGGATTTCTGTACCCAAAATACACATCTCTCAAAGGCCTAGAGTCATCAAACTCCGTTAAAATTGAGTTAATATCGTACAACATATTGGGTGCTTTTATTGCAATTTTATGACCTAATTCATCAAGAGTGCGGTACATTTTTAGCTGGTCTGATATTTTAAGTCGTCAATGCGGTAATTAACGCTAACGATAATAAGCAGTTAATTACCGCATCGTGATATAACGGGGGAGGGTTATGTCATATTTCTACCATCGAGTAGATGGTAGCCCCCCCTGCCCCCCTGGTGAGTCCTAACCACCTCCCCCCTTGGCCTGTTGTTTTACTTCCTGTCTTCTGCAACTTTTAAAGTGGCTAGGGCTGTGACAGAAGAAATGTCATCGAGACACATGGTACAGCAGCCAATCATATTAGTTGCTGTACTGTGTGCTTTCTTCTATTTTTTTTTATAACATCACAGATTATGCCAACCCAGCTCCCTTACTGGCCACTTAGGTAGCCAAGGGGCGGCAGTAGTGTAGTTTTAGTTCAGTATTAAGCCCTTTTATTGCCTTTAGTGATCAGCTAGTCATGGAAACCCATGACTAGCGGACCTCTTGGACTACTATAGGGTTAATAGCTACTTAAATGTGTTATATGTAATATTTGATCACCTACTCCATGTTGGCTTGGCTCATTTTGCCTATGTATATAATGGTCATTAGGAAAAATGCAGTATTTTTTGGTGCCAGGGACACACAGAGCTGAGATTGGGTTTTTAACCTGCTCCTCCCACTTCAAAGACCATGCAATGCCCTCCTAGGATTTAACCACTTGTTAAATGTGATTATTTAAGGCACTTAAAGCTGAGGTCCATGTGCCTGGGAATGTGGAACATTAAATGCTGACGTGGATGTGAAATCACTTTCTGCCACACGGTCTTAGTTTAATTTTTTTTTCTGCAGTACAAACTACTAGGTAATTCTGTCTCATTCCTTATTCAATGCTCTACCTGATTATTTTCTTATTTCTGTTTTAGTTCTGCTGCTCTGCAGATATCAAAGTCCATCTGACCGCATTATTCAATCATTTTACTGGAGCGTTAGCATCACATTGAGAAGAGCGGCCCCTGCTGGGCGAGTTTGGTCTAAATACAGTTCAACCCATCCTTGATATATTTTTTATGCACGGAAAGAGATGTCTTAGCAATGTTACCCCCCTCCTAAAGGGCTACTAACAATACTGCTATACAGGCATACCCCGCTTTAAGTACACTCACTTTAAGTACACTCGCGAGTAAGTACATATCGCCCAATAGGCAAACGGCAGCTCACGTATGCGCCAGTCATCACGTCCTGAACAGCAATACCGGCTCCCTACCTGTACTGAAGCTGTGCGCAAGCGGGGAGACTATAGAGCCTGTTACAAATGCGTTATTTACATCCGTTATGCACGTTATATAACGATTGCAGTACAGTACATGCATCGATAAGTGGGAAAAGGTAGTGCTTCACTTTAAGTACATTTTCGCTTTACATACATGCTCCGGTCCCATTGCGTACGTTAATGCGGGGTATGCCTGTATGCTAGGCCCCATCCTGGTTGCTATGGGGATCCATACGTCACACAGGGGTATTTAAGGAGGAGAGACTGTTCTGGAAGGTTAGGTTCCCAGAGGTCCAGAGGAGCGGAACCTCAGGGAGTGTAGAAAGGTATGTTAATAAGGTGATAGCATAGACAAGCACCCTCCCCCCCCCCCCCCCCTGTTTATGCTGCACATAGGGACAGTACCCTTTAAGTAAGGCGCCCCTAATGATGGAAAGAGTCCTGCACAGTTTCAGTAAAAGGAACACGGCATGCCAGAGGGTCTCTAGAAAAGAGGGCCCCCGGGTGCCTGCTGATCAGCTCTATCCATGGATCAGCGCTATAGTTCCTTATCAGTGTGGAAGTGGCAGCTCCCAAATACAGACAGCAAGGTATCGGGGGTCAAGTACAGAGACCTATCAGGATTCAGTCAAAGACTGAGCCTCGAATTGAACCACCTATGCTGAAGCAGGGACTGATTGAGCCACCTGTGCTGAAGCAGGGGTATCCTGAAAACCTGACCTGTGGGGGTGGGGGGTTGGGGGAGGAAGCTTGAGGACTGGAGTTGAGCCCCCTGCATTAACACACTGACACACACAATTGCACATGCACACTCAGACATACAAGGGTACACACATGCTTGTGTGCACTGTTGTACAACTTGTACACTGCTGACATGTAAGACTGTGCTTGTTTGCTTGTATGGGTGTTGGACACCTGCATACAATTCTAGCAACTGTATTATTCCTGCAGAATTGCAGATTGCAGTGATACATGTATGCTTCAACCTGCAAAGAGACAACGGAACAGAGGCCTTGTGTGTTACTGTAAGCCTGGGCTGCTGCAACATCTCATTTATTGTGGCTGATAAAGATTTGGGGGAAGGGGGGGAATAAATAAAAAAAACAGCGCAGCATAACCAGATATTAAAAAAAGTGATGGTGGTCAAACAGTGTAGAGCAAATAAAAAACATTTGCATATCTCAGACAGGTCCGCAACCCTGTCTACATACAGTGCTTCCGCTGTAGCCAGGGATTATGGGTAAATTTTGAAATGGATAAGAATTAGAGTGACACAATGTGTGCTCATTTGCATGCCATTACCCAGAATCCCTGGCTGCAGTGGAAGTAGTGTACGCTAAGATAATGGACGAAAGGCAGGGCTACAGACCTGTCTGAGACACGTGGTATTTATATTTGCTGAAAAGGGTATACGAATATTTAAAAGCCATACACAATAGTCTGCCACGGCAGGGCTCCCACCATTTCAGGAATTCTGCCATGGTGCTCAGGAAACAGGATCACGCTGGTATAGGGGAAGAACGTAGCAGCATCTCACGTGGACTTTTTATTGATGATTTATTCACAAATCACACAAACATACTAAGGAGAAGTGGATCCCCAGCGTGTGTCCGCGCTTTATCAAGGACACTCAGAGGTCCCTGCTACAGATCAAGTTTACTGAAGGAACCCTAGATAGGCACAGATTTCGTGTCTTACCTTTACTACAGGGTATAGTGTGACGGGATTTGTTGGAATTGCGGCTTCACAACGGAGGAAGGCGATCCAGCCCTAAGGAACTCCATCCCCATATAATATTCGAGATTTTTTGTGATCTTGGGAAATTCCTATCTAAGGGGTCCCGTTTCAACTATGTTACGACAGGGGCGCTCAACTCCAGTCCTCAACACCCCACAGCAGGTCAGATGATCAGGATATCCCAGCTTCAGCACAGGTGGCTCAATCAGGAGGCTCAGTTGCACACTGATCCTATGATTGAGCCACCTGTGCTGAAGCTGGGATATCCTGACCTGTTGAGGGGGCTGGAGGACTGGAGTTGAGCCCCCTGTGATAGAGAATACCTGATTGACCACAAATATACCAGGTATCACATACAGTACCTCCAAAGCATGTGTATGTTATGTTAAAAGTAATGTGATTGTTAGCACTTCTGTATGGTGGAAGGGAATAGTGATATAGTAACATCTGCCTCTGAAAACCCTGGGATGGGAGTCTAACTCCGGATTCATTTGAAACATTTGCAGTGTGACAAGTAAACATATTCATTATCGGTCATCAGAACATGAATTAAAAGCAATTGCACGTGAACACTTGCAAATAAGGAGGTGCCTCTACATTAGTACTCTGGATTGATTAAAACATTATAAAGTACTTTTACTCATGTAACCCTCCCTGTCCAGCTCCTGGGGAGTTTACCTTTGGGGTGCAGTAAATGGCTACCCAGCATAGTTTACCTCAAATCAGGGTGTTTGGATTGAGGCAGCTGGGCGATGAGATAGCAATGGTGATAATGATGGGCACCAGAAACGTTTTTTTTTTTAGTACGACTCTTTATTCCCGTCCCCAGACACGGGGACACATCACACATATGACCGTTGTACAATTTCTAAATTCTCATGGTTACCCATGAACACGGCGCTTACCTGGGTGCCCGCTCATCACTCACAGAGGGGTGTATTTACTGGGTTGCATTTCAGTTATGGGACCGGGCCCCCCTTTGGAGTAACATCCTTTGTACCCCATCTTCTGTGTGCCCTTACTGGGATCCTAGCCGGTTCTGAGAAGGTACCAATTATATTCCGTTCCTAATTGGGAGCTGGCACTTCCCTACTGATTGAGGAGAATACTCAGATAGATCCGCCTGTATTGAAGGCCTGACGACACCCGGGGGTCCTCTGGTGTGGCCTGCTGTGGTGTGTCTGTTTCTCCCTATGTGGTACCTGCGTGTCTCAGTTGGCCATATACTTGGGATCCTCACTATACAAAGGAACTGTCCATATCTTCTACTACTTTATGAACATCATTGTCAAGGAAGACTATGACTATTCTACAGGATTAAGAACCAGCCAAGACACCCGAAGTCAAATAGAAGTATTTTTATTCTGGCGAAAGCCAGCAGACCCAAGTCAAAGTCACAATAGTTATACTCACAGTCCCTGGCCCATACATGGAGAGTTCTAGACAGTCTACGTGCTCGCCGCAACCAAAATGCCTTTCCCGGTGCAGCTTCCACTCTTGTGCCAGCTTAGAGTCCGTGGGTACCGCAGGCTGCAATTCCCCAAGCAGCAACTTTAAATTTCCCGCTGTAGCAGAACTCACAACCTCGCTTTCAGGCCGCTCCGGCACAACCTCTGAGAACCTTGCTTAGTAGATCCGGACGACAGGGTCAGCAACCACATTGGTACTGAAAATGGCTGCAACTCTTATACTTGTCCCATCTCCATAACCAAACATGGAGAACGGGCCAGCGACCAAATCTCACATGGATGCTATGTGATGAGCCAATCACTAGATGAGGGCTCATCAGTGCTGGCCAATTGGAACAGGGGGCGTGATGGAGAGGCTGAGGCAAAGAGTGTGGGAATTATGAACCAGCCATTGAGAACAGAGCGTACCTCCTCCTGTTTCCCATGTCGGCTTGCTATCTCTGGGTGAGATAGGCTCCTCTGTCTGGGCAAACAATGCCCTGCTTATCGGACCAAAGGATCACAGATAAGAGGACTGCCCATCCCCACCCTCCATTGTCCACAACTTTCTCGTGGGACCCTCTGAACCCGGATCCCTGGCCGTGAAGACTGAGTAAGTGGGTTACGAGCCTAACATGCTCAGGGAACCCAAAACACAAGTTAGACATTCATAATAGTTTCACTAATAAAGTTACAAACAGTTTACATACATACAGATAGTACCCCTCCAGTTATTACTATTAGCTGAGCAGGCACTTTCTTCCCCACTATATCAAAACAGTTTACACAGACATATTTGGCCAGCTAAGCCTTGATAGGATGAATATACAGTGCTACCTTGTATATTCATCCAGACAATGGGGCAATGGATTGGCTTGACCTTTATTTGAAGAGCCACATTGCCCCTATCATCACAATCATCCCTATCTACAATCACCAAGGCTCCCCTCCTCTTGTCCTCCTGGAACCTATCTTCCAGTACCTTCCTCCAATCCTATATACTCCCCTGTGCCATCAGTATCCCTGTAGCAACACAGGGTGGGGCCCAGCATATACTAGTCTGCTCTTAAACCCTTACAGCAACTCAATAACCCAATCAAAGGGGGGTGGGGTTACACTCAGAACAAAACACTATTAATTTGTACAAGTCTGTGGATGGCTAAGCACTCTTTACACTTCCAGTAACTACCAAAGACACTTGTTTCCTTACAAATATTATATTAGCCGATCTAGATTATACTGCCAACTAGGGTTGGGCGAAAACTCAAAATCGGTTTCCTGAAATTTCCCATTCAAAATCTGTTTTGACGTATAAAGTCTGTTGACTGATTAATCCAAAACTGCCACATGTTTACAATCTGGATGTATTTTTAAGAATCCAATCCGCGGATTCCACAATCCATTATGAATTGTTAAAAATCCACACACATCCTCTCCCTCAGGTCAGCAATAAGTGCAATGCTCGAAAGCTTGTCTTGCATCAATGTTTAGTCGAAATAAAAAAAAGGTATCACCAAATACCCAAGTACTTATTTACTCTGCACTATCGCAACTGGACTGTCACGGCTATTTCTATGTAATGCACTTATTTTAGAAACTTTTAACAGCCTAATGCTGGTTTTGCAAACTAATGCTAATGTGAAATGTTGTGTTCTCATTTTGGAACAAATATACACACTTACAAATCATACAAAAAAAAAAAAAAAACAACGGACAGCAATGAAAACAAAATGAGCGAGTGTGTTTTTGAAGCCGAGATATCCGAAGATATCGCAGGGGGGGCGTGGCAGATTTTTCAGAGGGGCGCAGTGGTTACAGAGGCCCCGCGCTATTCAGCACAAGGTCTCTATAAATTCACTTACCAGGCCTCGCGCGTCACATGACACTGCAGCATCATTTGACGCCGTATTTAAGGTAATTTTTTTCGAAGATTCATTTTTGTTACAGATCTGTAGAATAGCCATGGGTACCAGGTTCGCCCCGGTTACACTAATCTATTAATGGAACGCAGAGAACAGGCCATTGGGGCCAGTAACCTACTGGGGGCAAGTCTGGTCAACTATGGCTGTTTCATAGATGATATTCTTATTATTTGGGATGGGGAGATTAGTGAATTCAAAAAATGTTATATAACATAGGCCATGATTTTACATATGTTATTGATTCTTTTTCTATTATATTTTGTTCTCTCTGTAGATTCTAATATCGTTTAAACAAACTAATCTCAAACCGGTAGCATCTAATAGATACCTTCAAGCGATAAGTAATCACTATAAAGAAATGCGTTAAAAATATACCCTTTGCTCAACTTAGCCATTTAAGAAGAAACTGTTCATCCCAAAATCACTTAATTTTTTTAAACAATCTTAAAATTGTAAAGGGCAGGTTTTTGGTTAAGGGCTAGAATAGAAAGCTCAGAGGATTCCTTCACTAAAGCACTTTACCTGGATAGGAGAATCTTGCTAGCTGAGAATAAGGAGAAAAGGCGAACTTTCAAAAAGGGTATATTGAGAGCAGGAAGACGACAAATGCCCACTTTGTTCATTACTACATTTAATCAATTTATTGCTCAGGTTAACAAAATTCTTAGAAAACATTGGCACATACTTGAGAGTCTGACCCTTGAGTCAAAGCTTAAATAAAACACCCTCCATTGTTTATAGGAGAGCTAAAAACAGTCAAAAACATTATTGTTGATGTCAACTATAGTTAGACCCTTGGGTAAGTTTAAATGGGAGTGAAACAAGTTAGTTATGTGCAATTACATGTCTTCCATTGAGTTCTACTTCGTTTACCAATAGTGAAAGCTTTAAAGTAAAATACTCTATACTACATAAGTAAACAATTTCTTGTTCTTGCAGATTGCAACATCTAGGACGTACTATACGTTCCTTTAATATTAGATTTTTGGGGCACAGAATGAACATTCTTGGTGGTTCTATGGCTCATAGCAAAACAAAAATGTTTTTGAACACATCATTACAAGAGCACAGGGTTTGAGAATCATGGTCCTCGAGTGTGGCCACCCCTTCCCCGAGATTAAAGACCCTCTGGGGGGAGGAAGAAGGGAAAAAAAAAACAACTTACTGTATCTACAAGTTGAGTACCATGGATCCCAATGATTAACTAGATCAGGGGCGGCCAACACCAGTCCTCAAGGGTCACCAACAAGTCAGGTTTTTAGGCTAGTCCTGCTTCAGCACAGGTGTCTTAATCAACGACTAGTCTAGATACTAGCACTGTAGTATAGTTCGTTAGTTTGAGTTTGTTTTTTATTTAATATATTGGACTAGTTTTCTATGAATATTTTTGATAGTTTAAATAGTATTGTTATTGTATAGTGTGACATGTCTCAAATATAGAATATGCATATTATTTGTATAAATCAGTCTATTTTTTATATGACATTTTGATCTTAGACTATATACTGTTTTTTCAACAAAAAGATATGAGGTGTATTGAATTTATTGTACTGATGCTATTTTTTAATATAGGTGATATATAGTTAAAATGTAATACATTTCACGTGTATACTGTTTAAATTGACAGCGCCAAGCGATATAACCCGTTTTAAGATGAATATGGCTTTAAATGTTGCTGGGCTTCTTTGTTCACCCAAAAACTAAGACTATGTAAAAGCACCAACACACCACCAATTCTTTCCCTGAAGAAGTTGCTACATTAAGTGATGAAACGCGTTGGGCAGTAACATCGGATCGCTCTGAAGTCACTGGATCCGGGTCTTTATTTGCCGCGTACAGACTGTAAATATCCCCGGTTTGGGAATCAGTCACCAGAAGCCTCTTTTACTGTATACTATGGTGCAGGCGCGTGTCCACACACAGGTTGTCACGTTAAGTTCCCTTTGTCATTGACTTTTTTCTTTTTCTGAAAAATTGCAGTGTTTAGATTTGTCTTTAACCCAGGATTGGACAACTCTAGCCGTCAAGGGCCACCAACAGGTCATCCGGATATCCCTGCTTCAGCACAGGTGGCTCAGTCATTATGACAACCACCTGTGCTGAAGCAGGTATATCCTGAAAACCTGACCTGTTTGTGGCCCTTGAGGACTGGAGTTGACAACCCCTGCTTTAACCCCTTCCGTTCTAGTACGGTCTCAGGATCGCCTAGGCCTCTCTCTCAAGGCCAGGCACAATTTATAGCTTACAATTGTATTACTTCACAGGTTTTTCATTGCCCGTGTGCAACCTGCTCCTGCAGGTGGTGTGTCACTGTCACCAGAATTAAGGGTGCTCCTCACAACAATGCCCGGGGAGAAGTATGAGAATAAAGTGCTGTTTGGTATGGATCTATAATCTCATCATACCAGAAGACGTTTGACAAGAGGGCAGTTGCCCGGCATGAAGGCGGAAGTGTCAGTTTATGCAAGTCCTTTTTGTATTCGGGGTTGTTTTTTAAAAAATGTTTCTACTATATACTACATGTATTACTATATACGTACAGTATGCATCTTTCACCGCACACTTTTTGCTATTGATAATGTAAGTGGGGCTAATTTTTTGAGATGGTGGGGATTGTCCCTTAAATCTTGATTATATGAGGAGACCAGAAAGAAAAGAAAAAGGGCTGAGAAAGAGATAGGGTTGAGGTGAGAGTGAAAATCAAATAGAAGGAAAAAAAAATTTTATACAAAAACACAGATCAGTGAAGACAAAAAAAAAAGTGTAACTAAAAAATTGAAAAAAATAAAAAAAAGGGAAGACAGAGGAAAATTACAATGAGATGAGCCCATCCCACTCCTTGATGAATTATGGTTGTGTTTGATAGGGTCAGTGAAATGAAGCCTTCCTGCTACACAATATACAGTTTGAGTCTCTGACACTGGGCTCAGCAAGTTCTTGGTTGTGAAGGTCCATCCCCCGTGAGCCTTTCAGCAGCAGCCCCAGCCCGGAACAGCAATGTCCTTTAGGTTAAAATAATCCCCATGCCCCGCGAGAGATGCGCGGTCCTCACCCGACGCCATCATTTTCTCAATGAGGATTCTGGGACAGGGAGAAAATAATAATAATCTCATCACCAAAATATATAACTTATAAGTGCAATCAGCTTCCTTATAAAAATGCAATCACCCTTAAAGAAAAAGGATTTATTTGAGTTGTCTGAAAAATGTAGACTTTTTGGGTCCTCTGCATTTTTAATCTTAATTGGTAATGATGCTTTCACAACAACAACGGATGTGTGAAAATGTCCCTGCAGGTAGAAGACTCCTGAACAGTTATCACGAAATATCAGATATTATAAACCGTTCCCAAAGCACTTGCTTACCATGGAAAGCCTAAAGGTTTTAAAGAAAATATCGTCGTTGTAGGAGGTCAATCTCATTCAATGCAACTTTAGCAAAAAGTCACTAAAATGCACTCAGAATTTCTTGATATTTCTATTGAAAAACTCATTAAGTGACTGTTTAGTCATAGTTCAGAGTTACCAAAACATAACTCATTAAGTATGATTTTGAAATAATGTCAAAAATAATTTATCACCTTTTCCTCAGTACTCAAAGAAGTTAAATCACTTTTACAACGACGATAATGTAAAGATACCTCTGTCTGATCAACTATTTAAAGAAGTGTAAATTACCTACAATTAATGTATTAAACATGTCATGGTGAGTGGTCAACATTGGTCTTAGGTGGGACTACTCATTTGCTTCATCCCAATACAACGCTACATCCAAGTGTTTCTGCCACCACACTCCAGTCTCCAAGCACTGACCTCATGGATTCATTGATGTTCTTGTTCTCTTTGACCGACGTCTCTGTCCATCCAATGAAATTCTTATCTTTACTAAACAAGTCAATCTCCTCTCTGCTCACTGCCCACGGGGAGAGGTCACACTGGAAGAGACAAGACAGACAACTGTGACCACCAAGACACAACTGGGCTCAACACACATGCTTTTGGGTGCCCCTTGATGTAGCTACCACGTCCTGAGGTCTGGGGCTCCAGTGGTCCCATGATGTAGTAGCTACGTCATGCTAGTTGGTGATATTTTCTAGAAGAGATCGCGCTCGACAGTAATATGGAGCACTGAACGTGACCTGGTCAATCAAGGAACGGACAACAATGACACATCCGTTCCGTCACCAGTGACGCTGCGATCATGTGGTCACACCAAAGGAGCGGTCATTTGATGGAGAACCCCATGATAGATTTGCTGTCTATATGGAAAAAAGTCCTCTTTGGCGCCTGGTGCTCCGGTGAATCTCATGAAAATATGAAAAAAAAAAAGTTCTGGAGTTTGTAGTGTAGACTGAGCGGGACCAAGGATGCAGACTACTGAACGGAGCCCGGTGGACCTAGGCACGTGAGCACACTGACGTCATTCCAGACTGAACGGAAGCCAACATGGGGCATACAGAGTGCAGACAGAGCGGGACCTCAACACGAAAGTGACGGAGACGCAGAATGCAACCCATCAGGCGCGGGTAAGAGCACGGGCGCGCACCTACACTATCCCGGACGGATGCCAACACGGAGCACACGCCAGCAGCAGCGATAAAAACCACAAGGAAGTCCCTTCTGATACCCGGAGGAGTTCCAACACCCAAACTAAACCCCTACAAGACCGGAAAAGGCTGGTGACGGCCAAAAAAGCTCACACTGCGCATTTTAACGTTGGAGTTTGTGAATATAATTCCAACTCTGTTGTATGTTTTTTTAGTAACTATTTTTATACAGTATTACGCTATGGCATTTTCTGTCTTTTCTTATGTGTATATGAACTACAACGTGTCCTGCTAAAGTACAAACAATACTTCGCCTCAAAGGCAGAAGCGAAGTATTTCCCTGTTTGCTATATATGTTGTATGTATGCCAACGAGTGTACATGATATTGGACCGCCATCAGATAAACTTTAAGGAAGTAAGGTAGCACATTAACACGGTGTGCGAGTGTACATACACATAAATAACATCATGGTAACAGCACTGCATGTTTATACACAGGGGTATTCCAAATAGAGCTATATCCGTATCACTAGTAAGCACTTCGAGGTGATCACAAAATCAATCAAGTCACAGTAATATATTTAAGTTGCAGTTTTATTGTTTTTTTCATATTTTCACGAGATTCACTGAGCACGCACCAGCGCCAAAGAGGACTTTTTTCCACAAGGCCAACAAGAAGGATTACTTGGATAACTCTAAAGTCCTCTGGGCAGCAGGACTCTGGACATTTCAAACTTATTTTGTATTGTAAATATCCACATATATTGGACTACGGTTGTATTAGCGCTGACAGTTGTGTAACATCTTCATGCGGTCTATATGGAGTGGTACAGATAACCGTTTCAGCAAAGCGCCGCAGATCAGGGGAACTCACCTTGTTGGCCAGAAGTATACACGGCACAGGGTCACCGCTGGCCAACGTCACTTTACTGTCCAGGTCATCCTTCCACTTCTGGCTGCTCTTGAACGTGGTGGCGTTGGTGACATCAAACATGATGATGCAGGCGGACGCCTCTTTGTAATAGAGTCTGGTCATGGAGGTAAATCGCTCCTGTCCTGAGACGGTGAAAAGATTGTTAGCAGCATGCTGTGTGTGTGTACGTATACTACATCTTACTCTTACAAGTCACGAGTGTCCCCTGTATTTTAAAACTAAGCTTGGGCTGTCACCATGCAAGAATGGTTGTAAAACACTGCTCAACACACAGTATAACTCCGTTGGAATGTTAGGAACCCAAACCTCTCTAATAGCGCGTCTGAGATGAGATGCATTTGTAATAATAATAATAATAATAATAATAATAAGTTGTTTGTTCTTTAGCGCTGCTAGTTATACGTCGCGCTTTACAGAGACATTTTGCAGACACATTCCCTGCCCCGTGGAGCTTACAATCCATGTTTTTTGGTGCCTCGAGGCACAGGGAGATAAAGTGACTTGCCCAAGGTCATAAAGAGCCGACAGTGGCAATTAAACCAGGTTCCTCTGCTTCAAACTCAGTGCCAGCAAGTGTAATTACTGAGTGAGCCACTCCTAATAGCACAAACATCTCCAATAGTGTGTCTGAGATCAGATGCATTGTAAGGAACCCCAACCCTCTCTAATCGCGCGTCGGAGATCAGGTGCATTGTAAGGAACCCCAATCCTCTCTAATCGCGCGTCGGAGATCAGGTGCATTGTAAATTCTTCTGTTTTTGTTACAATTTTCAAATGACCTGAAAATTGCAGGGAGTCCTTTAGGGATGCCCCAGGAACCCAGGTTGAAAAACACTGGTGTAAACAGAGGCAGTGCCAGCCTTCTCTCTATACAAAAACACACCCACACAATTTAAACAAATATTACATACGGCATTGGCAGTGCCAGTTTCCCTACCACACACATTCATGCAGTAACACCTACAGTATATGGAGTAGAGACAGTGTGGGCAGCATCAGTATAATTACTTTTGGATGATGTGTCACGGTTGGGTATTATCTTCGCTCCTGTAAGCTCTCACAAGTTGGGCCCTCATTACCTCTTTGTACATGTGTCCTCATCTGTATGTAACGGTTTATGTAATATATATATAACTTTGTACCACTCTGAGAAGTATGTTGGCGCTTCACAAATAAAACGACAAGAAATAATAATGTTTCTATGCTACAATGTTGCACGAAGTCAGGCGGAAGCCCAGCAATGCTTTCCTACTTAGAGGGAGTTTAAGGTCCATTGCAGGGTAACGCACCCGATCCGGCATTAACCGCTATGGACTTCAATATCACAGGAACTCTGTGCTCCTCTGGCAGTGAAGAGGTTGCAATATATTTTCTCACCCAAACAGCACCAAATAAAACGGTGTCACATGTTATTTTGGGGAAGCTTCAGCTATAGTTATTTCTGGAATAAAAGTAACAACTTCCTGCTGCAAACGTTTATTTTGCATCTGGTTCTGCCTTTCATTCCCATTTGTGGCCAGTTCAACCAGTTCTGGGTCTAATGTAAGACAAGATATGCAAGAGCAGGTCCCCTAACCCAAGACCACGTGGGTCCCTGTGTTGGGGAATGGATGGACCCTCTGTCTCTTCTGTCTGCCACCAAGTCACTATACAAAAGAAGACAGACTGTGCTGTATGACTACAAAATATATCCAATTGTTACGATACGAGAGGGAGAAATGGTTTCCTTCACCTTACAAATGAACATGATTTATCGTCCAATACTAAACATCATTAGGACATAGGTCTCTTCTGTCTTACAATGTCACACTGATGGGAGGAACTGAATTAATGGGTCCCCTTTAAGTGTTAAAATATGGCGAGAGGTACAGAATGATACATTGGTCCATTCTGTCTCTGTGCTACCATGTCAACTTTATGCAGAGGACCGATTTACATTCTCCACAGTCGCCTCCCGTCCATGTGTCACACTGCAGTGGAAGGGACTTTCCCCGTGTCTATTTCGTCACATGCTGAGATCAGGAGCACAAGACTTTATGGTCATATGTTCCCTCTTCCACTGTGTCACCCAGTGCTAGGAGCGCCTGCTAAAATCTTGTATGTGACCATCCCAGAAGGTTACAATGATAGGTGCAGAGACCTCACCTGCAATATCCCACAGCTGAAGTCTCACCATCTCAGTGTCTGACCACTGCACGACCTTCAACGCAAAATCCACTGGAGGAATGGTCACCGGTGCAAGGAGAAATGGAAATATAGAGAAGGGTCAGTAACATGAAGGTACACAGATTACCTGCCAATCACTGTCACATGTAAGGGCATCCTAATTCTCCTGGAGGTTTATAAATGTATGTGGCATGTACTATAGAATATGCAAGGGGTCAGTCAAAGTTAGTGCTAGTACATTAACCACTAAAGGCCATAACTAAGAAAAAAAAAATGTATATATAATAAAAAAAATTTTTTAGGGGTAGTTGATCCCTGAATTGGGATTTCACTGAATGAACCACTATTATTAACTGTGCAATACACATCTTGGATTTATATTAATTCCCATGTTCCACAAATATACACACATACTCTTACTGCTTTTGTAAGTTGTCCAACATGCCACTTAGATTGTAAGCTCTGCAGAGCAGGGATCCCTTTTCCAATCTTGTGCTTATGCATTTATTGCTCTGTGTTACAAGTCTCTGTATTCTGCAATGTTTTTTTGCATATTGGGCACTATCACGCTTTCTCAAAACACACTTGTGTGCGATACACATTGGGCCATATAAACTCTGCAGTCTTCTACTAGAAGACACCTTTCTGGCACCGGAAGCCACTTTACAGACAAGTGGAATCGAATAGTGTGTAAGGAGTCTTACAGCACAAAGCTGCTTAGTAAACATGGCCCTTTATCTGGATACGGAGCTGAATCGTATGGTTTTCTGAATTTTCCCAGAGTATAAAATCACTGCATTAAACTGATGAGAATGCATTTGGAAAATCATTAACCACATAGTTGCCAATGAGGCCTGCAATGAGAAACACAGGGGGAGGAATAAAATAGAATTTGATTGCAGACAACGTCTCAGTCTTTCCATAGAAAGATTCAAGCAGCCTCATTTTTTGTTCTCTCTGATCCTATTTGTGCTTCCCGTTTCTCCACAAAACGAGAGAAATAGTGGGTATAAAGAATCTGCCTGTACAGAAGACATTACCGCTCTCTCACCAAAAAGCAGTACATTCTCCAATACCGTGGACACGTTAAAAGTGGCACTAATTATTTAAACACTTCTTAGGCATGTCTGTAAAAAGGGTCCACCACCCACATTTAAATGTATTTCACATGCCACTGGCAGGAGTTCACTTTGGCCCTACTAGGGTCTGTCCTTTTGATGGTGGGTATTACCTGCTGGGACTTTGCAGTACTTGGAGGGGTATTTAGAAAGTGAAGCTTTGACACTCACCTCCCACTGTCACCTTGTACTCCTTGCTGAAGATGTCATGAGCATATCTCTGCACCAGAGAAGTTTTCCCAACCCTGGCATCCCCCACTACAAGGACCTTGAACAAGTGATCAAGAACCCCCATAGTGCAACCACCACCCCTAAATGTATCCACACATTGTGTAACACAATTGTTGATTTACTACCTCTAGGACTGACTGCCCTTAGTGAAGAGCCCAGGGGAGCTCCCTCCTCCTAGAGCTGAGCATGCAGTGGGATCTTTACACGGGGAGTCCTGCTGCAGACTCCGGCAGGACAATGGGTTGTTACACAGGTTACAATGTAACAAGTGGTGCCCAAGCAGCTGCTTCCTCCCTGCACTCCTTCCTCCCCAATCTCTGCAGGACACAGATCCACAGCTCCACAGCTTGTCACGTGCGACTCTCCACTAACACACCCTCCCACTTTCAACGTAGCCTTCCAGTCATCTGGGAACTACACCTCCCAACGAGCAACGCGCCAGGAAGCAACGCCTTCACCCGGCAGACAGTAGCGGCAGCTGCGCGCAATGCGTGATGGGAGTTGTAGTCCCACCTGTCCAGCGGCCCTCAGACTAGGTGGATTAACCCCATAGATCCAGAAAACAGCTGTAGTTCTGCTGCATGGAATATATATAGGCAGAGAAAGGAGGGCGAGAGTGGGACCTTTAAGAGAGGAGCCGCAGTCTGACTCAAAGGGAGACAGACTCATTAGGGGTGTCACTCATTACAAAGCAAGCACTCACTCATTATAGGGCAGTCAGTCCGGTACAGTAAATCTTTCGTGGTCAAGGAGATTAAAAAAAAAAAAAAAAAAAAGTCCTATCATTGTGGGTTACTTTTAAAAAATGGCACTGTTAAAAATGGGGGGAAAAGCTATTTTAAGTGTATTTTAGAAAGATTTATAGTGTTTGTGCTTGAAAAGCAGAAAGGAAGGCTGGCTTCCTAAAGCCCATCCATTTGTCTTTAAAAAGGAAGTAGATCTATTTGTTTGTTAATCAAAAAGTAATGGAGCTTTGGTGTTGTAAATTAAAAAGCAGCGGTACTTCAGAGCGCCCAGTATCATCACACTTCCAACACTGGTCTTACTCCTTACAGTAGCTATCCCCTCAGAAGCCTATATGAGTTTACCTCCCTTAATGTTAGTATCTTGCACCCTGAATATGGCTGTCTGTTGTCTGTCGTCTGTCTGTCTGTCTGTCTGTCTCGAAAATATATGATTTTCCTAATCTCTAGCATCCGAGGTTGCCGTGGTAACGTCAGACTGCACTGGGCTCTGGGCTGAGCACCGTTTTAACCTCTCGGGCAATACATATTTCAAAGGGTTATATCTCCTCAAGCGTCAAATTTTAAAAAACAAATAAAAAACGGAGTTTGAAAGGACAGGAAGAGATGGTGTGCAAAATAAACTGCTTCAAAAGGCCGTGGGGATTCATTAGGAGTCTCAGATAGGCTGTGGGCACGCTGGCGCTGACCATGCTCATGCTTGGAGAGCGGTGATGTCACCAGCTCTCCAAGCATGAGCGCCGGGTGTCTGCGCTATTTCGCAAACGCTTGCGGGGAGGGGGGTGGGGGGCGGGCGGGGCGTTGCGGGCAAGCTGAGCACGGTTCAAAGCCACTTTTGTTTATGTAAGCGCCAAGCGTGGGTGAGCGTGTGTGCCCACGCACAGCGTGAGTGGGGACGTCAAAATTTAAATTGCGAGAAGTAACCGCCCCAAGCACTGTGCAGTCAGCGGCAGCGTGGCCGCAGCCTCACATGTATACCTTATGTATTCATGTAGGGAAAGGATGGAGACAGGAGGCGGCGTTCTGGGAAGTGTAGACAACATTGAATCTGCAGAGTTTGAGACAGTGTGATTCGCAGAGCGATAATAGTATGCGATGAGGTTGTAAAAACATTCGAGGGAACATATGCAGTCCGCCATCCTTCACACATTGAATTCATCCACGGGAGAGAGCGCTATTTCACTTAAGTCTCAAGTGGTTATATATCCCGATTCCCACCTTCAAAACTCTTGGGATATATGCTAATAGACATAATTTAAATATACTTTGCATATCCTATTTGCATAAATCCCAGGTGTGCGTCTCTCACTATTTCAGTGTCTGGAAGTTCTGAACGAATCAAATGTCAAGTCCAATCGAATGTGCGAAGGTCACTTTTTGAAACCAAGCAGTGAATATTCGTGCGTGCGAATAAACGTCACATTTGCAGCGTACAATGTGACAAGCTGTGAATGTGTATCCTGCAGAGATAGGGGAGGAGAAAGTGGTGGGAGAGCAGAGGAAGCAGCTGCTTGGGCACCTCCTGTTACATTGCATCACCAGTGTAACAAGCCATTGTCCTGCATGGGTCAGCAGCAGGACTCACCTTTTAAAGATTCCAGTGCATGATCAGCTCTGGGAGGTGAGGGGAGCTCCCCCAGGCGCTTCAGTAAGCGGAGTCTGTAAATGAACAGTTGTGTTACACAATGTGTCGATACATTTAGGGGTGGTGGTTGCACTATGGGGGTTCTTGATCACTTGTTCAAGGTCCTTGTAGTGGGGGATGCCAGGGTTGGGAAAACTTCTCTGGTGCAGAGATATGCTCATGACATCTTCAGCAAGGAGTACAAGGTGACAGTGGGAGGTGAGTGTCAAAGCTTCACTTTCTAAATCTACCCCTCCAAGTACTGCAAAGTCCCAGCCAGGTAATACCCACCATCAAAAGGACACCCTAGTAGGGCCAAAGTGAACTCCTGCCAGTGGCATGTGAAATACATTTAAATGTGGGTGGTTGACCCTTTTTACAGACGCGCATAAATACTGGTTCACTTTTATTGTCTTCATGGTATTGGAGAATTTATAACCTTTACCTAATATCTTTGGTGATGTGACTAATCTCTATGTACCTGGCATACTTTATCTACGCTTTCTCCTCTCTTGTTTTGCAAAGACCAAATGATGCTGCTAGAGACAGAACCAAAAAAAACAAAACCCCACCAGATAATTATCAGATGGAAAAACCAACATCAATTTTCACAAAAGGTAATCGATAATACGTGAATCTGTCTATGTCAGGCTGGTAAGCCCTTATACGTATATGGTTATAAAGTAACCATTTAACTTCCTCCTGCAATGCGTTGCAAGACCCACCTGGCAGGGACGGGGTTATTGGTTTTCCACGTGCATTTATCATCATTTTACTGCAGTGACATTAAAGAAGCAAAAACATGTAGCACAGGGCGACTGTTTTTATTACAGGATTGAAGCAGGCGTTCTCCAGAGCCAAACTGCATTCATTTCAGCTCTGCGGACCCCCTGCTTCCTCAGATACTTATCTCCGTAGGGGGCGCCGGTATCTCTGTGGAGTTTAAATTTCCAGGTCACGCGGGCCAATAGGAAGCCGCGAGGGATGACGTCACATCTTCCTATTGGCCCGTGTGGCATTTAATCCGCCATTTTGTTGTTCGGCACACAGTTCCCTGGCTGCAGAGATACCGGCGCCTCATTCGGAGGTAAATATCTCCGGCAGTAGGGGGTCCCCGGAGCAGAAATCAACGCAGTTAATCTCCAGCAACCCTCCTGCTTCAATCCTTTAATACAACTTGTATTTTTTTGTTTAAGTCCCACAGTGCTAAGTGTTTTGCTGCTTTAATGCTCTGTGCAAACTTATTATTAATATGGCAGACTGACCAAGCAGTTGTCTCGAACAAGAGCAGCGCAGATATATTTTGTGTTTCAGAACAACCGTTTTAAACTGAAGGTCAGATACTGGGGGACGGTAGAGTTGGGGTTACAGGTCTTCTTGCAATGCGTAAATATTGTGAGACTGCAATTAACCCCTTAACTACCAGATGGGCTCTAAATCAATGATTTACCAGCCCCTCTTGCAGAAAAGGGGTTAATGTATCTACAGCTCTGCAATAGAGGGCCGTTTTATTTATAAAAAAAGTAGTTTTACATGAGCTTTTTGAATGATTAAATCACAAACCTCCAGTCTCAACCCCTCCACAGCCAGGAATAAAACATGCACGACCCGGCTGGCACGGAACAGGGTTAATATCCCAATGCAAATTAGAATTAAGAAAATAAAAGGACCGTGCAAAATAAATAAATAATTTCTTCCAATTTTCGGGATCCAAAAAATATATAAAATAGAACCTGTAGATTTATTTAAATAACTTTATTAAATATCTTTATTTCATTAGACAAATATACTTTGATCACACAATCTCGTCGAGTTAACGGCTTGAAATAAATGTTATGCCCCAAAGAGAAATAACGGCTATTACGTGGATTTATAGGGAGTCACAAAATGTGATCGCTGCAGGTCTGGGAGCCCGAAACCCATTCATTTATGATAATAAAATAATAAGTTACCACACGTTCTGCCTGTAGGATGATATGGAGTATCTACACCACTACTATTAACTACTTTGGCAAATAAATGAAACATTTTAACCCCAAAATGCGGCAAGCTTTCTACACCAACTGCTCTCAAACCAGGAGCTCTGGATGGATCAGGTTGTTTGGCACAAGCACCGAGAAAGTTCAGGAGATGGGTTATCATCTCTTAACACTCCCCTTTACCGACCATATGTGGGTGTAATATGTGCTGCCTTCCCAACCTGAAAATATTCTAAAAGACTTAAAACTCCCGGACTTCACCCCCATGAAAATGAACACGCTGCAATATCAGGTAGTAATAGTACGACCACACGTTTTATAGTTTAAAAGCCACTTCAGAAGCACAGCATCTGCAGCCTCTCCGGGTTAAGAGAAACCTCATACCGGACCTGGCTATTAAGTAGAAGATATTGGGCACCACGTGAAATTCACACGGCAGAAGTAGCCACAAGGGTGTAGACCAGGAGTGGCCAACTGCAGTCCTCAAAGAGCCACCAACAGGACAGGTATTAGGGATATCCCTGCTTCAGCACAGGACCTGTCAGTCATTCTGACTGAGCCACCTATGCTGAAGCAGGAATATCCTTAAAACATGACTCATTGGTGGCTCTTGAAGACTGAAGTTGGCCACCCGTGGTGTAGATACTCCATATCATCCTACAGTGCAGCAGATTCATTTTCAGGGACAGCTACTTCATTTTAACCTGCAACCACCCTAAGGGTTTCTCTAAATCACATAATGCAGGAAGTTTTCACAAAGCGGCTGACATTGATACAAATACCGATCTGATTGGCTTTCCCTAAATAGAACACTATCCTGTGAAACAGGTAGAGCAAAAAAATGGGTGAAACACACCAGGATTCGTAAGAGACACCCGACACGCACCTGCAGTGTCACTCCCCGTGACACAGGCCACGCTCCACTTGTGAATTGGATCAATAAAAAGCAGCAAAATTACAAATAGTACATTTTTGGGGGTTAAACGTGTGCCCTCTCCAGCCGATGTAATAATTTATATCTTATTTAGGGATTTTAAAAGTCAGTTTCTTTTTAACACCAAGTGATTCCAGATGCTATAGTTCGAGCGTGTCATTCACACTTTGCGCATTTTGCACACACTAAGCCACGTTGGTTACTAGAGACCCTGAACACTGATTTATTTTACGAGAGCAGCAATCACTCCCCATCACCATCTCATTTAAACGTCCCTAACTAGCAAAATTTAATTTTGTGGTCCCACACATTATTGTACTTTATATCTAGGGAGTTTTAGAAAAAAAACAACCACACTATTGGATGGGTTCTTACAAAGGCAGTGTATGGGAAAATAAATAAATTGCATTCACAAGAGCAATGTGTTACACAGGCCTCTCCGGACGTGGCACGTTATCTGAACATGCACTAGCTCAGACACAAGAAACAGATCTCTGGGAGGAGGAGATTTACAAGTCTGGTGCTCAGAAGCAGTTCCAGCTGCACAAAGCGCTGGGTTTGGGTTTTGCATCCCAAAGTCGCTCAAAGCTGCCAATGTTGCATCCGCACGTACAAATTGTTCTAGCAGGGAAATTGCACTTGGTTCCGGTTATAGACAGAGTTGGAGACTCTTTTTTTGCTTCCTCCAGGCTCACTGGTGGTGCCCCCCCTGCTGGTTTCACCAGGAAACCCGGGGTCTAACGCAAGAAGACATCCACTAGGAGTGTCCGACTCAGTCCCCAACATCAGTGTCCCGGTCCCCTATGAGCCACAACACGTGGAAGCTGAGGGCCAGCAGGCCGGTCCCCAGAAGGTCCCCTAAGGCGGTGAGATAAGGGATGGCGAAGTTATCGGGATTCATCCCTCTTCCCCACATCCAGTGGACCATCCAGTCTGCGATGTACAGGAGAACCAGAACCTGTGGCACAGAGAGGAAGACAGTCACCGACAGTGACACACAGAGGATCCAGCGCAATAATAAAATACCCCTGCTCAGCTCTCTAGATCCCCAGGTTGCTTTACACTTCGTTATATTTGTATCAACCATTTCTTATTATCCAATTCTATGAAAAGGTTAAATAAAGTCTGCAATACAATAGCACTCATAGTTACATCATAGAGAAGGTTTAAAAAAATATATATCTATGTCCATTGAGTTCAACCTGGCAGATTTCTTAACTCAAAAAAGGTGGTGGTGGGGGGGGGGGGGTCTTTAGTTTTAGATTTTGGCCAAACATAATCCCACATCAAAGGGCTACGCCTACGTTAAATTCTCATCTTGTCCCTCTCACGTTGAAGCCGCCTTGCCCCTCTAGAGAAGGTCGGGCTCATCCATTTGGATGCAGCGGAATTTGTGTAGCATTTCCATTCACAGTTCCACTCGTTGGGAGTTCATGCTACTTTTAGCACCAATTTGTTACTGGTATTACTTACTTGACACAAAACGGTCATACAAGAAGAAGTCAACACATCCTACTGATTATATTGTGGCTTCTGATTGGCCTGTGAGATTTGGTGGCCATTTCCCCCCATAATGGGGAGGAAAATGCCAGTAACTAAACCGGTAAGTATCTTGGGATGCCCCAAGCTAGAAAGTGGTTCAGCTCCTCAGGGGAAGAGGGTAGGTGAGATTGCCTCTTACAATAAAGCAAAGTCCCACCAGTGCATATTGTGACCCTCAACACTGCAAGCATTAACCCTTTCTTGTAGGATTAGGTAGCAATAAGGGGTTCACAAATGCCATGAGCTAGTGTTTAAATGCAGTGTTGCACGTCAGGTGTGTGCGGATTGTACACCTCCATGGAGGTTCAGTAGAGCACCGTACAGTTGGAGACGGAGCCAAGGGTCACCAACCTGCAGCATCGCAGCCATCATGTAGAAAACCATGAAGATGATCGTCAGGGTTGTGTGCCCGCCCTGCATGGAGCTGATCGTATACAGGAAAATCAGGTGCCCGGGGACCACGAGAAGGAAGAGGACCCTGGCAGAGCGGGAGTTCACATCTGGGCAGTGAGAAGGGGAGAACCAAACAGGGCAAGGAGGAGAGGGGGGAGGAAGGACATGGAGAAGCACACAGCAGTGAGCAAGAGAGCGTAGGACAAGGAGAGAAGAGCGATAATCTACTTTATATCCACAAGCCAGAAGTTACTTGACAACTAATTTTGCGCTCGGTTGCATTAAATAGGGACCCTCCACTAAATCCCATCACCAACCCCGAGGGGTCTGGACAAAGAGGTTGCTGTGTAAAACTTGCAGATCAAAGTTTAGTATCAATGCGCAATGGCCATCGCGTGCACGGGTTCCCTCACTCTGTTCGCCACCCACCTGAGCTGAAGAAGGTCCGGCAGGGAGTTGGGCACTTTCTGGGGCCGAACTCAGCACCTTCCTCCAGGGTTCCCGACATGTGAAGGTATGTGGAGATGCGACTGGCCTGCACTGCGACAAGGTTACCACCGACCCCTGTAATGAATGAAAGAAAGAAAGAAAGAAAGAAAGAAAGAGAGAGAGAGAGAGAAAAAGAGAGAGAGAGAGAAAGAGAGAGAGAGAGAAAGAGAGAACTTTAAAAATAGAAACGGTCAATGAAAAATCCTGCCCCGAAGAGCTTCCAATCCATAATGGTTTGCCAACACCTGTTCTATGAAGCGCCGAATATGCGGCTGGCTCTATATAAAAAGTTATATAGTCGCCAGATCCCATGAGTGATGTGCAGGTTGCAGGTTAAGGGGGGGAGGTAATGAGGGGGGTGGGGGGAGAAGGATACAAAAATTAAAATGCTTACCATTGATGACAGGTGTGAACACGGCAATTCCTGCAAAGTTTGGGTCAGACACCGTCTTATCCAAGATCAGCCCCCCCACACTGAGAGAAATAAATAAAAATACAGAATACTGATTTTTGTTAAATCAGAATAGAGTCATTTTAATACCCAGATCGCCACACACAGAACGTTCTATACGCGGTTATTCTAATACTAAAACCCACACACTGCTCCCTCTATTTCTGCGTGAACGCACACACCTGTCACTGCACCTCCCTGCATCGCTCCCCCACCGTTGACTCACCTGCTGATCGCCATGGCGACGACGACCGGCTCCCATCCTGTTGCCAGCACCTCCCGCGTGGCTGGGTTCCTCCTCGCGATCACAAACCAGAGGGGCAGCAAAGCCATGAACAATAAGCAGACCAGCAGGTTCAAGTAGATGCGATGCGCTGTGGGGCGGGAACATGCGGTGTGGGTCTGGGACTAAACCAGGTCTCACTCCCTGCCCATGCAGAGCGTCTTACAGTGATCAACTATAATGATCTTTTAGGTGCCTGCAGGGCATTACTCCCCGCTACCCATAATCCTCCCCCCGGCTGCAGTGTTACTCCCTGCCCATAATCTCCCCCTCATATTCCCTGCAGAGTATTACTCCTTGATCACACTCTCTTCCCCCTCCCCATAATACCTACAGAGTATCACTCCAGGTCCACATAATCACCCCCCCCCCCCCCTCCCCCCCCACAGCCTCCCCCCCCCCCCCCCCCCCCCCCCCCCATAATTCCTACAGAGTATCACTCCAGACCCATAATTGCCCCCCCTTCCCCCCCAAATATTCCCTGCAGAGTATCACTCCCTGCCCATAATCCCTGCACACCCCTACAGAGCATCGTTCCTGGACTTACTCATCTCCCTATAAAGCCCCCAGCTGATGCCCGATAGCAGTGCCAGGGTAACAAGGTCTCCTAGACTGGCAGCGATGGGCGTGGCCACATTATCCGGGTTGATGCCCAGCTTCTTGGAGCCAAGTATCACCCCGATCATCACCAGACCTGCGGAGAAGGACAGGAATATTACCCCGGGCATGCTAGAGGGGCACAGAGCTGAACACCAATACCCTAAATGTTGGAAGGTAGCAAGCACATGTGTATAGTGAATAATGGGGCTCAAACTAGTGCACATGGAGAACTGATGTGACCCTGGGACTCTCTGCTCCTACCAATTTCAGACTAGTTGCTGAGGCGGCTAAAGCAGGTTTCACACAAATTCACACCTTGAGAAAGGGCATACTGCCCGAAACGCGTTGGTGGACCCCTGCTGTGGCTTAGGGGGGACCTTTTGTCCACTTTTTATGTAATAAATATTTTTTGTTGCTGCAAACCGTGAGCCTCCTTCTGTTACCTCTGGCAGTGCACTGCCTTATTTTTCTACCTGTTCCTGCTCCTGTTCCTGCTACTTGGTAATCTGCTACCTGGGATATTGCACGCCTAAGAAAACATCTGACGTTGGATACTCCAGGAGAAACTAAGTGAGTGTACTTTATGGGTCGCTGTACCCCTTTTTTCTCCTTCTACTATATAATGGGACCTTGGTCTTTACCAATTATCTATGGTGCCGTTGGCATTAGGTACTAGTCCCCTAACCCTATGAGGGCTACGTTATGGTATATGCTTATATGAAAAGGAATTTATTCCAACTGCAGTTTATCATATTAAACAGGATTTGTTCTTTCTGATGCACTTGCTTTCTACATACTCTTCACACACACACTCACTTGGAAGTTAAGGTAACGTACATGTATGATACAGATGTTATGCATGAAATTGAAAGACTTCCACTTATTGTAATGTGATTTTACATACAATATGGCCCTCCTACTCCTACTAAAGGTTTTCTGATCCAGCTCCTTTGGAGAACTGGTAGAAGAGTCCAGGTGTATAGTGATATCTCATTGCGTGGGTAGTATATTATACACCAGGGCTGGCCTACTGCAGTACTCACAGGCCACCAATATCCCTGATTCAGCACAGGTGGTTAAATCAACCAAACCACCCCTGGTATATATAGTCCCCACATTTAGTTGACACAGACCCAGGTAAATTATTAGCTTCTCTCCTGCCTTTGTTTGCAAAGCAGTTATGATGCCATCATTAGCAAGGCAGATAAATATAGGTAACTAAGGACGTTGAATTCAATATTCAGAGAAATAGGGGATATTTACATCTTGTAAAAAACATTACTATAGGGGGATTATATATCTGTCTAATAAACCAAACACTGAAATCTAGATAGAGATATATACAAAAAAAGAAATGCATAGGAAGAAAAGCATCATTAAAAAATAGCCAATCTTTAAGAATACATCACTTAAAAATATAAATTGCACTCAATGGGGACTATCTAACTGTACTTATCTGTAGATAAAGTCCTGTCACTGTGAGGCTCTGTTGTGCCTACACAGGCTTGTAGTTGAAAGTTTGTAGACCTTCACCAACGATGGTATATAAAAAGGTTAGGCCAGTCACCCCTTAATCCACAATGTGTAGCACTCGATGCCTCATTATAGAAGACTAGACATGGTTAGAGACAAGGACACTGCACCCACAGGAGTTGCTCCAATCATACAGTTACTTCTTTACATCACCTATATGGTTAGATGCATAAATAATGCTTCCGTGTGTGAAACAAGCAGTAACCCTTGCACCCAGGGAGGTGGTATGTGAACACTAATGAACACACAACAAGTACGCAGACCTACATTCTAAAGCGGTCATTAGAATATCGAATAAAAGACATGTGACATCAGACTCCGACCTGAACCGGCACCAAGTGACCTGGTGGGTCGCAGGGTGGGGAACCCAAATACATCAGAGGGACACCGCGGGAGCAGACTGTCAGCAGGCGGGCTGTGTCATCGTTAGTTGCGGGCTACAAAATGTTCACCGTCATAGGACTTCATCTACAGATAAGTACATTTAGACACCCCCCATTGAGTGCAATTTATATTAATATATTTTTAAGTGATGCATTATTAAATATTGGCCTTTTTTTTTTTACAATGCTTTCCTTCCTATACGTTTCTATTCTACTACATTTAGGCATTATTTTGTGGAGGGTTTCAGGGTTCCCTCCTTCAAGAAGCAGCCAGCAGGAGAGATAATACTTATTAATTTGGACTGAATTCATTGCTTTATTGTAAAACATTTACAACCACTGAAGCGTGGCGTAGCTATAGACCAGGCAGCCCTGGGGCCTGCACTGTTCGGGGGCCCACTCTCTAAGGTACGGACACTTATTCAGCCCTACAGACCGCCGTAGTTATGCGACGCACGGATTCCCCTTGTCCAATTGGAAAACGCCAGCTGGCGCATGCACCTGTGAGTAGGACACAGGCGCGTCCAGAACAGCAAAACCGGCTCCCGACCTCTACCCAAGTGAAAAATGGTAGTGCTTCACTTTAAGTACATTTTCACTTTACATACATGCTCTGGACCCATTGCGTACGTTAATGTGGGATATGCCTGTATCTATATATTTTTACCCTTTCATATTGAAGTGCCCCTATTTAAAGATGCCCCAAATCCATCATACGAGCTCATATTCTCTCTCTGACCCTGCACAGAGGGGGCTCTGTTCTCACCTAGCACCAGAGAGGCGATGAATGCAGTGGAGACGCTGCTTGCGCACAGTAAGACCGCGTGCCCCACGAGGAAGTGGCCGTCCAGGATCCAGCCAAAGATAACCGCAGCTATGGAGGCCAGGAACCCCACCACGGTAGCATGTACCTGGGAGGGAAGAGGGTTATGAATGGTGGGCAGCAGGAGTGCATACTTCCAATGAACCTATACAGACCAAAGCCACCCCATTAGCCGAGTCAGTCTCTCGTAGGACCACAGTGTACTAAAGGCAGCAGCCACATCTGGGTGACCGGTGCTTTTTCTACCCAAATCTGACACCTATATGGCGAGCAGAGACTTGAAAGAAGTTTGATTTCCTCTAGCTGCTCCCTTTTGCCTGTCTTCACTTTGTTAGCAACAAGTTTGCACAGGCAAAACCCCCTCTCACCTTTATTGACCACCTGCATTGGATAAGGGTAATAAACACTTAAATGACAAACACTCCCCCCATTCGGAGACCCGGGAAAAAAAGAAAAAAGTGTATTTGCAATTATTAAGGAACATAAAAGCAGTCAAATCTTTGCTACTAGCACAATGACACCCAGGACTGCCGTCAAATCCAAGGTCGTAGATATGTTAAATGAGTTAAAATTAAGCCAGTTGGTAACTGAATATTTAATTTTGTTAATGCTTGCAAAAAAAGGGCTAGAATTCAAGATACACTGTTTATCTCTGCCTTATCCTGTTCCCTTCTGCAGTTGGCTGTCTATGGATATCATTTTGGATTGACCCATTAGGGTAAACCACAACCTCCCCCGATTCAGAGACTGTGCTTAGTTAGTGTGTGCACCAAAGTAAACAAAAAGTCGTTTTATATCTAGATCACAATAACACCAACACCAACACCACCACCACCACCAACAACACCACCACCACCACCACCACCACCACCACCACCACCAACACCACCACCACCACCACCACCACCACCACCACCAACAACACCACCACCAACAACACCACCACCACCACCAACACCACCAACACCACCAACATTCAGTGGCACCCACTCACACAGGGCGGATGTATCGCAGGCAGTACCTACCTGTACCAGTGCTATATTGCCGGTGATCATTGCCCACTTCTCCTTGGCAGTTTCCATCTGTCCGAGGTTTACCTGCAGGCACAGAACACGAGTTAACCCCTTCCCATCTGTGAACTCCTAGGGCATTTATCAGCGTACGAGTCGTGGACGTGGTTCCTAGCATCCCACAGCCCTGCTTATATAGATTATTTAAATCACAAACCATGACAAAAATTGTAAGCACTTGTGCAGTCAATTGAAACCATTATTCCACCTCACACTCACGAATATTCATTTTCCCTATGGAATTTCTGTGGATACTGGCAAAACTAATCCCTTACAGGTTTTGCAGCGTCCTAAGTCACCGTGTCCTAAATATTGGACTTCTGTGTCAGGTGAACCTCAGATATGACCAGGTCACACTGACCAGAACGAAGCGACAGATTGCCCAACATTGAAGATAAGCTGCAGGGACATTGGTCACTGTAGCCATGCCCCCTTATGCGTACACTGGTCTGAGCAGCCCCGATGAGGCTGCACGTTCTGCTCCGGTGATGCTACCCACAGGTACGAACTCTTCCAGCTCGTGGCGCTCTGGGAATAAGGGGATACATCATTCAGTGTCAGGAGTAAACCTTAGCGCTAAATAAAACCACCAAGTTAAGCGGAGGTCAGTTAGTTGGATGAGACGTGATCAGCATCTTCCAACTTGGTCCGATTTCCAGTATCATCATCTGCCTATGCCGGCAACCCCCTCCAAATTTGTTTTTTAGATTGCAAGCTCTTCTGCCTACAGAACACTATTACGTACATTGCAATACCATAAGAAAATAAATACATGAAGCCTTCATCAGGAGATAACAGAACTGCAGAGGCTGTAAACATTGCAGGGTTATAAAGCAGTTCTTGGTATAATAGAGTGAAACAGATAAGCCAGGCGCTAAAAACGCAAAACAAACCAATATCGAAGTTATACTACAAACTACAATAACAGTGGTGAAAAAAAATATTTAAAAAAAAGAAAATGAAAAAAAAAACTGTCCCTATACCTTCTAGCTGCTGCTTCTCATATACTGTAGTATCTCGGAGGAAATCCTGACCAAGATTACATGTGAGGAGATTTCAGCCCCGGATGGGGTGTATGAAAATGCAGTTACCAAATCTTAAAGGCCCCTATTACACTTTTCTTTTTTCTATGTACAGCTGCCCTACATTTCTACAAGAACATCACTTCAAGGGAATCCCTTTAAGGGGATGCAGCAGCTAGAAGACACACACACACACACACACACACACACACACACACACACACACACACACACACACACACACACACACACACACACACACACACACACACACACACTTTTGCCCGGTTCTTTGTCTTATTATTAAGCCATCCTTAATCAAAACAGAAACACACTAATTCAGTGTTCCCAGAGAAAAGCAAAACCTACAACAAGGGGTCTTGCTTTGGACTTGCCATGTTCAAATGCCTCCAACACAGGGGTGCACGAGATTCTCTGCGGGGGGCGCTCTTCCAAGGCATTTAAATGCAGGGGAAGCGGTCAAGGCCTATGTAACGCTCTCTTACCTTGTCTCAGACGGCTTCTGATGACACGTCGCCATGGCAACACAGCGTCAAATGACACCGCGGGGTCACGTGACATCAGAAGCCAAGGTAAGGGGGGGAGGGGGAGAAGACATGGGGAAAAGATTGCACACCCCTGTAACACACACACCCCGAGTTACGTTGCAGCACTGAGGGACTCACCGCGGTTGAGAGCCGAGAAGCCAGCGTCATTTCCAGGTTCCCCTTCAGCCCCAGCACAGCCGGCACCAGGATAAAAACCTCGGTCACTTCCTTGAAGACTGTCCAGTGCTGAAAAGGAAGGAAAGTCAGAAAAAGCCCATCTTCCAAACATCGCAGGGGGCAGGTAGGTCGGAAAACAGGCTTCTGTGGTTTGTCTCCTCCTGCAGCGTTGTGGTGTCATGGAGACCAACGTTAAATGATAGTGATGCCATAGGACACGTTGCCATAACGCAACATCCCATGCCGCCGTGACGCTGCACGAGGGCCGCACTTCAATGAATCACCTGGGCTGGCAAGCAAGTACCCTCACCTACTTCTACAGGGGGGTGGGGCCCGCCGCCAGCATGCTGCCTTGGGCCTCGCTATTATTAATGTGTGATCTACATAGATTTTTACAGAAAACCGGTATATTGCATTGTAATCTTGCCTGGGTGCCATTCCAGATGGAGACAATACAGGTTAGGAAACAGGCACACGCAGGACTTGTTAATGAAACCCTGATAAAGTGTCCCAAGAAAAACCTGTAACGTCTGTATAATGAAGGATCCGCCTTGTTCCCCCGTACACGCTCCACAACTGTTTGTTTCTCGGCGAGTGCAAAAAATAAAATGACAATCTAAACATCAAAATGTCAAAAATATATTTTAACCCTTTCGCTGCCTGTAATGCGCTGAAGGCCCCTCCTGGCAGCAAAGCGGTTAAGCCTTTTAATGCCACTTCCAGGAGCAGCATGGGAAGTTTTCCATATGACATTCTCGGAATTCGATCCAACGGGAGCTGGCACAGCACGGGTCAGTGACTCATTTCCCCCCTCTCCCTGCACCCCTCCTACGCCCACTCTCTCCTGGCTCAGGACGGGAGGCCTCGTGCCAAAACAGAGATTCGGCCACATGGAAATTAGAAGTGGCTGGACCCCCTTCCCCTTTGAGACGGGGCATAAACTGGCAAACTGAAGTCACAAAGAACAACGTCTAAAAATGGTAGGCCGCCAATATTAATACTTCCCCGCGCTCCGTGTTCTCTTCTGTAAAGCAGGGGTGCTCAACTCTAGTCATCAAGCACAACCCATCAGGACAGGTTTTCAGGATATCCCTGCTTCAGCACAGGTGGTTCAATCAGAGGCTCAGACAAAGACGGAGTAACCTGTGCTGAAGCAGGGACACCCTGACCTGTTGGGGGGGGGCTTGAGGACTGGAGGAGTTTAGCACCCCGCTTACAGGTAACTTTCAAGAGGGTGGCAGGCTTCAATACAGAACCAAAGTTCTGGTACTCGCTGGGTCCATTATCTGTTAAAATGTCCTAGCGAGGACCAAAACATCGATACTTCACACTTCTGTAAATTACCAGCAAGTACCTACAGAAACATTACTGCTCCCAGTTACACGTTATTTTACAGTAGTGCTATTGAAAACAATGGTTTAGGAAGTCACGCACCAATTATTTAGCGTCAATGAGGGTAATCACATCTGCTACACCTGTTCCAGATCCCCCCTGTAGGGCCGCGTGCAAAATAAATATACACTCAGACTCCAATCTCTTTCGACATCATAAATACTGTAGAATTATTTTAAAATTCTAGCACAAAGTACGATGTAAGGGTGGGCGGGGGGAGAACAGGAGTTTCACCAACACAACCCCCTCCATTAATAATATTACTGTTCACGGTTTAGTTCCCGTTTTAGAGTATAAATAGATATTGTATAAACCTCTGTGTGCCGAGGTCACCCCAATGTATAACTGGCTAAGCAGCTCTTGTAATTAGGTTTAGTACAGCTACTCGAAGGCAATTTTAGAGCAATGTACTGCAGTAGGTGAAGGGGCTAACATCCTATTAAAAACATAAACTTGTATATTGGGAGGGGGGTGTCACGCTTACAGCTACATATAACAGGGACAACCATGGAAAGATGACAGAGACACGTGTCATGGAATAGGTCAACGGACACGCAGTCCAAACTCCAGATCATGGTGACATGATCCTGCATGTGGCAGGATACGTGTCAAACAGCTTACCAGCTGGACACCCCCTTCCCCTCCCTCCCATGCAAGGAGAGATGTGTATCAAGGCAAAAGTAGTGCAAAGAACTGCCCCATATTTATCAACGAGAAAAACCCCATGGAAAACAATAGGATTTTCTCTTTCACACGTCTAGAGCAAGGTTCGTGCCCCAGAAATCGCACCACTTGTTACGCATGTCTGTGTCTGGAACATAGACTTGGTCCTTCCTAGGACTAAAAGGGCCAAGGACAGTCACATGTTTAATAGGTTGAAACGCATCAGACTTATTTGATATAATAGTATATGCAGCATGATATCCTAAAAATCAGGTTACAGAAAACACATTGAAACTATATTATATAACTGCAAAATCACTTTAGCACCCTCCTGGCTGTGTAGGTCTAGGGCGCACAGAAAAGTATTACAATGTTTGTATTCCACTAGTCCTTCAAAGAAAATTAAATGCCATCCCTGCACGTTTCTAAAGTGATAGAGCATACTGTCCCCGTCATCTCATGTAATGTAGCCGCATGTCACACCGGCCTCTCTCATGCAGAAAAATACGCCATAGGAAGAGAGGCCGTTTGGTAAAAAGGTTATGGAAGGGAAGGGGCAGATTAGACCCTGCACGTGCCCACACCAACTTCCACCAGTTACATGGCAAGTTTATACCGATAAATGCAGAAGCTACACACACACACACACACACCATGTCAATGCAGATCAAAAAGTCAGAACAAGGAATTTTCTAAATTAATTTACCTACTGTAGAGATTTAAGATCTGCCTCCTGGAGTGAGAAGGGGGTGAAAAATGGCAGCCTTATCCTCTTACAGGAAACCTTGTTTGTACAGCCCACACACACAGGAATAAGTAGGAGCCAAGGTACTCTAAAGCTATCCATGCCCAAACAAACATTCTACGCCTGCAAATTATTCTACAAGAGCTCTTGATCTCAATTTCGGATATTGGACACCAAATCTTTCAGAATCCAAATTCTGGGCATTAAGGTCGCAGAATATTGCACCACATTCCAACATTAAAATACCAGATTGTAAGCCCTTGGGTGCAGGGCCTCCCTATGCCTTATGTTGTCATTAACATGTTGCGCTTAACCCCATTGTTTGACAATATAAAAAAGGTACATAGAGTACAACACACACACACACACAAACTACCCATTATTTACTAAATCAACGCAATGAAAAGAAAAAAAACTTTTTCCCCTTTACAAAAAAAGCAGATTTGCCAGCCTAAATTTTTTTTTAAATAAAATGCATATCAAATACATGACAGTTTTTAAACAATATATAGTAATCGTTTGGTAGTCTGTGACCCTCCAGTATCACCGCAATGCCAACTGTGACGGTTACATTGTTACCTCTCACCTGCACAATGTCCAACACCATTCCTGCAGCCACCATGCCGAAGCCAGCTAGTAAGAAGGGGAAGAGAACCTGAAGTCCTATTGAGAAGGTTGTCTCTTTCAGCGCCACCACCGTGTCAGGCGCTGGGTATATGGTGAGGTCGTCACCCTCGCTGCTCTCGCTCCCGTTGTCTAGCAGAGCATCCTCCTCCTGAATCCCCTTGGTGTTGGGTCGGGACTCTATAACCGCCACCTCATCTCGCCCCAGGAACGTCGGGATGCCCATCAGATGGTCGTGATCTATGTCCAACTCCTGACAGCTCTCCGGAGCTGAGTGGGCCACCCCGTTGGTGGGACACTGGTCCCTGTGTTCCGTAATAGGTGGCATGGTGGCAGCTTCTAGCACACCATGCGGCGGACACACCACCTGCCCCTGGAGGGCAATGCTCGCCCGCTATCTGGGGCGAGCCCGCCAGTAAAACAGCCCCTCTTGGCTGTGAAGACTGAAGAGACAGGAGCTCTCCCCATTAAGCACCCAAGTGGGGACTGGAACAGGGACTGGAGTGACCCCCCCCACGCCCCCAAATAACGTGGAACACGACAGCACCCCCTCTCCTAAAACCTATATAAGGCCTGTGGCAGTGATACTGCGTCCTGGTAACTGTACTCTCACCTACCAATTAAATAAAGAACTTAATTTAAAAGATGACGATGAATTGGGGAGGAGCGCCAGGGGCAACACAATGAAATGACAAGACTCGTCAGTAATCACTCCCAGGTCAGGAGAAGATCAGCATGAATAGCAGGTGTTGTGAGTCTTCGTAAAAGGTCAGCAACAGAGAGCTGGTTAGTCTAGAACAACAGGATCCAAACTTGTGGAGGAAACGTCCTGACTTCACAACTCTGAAAAACAAAGAAATACAATCTTAAAGAGACCAGATAGTGGTATTATAACCAGGATCACCCACTACAAAGGCAGCGCGGTGCTACCACTCGGGGTTAAAAAAAAAAAAAAAAAAAAAAAACACATCCACACTTTACTCAACAGTTCCTATTGCGGATCTTTGCTAGAATGATGCTCCATGCACCCACCACCCCTTCGCCATGCTCCCACCACACCTTCGCCATGCTCCCACCACCCCTTCGCCACATGCTACCACCACCCCTTGCGCCATGCTCCCAACCACCCCTTCGCCATGCTCCCACCACCCCTTCGCCATGCTCCCACCACCCCTTCGCCATGCTCCCACCACCCCTTCGCCATGCTCCCACCACCCCTTCGCCATGCTCCCACCACCCCTTCGCAGCTCCCACCAGCCCTCGCCATGGCTCCCACCACCCCTTCGCCATGCTCCCACCAACCCCTTCGCCATGCTCCCACCACCCCTTCGCCATGCTCCCCACCACCCTTCGCCATGCTCCCACCACCCTTCGCCATGTCCCACCCCCCTTCGCCATTGCTCCCACCACCCCTTCGCCATGCTCCCACCACCCCTTCGCCATGCTCCCACCACCCCTTCGCCATGCTCCCACCACCCCTTCGCCATGCTCCAGGGCACGTCTTGCTCTAGATCGTCCACTTTCCCGTGTTTTGCTCTCATCCAGCGGAGACTGGAAAGTCAAATATTGTCTTGTCACTTTTTTTTTCTTCCCCCCCACACAGAGGTGGGATCATGGGAGGGAGAGGGGTGGGATCATGGGAGGGAGAGGGGTGGGAGTTACAGTGACCTACGATCTGGAAGTGTCACCTCCTTTCCCCCACGTGGCAGGGAAGGTCCTTAGAGTAACAGGAAGACCAAGTTTCAGTTACACGGTTACTCCATGGAAACCTTCCTGCCCTCGGCAGGGATGGGGACCCACCGGGACGTGGAAGCTACAGCCACGAACGTGCTACGTGGATGCATTAAAGAAAGCACTCGGCCATTAAACAACTGGTCCAGCATGTTCCCAGTGTGTATAACCCAGTCGCTGCCAGACGGGATAACAACGCAATGCTCTAGCAAAGGGAGGGACAACCTACCTCCTTTTTAGGGATGGGGAAACAAAACACACACAATAAAGGGGTTTCTGGCACACAGAGGGTTAACCGCACACTGGGAGGTGGTAATATGGCCTCTGAAGTGGGTCCAAACGCCTCCATAGCGACCACTTTATCTTCTTAAATAGGAGCGCTATAGGGCAGACATTTGGACCTAAAAGTGATATATTCAGGGCTGTTTGCACTGAACAGATAAAGGAATATAATTTCTGGTGTAGGATAATAGACCCCGAATGCTTGCTGGGCCCTTTTGTTTGAGAATTAGAAGGTACAGCGCTGGCAGTGTTAGGGGAAAGAAGTTTCCAAGAGGAACTTCAGTGCAGCTCCAGGACACAGAAAATGAATGCGCACACAGGGGTTATACACATACCCCTCTGGGTATACAGTAAAACATGCAGAGAGTATATCCGCTGTCTGGGGGAGGGCACTGCAGGATTTGCTAACCTGGGGAGAGTTGCAAGGGGGTGGGGGAGATCAGGGTGCCTTGCAAACACAATATATTCTGCTATGTGGACGCCTTATTTGAGGAGGGGGCGGTCAAGGGGGAGGTGGGTGCAGGACCAGTTTAAAGAGAGATTAAGAACCACTGACTTACAGATTAACCCTTTAACTGCCAGAGTGGAACACCGCAATAATGGATGTTTATGGAAGAGACAGCTGTAACCCCTGCACGCCAAGATTAAGAGAGGGGGGGTGGTGAAGAGGAGTAATCTAACCCCTTCGATGCTGTTGCTTGGCCCCAGGGTATTCAGAGATGACTGCATACAAAATTTTAACCTCTTGGTAGCAGAGGGAGACTTTAGCCAGTTGCTTAGCATTACACGTTAACCAGATCCGTGCCATAAAGCACCCTACACAAACCTTTTCGTGACCAGAGAGGCCTGCGGCACATGGCCAATGTATAAAACCCCACTTAGTGCATAGACCGATTAACTCCTATAAAAAGCTGCACCTAACATTAGGATAAACACTCTAACCCATATAATGCCAGAGTAAGCACAACACTAGGTTGCTCATGCCCATTAACCCATGTAACACCAAACAGGGCTTGCCAGCACACATTAATCTTTACAGGAGCAGCAACACACTGCAGGCACATTAACCCCTATAATGGGCATAGAATTCCACATATCCATTAGCCTCTAGAATGCCACACAACCGACAAACATTAAGCCCTATAATGTCATAGTATTGCACATACACGTTAAGCTATATACCAGCAGATAGGATGCAACACACAACAACATTAACCCCAATAATGCCACAGGCTAGCACATACACATTATCCCCAATAATGCCACAGGCTAGCACATACACATTAACCCCAATAATGCCACAGGCTAGCACATACACATTAACCCCAATAATGCCACAGGCTAGCACATACACATTAACCCCAATAATGCCACAGGCTAGCACATACACATTAACCCCAATAATGCCACAGCTAGCACATACACATTAACCCATACAACCCCACGCAGGATGCAGCACATGCACCCCCACCTAGAATGCTATAGAAGGGCAATGTAACGCCACAGAAACACAAACCGCTCCACTGCTCACCTCAGTCTCCCCTCCCTGCTGCTCACACACACTGCAACACTTACAACCCATCTGCAACACTGTAACTTCCCTGTGATGTCAGAGACCCACACGCGCTCTGGCCAATCATCGCCCGAGCCCCGGAGTCCGGCCCGCCGCTAATTGGCCGAAGGTAAAAAGCAGGGCGACTGGAGCTATGTGGCATTAGACGGACAGCAGCTACAGCCAACCAGGAAGAAGGGATGAGAAGGGGGCGGCTATTATGGAGACCACGCCGACTTAATAAATTATTCATTTTAAAGGCTAAATAATTATACTATATATCAAATAATCACATCTGGGTGACACCTTCTGACCTCCAATTTTATCCTTTCAGCAGTGATTCTGACATTATTTTTTTTATTTTTTTATGTTGCTCCACTTTTTCCAATTTTATTTTTTGGGAGCTTTAAAGATGCCACCAGCCTCTTATAGCAAATACTGGCCGTGCTAAGTGCACGGACCATAAATGAAAAAATACAAGCAAAGCTGAATATTTAGAGAAATATTTGGATTTCCCATGAATAATAATAATAATAATAATAATAAAAAATAAAAAAAAATCTATGTATATATAACACACATTAGATAAGTTATGGTGCGTGAAAAAGTGATAACAAAATAAACCTCCACCATTAGCATATAGCAAATAAAAATATCACTTGTGAGCACATTCACATGTCTTAGACAGGTCTGCAACCCTGCCTTTCACCATTATCACCTAGCATACAGTGCTTCCACTGCAGCAAGGAAATCTGGGAAATAACATGCAAATGAGCACATAGTGTCACCTTTTGCCTCAAATCCATTTTACATGGAACCCTTATAAGATTATAGATGAAGTAGGGGAAATGAATCCCTGATGGGTGCTTCCAATAGCAGAAAGCGTAGCTGTGGATATCATATATCTGAATCAGTCCCACTTGAAGGTAATCTTGTAGTATAGAACAGTCCTTAAAGCCACATTTCCAGCATGTAAATCCAATAGCCCAGTGTTGTGTGGTGTATAGAATCAACACATAATCACCTTGAAGCTGCCCGAAGCCCGAATGCAAGGGAAGGATAGAGCTGACCTCATCTGTCTCTGCGTGGAATCCGTGTCAGCGGTATCCCCCCGTGAGGGAGATCTGTCCGGTCCCGTGGCTCTGTAGTGTGTAGACCCCGCTTGAAAACACCACGCTGGCTATGTATAAGAAAGTGAAACAGCTGATAGTAATCCGTGAAGTATACTCACGTCCCGACAGGGAAAGAGAGGCTTCTGTTCCTTTTAAATCGCGTGCTTTAGTCCGGAAGAAGAGTTCAGGGAAGGGAGGAAGGAATGAGCACTGCAAAGGTATAGACTGGAAGCAGGTAAAAAATATATTCAAAAAGCGCCGTAGAGACGCGAAACGTGACAGAGGATTCTCTTTGTTGTTTGTAGCTTGGCTATTATGCCAATAAATGAATATATTTTTACCTGCTTCCAGCCCAGTGTATACCTTTGCAGTGCTCATTCCTTCCTCCCTTCGCACTTATAAGCTTATGCTCGCTGCATTAGGCTGCGGCCAGGCCGGGAGGGAGGTCATGCACGATGACGTCACGCGCCCCTACTCAACCGGGCGATTTGTGGCTGGCTAGGTGCGCACCGGGGGCGTGTCGGGGGAGACGACCAAGACGTCACGGAGCTGGTTCGTCCTCATTGAGATAAAGTGCTATAGAAGCACGAAATGCGTCAGAGGATTTACCTGCTCATGCTCTGTTGGTTTTATGCCCATGAAATTATTTTTATTTTACCCGCTGCCAGTTCAGTCTTTTTTTGCTGCAGCGCTCCGACTTTTCTCTGTTTTACCTTCTTCTGTTCCTTGTTCTTCATCTTTGTCTTTAAAGTTTCCTTCTTGTTGTTGCAGTTCCTCCTGTGCCTGTGAGCGCGCGTTCACGCGCGAGCCTGCACGAGCGCCATCTTGGGTGTCGGGAACTGGAGAAGGAGCTTTTTGCAGGTAACGGGAGACAGAGGGGGTCGCTGGCTTGCGGTCTTTCCGTGAGAGGGGCATCCTCGGGGGTTCTGCCGACGGGGGAAGCTGTTTTTGGAGCTTTTGCGACGGTTTGGAGGGCTAATTAGTCCGCGATCTCAGCAAAGTTCATGGAGCTGTATCAGAGCGCTCCCATCCACCCCGACGCTGCATGCGTGCCCGCGGGACCCCTGCTTTTTAACTGATTTATTAATGACCTTGAGGTTGGCATAGAGAGCAAAGTCTCCATCTTTGCTGATGATACTAAATTGTGTAAGGTAGAATCAGAGCAGGATGTAATTTCTCTCCAGAAGGACTTGGATAGAGTTGAAACTTGGGCAGGTAAATGGCAGATGAGATTTAATACAGATAAATGTAAGGTTATGCAATTGGGAAACAAGAATAAAAAGGCAACTTACAAATTAAATGGAGATATATTGGGGGAATCCTTGATGGAGAAGGATTTAGGAGTGCTTGTAGACAGCAGGCTTTGCAATAGTGCCCAAAGTCATGCAGTAGCTGCAAAGGCAAACAAGATCTTATCTTGCATTAAATGGGCAATGGATGGAAGGGAAGTAAACATAATTATGCCTCTTTACAAAGCATTAGTAAGAACACACCTTGAATATTTAGTACAATTTTGGGCACCACTCCTTAGAAAATTCATTATGGAACTAGAGAAAGTGCAGAGAAGAGCCACCAAATTAATAAAGGGGATGGATAATCTGAGTTATAAGGAGAGGCTAGCTAATTTAGACTTATTTACATTAGAAAAGAGGCGTCTAATAGGGGATATGATAACTATATACAAATATATTCGGGGACAATACAGGGAGCTTTCAAGAAAACTATTCATCCCAAGGGCAGTACAAAGGACTCTGGGGCATCCCTTAAGATTGGAGGAAAGGAAATTTCACCAGCAACATAGGAAAGGGTTCTTTACAGTAAGGGTAGTTACAGTGTAGAATTCATTACCCATGGAGACTGGGATGGCAGATACAATAGATTTGTTCAAAAAATGGTTGGACATCTTTTTAGAAAAGAACAGTATACAGGGATATAACTAACAAGTAAATGTGGGAAGGAGGTTGATCCAGGGTGTAATCTGATTACCAATTCTTGGAGTCAGGAAGGAATTTATTTTTCCCCTTATGAGATATCATTAGATGATATTTCACTGGGAGTTTTTGTTTGCTTTCCTCTGGATGAATATACTGTAAGTACGGATATAGGATAAAGTATCTGTCATCTAAATTTAGCATAGGTTGAATTTGATGGACGTATGTGTAGCCTGGAGCTCCCGCAGAAAAATCTCCTTGAGACCCCCCTCCCTTGGAGCAGTGCGGTCGCGGGTGCCGTCGGAGCCAGCGCCGGGCCCGACGGCTACTTCCAAGGGTGGGGGCCGGAGCGGGGAGTCGCGCGCTGTTCCCTGATGCGGCCGGTTGCCGGGGACGCGAGCGGCCCGTTGTTAGGGCCGCGATCGCGTTGCCGAGGTCCCGGCAGCTCGGGGTACAGGGCGCCGCCATTGCGAAACCGCTCGCGCATGCGCAGGGATAGTCAGGCGCCCGGAGAGCCCCAGAGTGATCGTGCATGCGCAGAAAGAACCCCAGAGCCCTTAGGAAGTCGCGCGAGGGCAGGGACTGTTCAGGAGAGGTTGCGGCGGCCATTAGGGGTTCGCGCAGGCGCAAGAAAGGCGCGCACGCGGCCCCAATGTATTTGCAGCCTCCACGGGACTACAACTCCCATGAGGCTTAGGGCCAAGCACACCCATTTGGCCTCCGTGTGGCCAATGAGGGCCAAGGATCTCCAGAGGGAGAAAGTGGATACATTGTTTGGGATGCAGCACGCTAGTTAGTTGGAGCTGGGGAGCTGTGAGGGAAGGAAGGGTGCAGAGACCATGTGCAGCTTCTGCATCGAGTAAGGTCCCCCACTCCCAATAAGCCCCAACTCCCCCGAGTTAGTGGGTAATGCGGAGGGACGGCCCCAGATAGGGACGCTGCCCTTAGTGCGTGTGTGTGGCTGTCTTGTCAGGATCACGGCTGGCAGTGCTGTGGCCTGACAAGAATGCATAGTCTAGTGTGCAGCAAGTTGCTGACGCGTTCCGAGTTTACAGTGCGTAGCTGCTAGTTGTAGTGTTAGTGAGTGTTAGGGAGTGGGGCAGGTTATTACCCCTGTAGGCCCCTAGGAGTTTTCCCCAAACCATTACAGGTTGCTGTTGCTGTAGGGACGGCCTATAGTACAGCGCGTTTCCTTAGTGCTGTAGGGACAGGTCCTATGTTAGGGATCTGTCACAATAGGGTATCTTAGTTAGGGACACAGGGGATGCTGCGGTTCCTGCTAAGAGGTTCGGACCCAAGTTGGGGTCCGCAGAGACTGTTTCCAGGTCCGGATCACCCCTGGCGGTCCGCGTGTAAGGAGTCCGGTGTAGGATCAGACGGAAACCACACACTAACGGATCCTTTGTAGCCCAGTTGGAGATCCGAGCACGGGGAGTGCTCGGCAGGTACTATCTAATACACAAGTGCACCAACGGGCCCTTAGTATAATAGGGACTGCGCATTCACCCACGTTCTCTCCTATAGTGCGTGAATTGGGTGGGGATTCTCGGGACACTGGGTGGGATCACCTGGTGTTGGGGAAGCGTCCTGCGCGACGCAGTAAGTGTCTCCTCTAGAGAGGGACACAGGTTATTATGATATTGCCGTGATCTGTTGTCTTGCATGTTCAGTAAAGTCACTAGTTAATATATATATCTGTGTGTGAGTAGTGATTATTGTGATTGTCCTGCGAGGAACCACTCCCCCTCCGGTGGGAGCCATCGCAGGTGGAGGCGCTGCATCGTTGTAAGTGAGTACCACTAGTATAAATGCCCCAGGTTCCCCTTGGCGGAAGCTCAGCCCTCCTGTGAGCCAACAGGTATAGCACCACACTGAGTAGTCAGATACACCTACCCACCCCAATCTCACTTAGGGGGGGGGGAAAGAGGGCTACATATGTATTTTTTCAACCTCATCTACTATGTAACTATGTAACTATGTATACCACGGACATCTGAAACGTACCGCAGCACACCTCCTAGATCCACTTGAAGATATCAGTTCGAGATAAAAAACGCTTGTTTTTATCTCACATCATGAGAGAGATATAATAACATGCAGAGCGATTTAATAAATTGCAGACAGCAGAGCCTTATTATAACATGTAGAGCGATATAATAACAGAGTTATCTAACAATATAATATTATGTGTCCACCCCTCCTAAAGGGTTACTAGCAATACTGGTGTATTCTGGGCTCCACCCTGGTTGCTATGGGGGACCAGACGTTATGCAGGGGTATTTAAGGAGGAAGGCCTGTCCTGGAAGGTTGAGTTCCTGGAGGTCCACGGTGGAGCCTCGGGGAGTGTAGACAAGCAATGTTGGTATGGTAAAGTAATAACGTAGACCAGCCCCCCTGTTTATTATGTTGTTGATAGGGATAGTACCCCTTAAGTAAGGACCCCCTAAAGACAGAATGGAGTCCTGTACAGTTTACTAAAAGGAATACAGCATGCCATAGAGGGCCTTAGGAAAGAGGGCTCCCGGGTGCCTGCTGATCAGCTCTAACCGCGGATCAGTGCTAGCATCAGTGTGTGGAAGTGGCAGTTCCCAAAAACATACAGCAAGGTACTGGGTCAAGCAATAGGAGACCCATCAGGATTTCCCCTAGGGGCCAGAGAATAGTCGCTAATTAAAGGGTTCCGGAGAGACAAGGGGGGCTGGGTCCCACAACTACCTAAGGAACTAAGTCAGAGTACCTCCAATCGAGTGTTAAGAGTGGGCACTGATGGAAGAGAAGATATATATGAGCGGTCCCTGTGTTTGGGCGCACGAATAAATGACAGCTGTACTACAAAAATTCCTGACACCCATTAATTATTTCACAACCTTGCTGCTACTGCATCGTCCAGCCGCCTGAATTCCAGCCCCTGAGGCAAAGTAGACCCTGCAAAGTAGCCATATGGACACCACACCGATGTAATCTCCCTAGGACGCCAGGCAGGGAGGGCTACAGTTATAATGATGTAATAATGTTGCTGCTTCCATCTGGCAGTGAAAGGGTTAATGGTACCCTAGCTGCTGACCCCCTAATTCCAGCACCTGATGCTCTTTAACCACCACATAATAACACCAACTCCCCCCCATACGCGGGGAAGGGGGACGGGACAGTTATCCCGGCTGCCAACTGGGGGTCAGAGCGATGCAACCCATCCCCCCAAAAAACAGCCCCACATGTATCAAACAGAATTCATCTCATTGACAGCACCTGTAGTTTTCCACTTGATAAATCTAAGGTTGCGCTTAAAATACTGGCCACGGCACAAGTACTTGAAGTCTGTCGCGGGTGCCCATAGGTGGCGCAACCTTAACGGCGCTGTGCAGCGACATGACAACTGAAATCGCTGAAGCCAAGGATTTTTTACTTTGGCCAGCGACGGCAGCGTGATGTCAGCGTCACGTGAGCGGTTCAGCCAATAAGGGTGAACCACTTGCGTGAGGTCACAGGCCACGCCCCCTGTTGCCCTCCCGAGGGGTCCTGTACCTAGTGTAACAATCGCTATGGCGACGTGCGACGTCACGCCGCAATTACTATAAACTCAGCCTTTTGCAGTAAATAATCCCCCAAAGCCACACGTTGGCAGCCGAAGAGCTAAATGTTTCATGATCCGCCAGCTCCCCCTTTCGCGTCTTCATTGCGACAGTGCATCAAGCAGCATCTTTAGCCCGTCAAGGGTTAAAAATGGGGAGCACCCCCCAATCCTTCCTTATAAAGAGTAGCCACCTTTGCTGAAGCCAGCTCAATTTTTGGTTATATCTCACACAGGGATTATGACATTAGGGCTGACGAGGGTGGAATATAAACTAGAATACAGAAATAAATACCAGTGTTACCAAAACAATTTTTTAATTTAAAAGCTGAATTTATTCATCATTGTACTTTACATATAAATTCCATTTTGTTTTTGTGTCGCCTTTTAGCCTACAAAAAAACACCAGTGTGCAGGCCAGGTTAAAAATTGTCAAATGAACACCAAATAAAGTGCAAAAATCAATCTTTAGAATAATTAGCCTAAATCAATAATAATAAAAAAAAAAACCATTCAGATAAAATAAGCAGCAGAATCGCAAGTCAGTGAAAAAAAAAAATCTTGTGTTCACCACAACGGCAAAAATACGTGTGTGTCAAGGTGCTTTGAATAAAGATAAATCTCATCCACAGATGGTCTTTTGTTTTTTTTTATGGCAATCCTAGATCTTCAGCACAGGTCCCAATAACCCATTCAGTGCAAAAGGCCCAAGAGGCAAGAGGACAGAGAACCACAACTGGTCCCGACTGCTCCAAAACATTAGGCATTAGATGCAATTATTGGATTAAAAAGGGATGTAAAGCCGCAACCCCGCACAAGCGGGTTTAACTCCATGCACTTTTTCACGATTGTCTTAATCTCTAGCAGCTGAGGTTACCATGGTAAGCATTGGGTTGTGGGGTCAGCTCCATTTTAAACTCCCGGGCACTTAATATTATTTCAAACCCTTAGATCTCCTGAATGAAGCATCAGATTAAAAAAAAAAAAAACCCGCGCAGACTGCTGTTTTAATAAGAATTCCCACTGCTTGTTTGCTCTTGTTTAATTGCGAGGCGGTTTCAATTCGTCCAATCCTATAGCTCATGGGCGGTGCGGTGAGACGTGGGCACCTTATCTGCGTCGGAATTCTGAATCAGCTGGTAATAAAACTGCACGAGTCGTTCAAAGTCCTCCTGAGCAATGCGCTCGTTCAGCCCGTGAATTCTGTGAGGGGAAAAATAATAATAATAATATTATCTTCCAGGTAGGTTCCAATAGGAACAGGATTTTTTAGGTCACATTTAGGGTTGCGTGCCAACACAAAGATGGCAGCAGGAATGAGACACAGGGGCACAAGAAGAGGAGCAAAGGGACACAGTGACACAGTGACACAGTGACAAGGACCAGGGGAGGGGGGGAGAGGAGGAGGGAGGGAGAGAAGAGACAGGGTTCAGTGACATAACATATGGTGCTGGAATGGGGAGTGGGGGGAGAGGGAAGGAGAGGGTAGTTAACCCCTTCAGCACCACCTCTCCTACCTGCTCATGTCCTCCGGTTTCAGCACCACGGGGGAGAATCGGTAGATGCTGTTGGTCAGGTTGACAAAGTGTCGGCTGTCTGTGTTTCCAATGCACACACCTGAGAGGGAACGAGAGAGATGTGCGGGGGGGGGAGGGTGTTTCGTTGAAATTTCGTAAACTAGGTAAAATTAGATTATTATTTTTTTACGAAGACTTTGGTGAATTTAAAAGACATTCTGCTGACTCGAAGTTCCAACAAACAAGCAAATAGCATCAGGTCACAGGACCTTTTTTATTCAACCATTGTCGCAAAGATGCGGGCAAAAAAATCGTTAAATGTACCAGTAAACTGGCGGAAACGTTTCATGTAAAGTCTATTATTGCTTTGAACGTTCACCGACATTCTGCAAAGAATGCAAGACTAAAAGGAGAAAAGCGTGAAAAACGGCACAAAGCAAAAATGTGAAGATATTTGCGCATTTCTACAGCCCTCAGCGAAGGAAGACTCGGGTCCCACTGCATTATACAGACGGGGTTCACAGGGTCATCACGTGGCTACCTTCAGTGCAAAAGAGGCCAGCAATGTATTTCAGATAAATGTGCTGCCTCCCAGCAGAGGTGATAGAGCAGGGGTGCGCAAACTGGGGGGGCGAGCCCCCCCATGGATTTATTTGGGGGGGCGCGGCGGTTGCAGAGGCCCGGCGCTCTTCCACGAGGCATTTAAATTAAATGCCGGGGGACCGCGTGAGGCCTCTGCAACCTCAACTTACCGGAATTCAGCCGGCTTCTTGTCACGTCGCCATGACAACGCAGCGTAATTTCATGTGATGTGACGCGGCGTCATGATAACGCGCGGCACATGACGTGGCGGGGTCATGTGACCCACAGCGTAATTTGATGCCAGGTCACAGGAGAAGGGGGGCGCGAGCGCTGGGGCTGGCAGGCAAGGGGGGGGGGGGGGGGTGGCGCTCCAAAATTTTGCACACCCTTGTGGTAGAGGATAGCACAGTAAGGGAGTTCAAAAAACTGCATTACGTTACACACAAAGGGATCCTAGATATGGAAGAAACCAAAGGATCTAACAGGGCACTCATTTCCAGCAGGGCGTTCGTTAGGCATCTCCAATGGGATCGGCAAAATGGTTTTTGTAATGGTGAATCCCAAACAGTATAGTGGGGTCCTGAGCCCGAGTCAGGACTGCGCACTTACTAAGGCCCCCAACTGCACCTTAGCGTGAGTGATATAACTTTCAATTACTGCAGGAACGTCCAAAGTCGCTCCCCACAATGCTTTGCATCCACAGCTGCAAGGCATTGTGGGGCGTGAATGTACAAACTGCCGCAGTGAGCAACAGCTAAACCACCCATGCTGCCTGCACACATCGAGGTGCAGGTTGGGACCTTATTAAGTGTGTGTCCCCCACACGAGCTCAGGACACTGTATTGCCCGGGATCATTGAAACTGTTTTGTTAGCAATAGCCTGAGTAGGTAACAAGATTGGGGGTGCACAATGTAAAAAAGATTGGGAACCAGAGTGATAGGGTCTGAGGTTTCACAGTAGAGTGGAGACTTGGTCTCATCTGCTGATAGTTTCTATGTAACATTAATAATCTATATTAATATTATTCACTCACCCGGTGCCACTGGGGCATCTGAGAAGACAGCTTGGATAGTGCGCTGCAGAACTTGGTACCCAAAGTTCCCCTCGTCATAGGGGCTGACAGGCAGAGGATCGAAAGCTTTCAGAACAGCAAGCTCCACTCTATCGTCCCTGATGGTGTTCCTCACAATGTCCAGGACCTGCAATGTCAGAAAGTATCTCCCACCTCTGCTGGGGATCTGTACTGTGCACCCACTGAATAACGGTTTAACTTTTCTCATGTCTAAGATCACCAAGAGTGCAACAGGAAGCGCGGGAGTAATGCTCATGACTTCCTGAGGGGGGCTGTGGAAGGAGGACAGCCTGGTGAGGGGAGGGCGGAGAGGAACACTGTTAGGGTAAAATGTTGGGGTCAGAGTGTTTCCTTGGGAGGAGTTTTCCATTGGTGTATAACATGAGCGGGGAGAGGAAAGGGTCTAGGAGAGAGAGACAGGGCACGATAGAACGACGAACACTACTTCCTGTAAGCCGCCGACACCTGTGTAACTCTAATTTGTCTGTATACAAGTTTATTTTATAGCCGGTCCTGTGAGTGATGATACGAAATTGACAACATTTAGGGGAGAAGCCCCGATCTATCCGGAATGGTGGGCTTAGAACGTGTAACCCATGTGCTTTCTTACCTCCTGCACGGTTTGTGCGGGGTGAAGTCGGAAATCCACAGTTGCGCTGGCAGAGGGTGGGATCACGTTGGACTGCGGAGGGAAAAGTCAGTCATTGTCAATGTGTTTTAGGCGCAGGTGTGTGAAATGTACAAGGTTAAAAGTGCTAGTAGTCGTGTTGGTCCAGGAGAAGTGTTTTACGTTGTTGTGCCCTTTAATAAAGTAACATATGAGTTCTTTATAAATTAAACGATAAATTACAGAGCTTTCAAAACCTCACAGGTCTCTTCTTCATGTGTACCCAGCTTTCTAGGTCTCTTCTTCAGGTGTACAGAGCTTTCCAAATTTCACAGGTCTCTTCTTCTTAAGTACACATAAGAAAGAGGCCTGTGAGGTGTGAAACGCGTGGTTCACTTCAATCCCATCTATACAGATCTCTCACACTAGCCCATTAAAAGGTATCACAACCTGCATCAAATCTACAAGGACAAAACGAGGAGACAGAAAATATGGCAAAAATACACACCACTGAAGTAGAGAGTACAACCCACCCATTGCTCACAACCAACTTCCTGTCCCAGGGCTTGGGAGATAACTTGGAATTGCCCAGATGCCCACAATATTACCCCCCCACATTTTCTATCCATAAGATAATCAATAACGAACACTGACAAATGCGAGCTGCTGGGAAGTGTCTTCCGTCCCTGGGAAGGATGCTGTTTAGGGATGGGGAAAAATAACCCCTACTCATTTCACCTTAATCCCGGCGTTGAAGAGTGTGAGGGCTGTGGTTGTTCGAACTATGGCGTTGCTGGAAGATTTCAGCTCTAGAATTCTAAACACAAAAATATGGTATGATGCGTACAATAAAAGGGACAGGTGGCAGCCCCGTGCCAGACACCTGGATGTGCTCACAAGTGGTACATTTAACCACAAATATATATACACATATTTAAACTCATTTTCATTGAAATCAACAACTCATGCTACATTTAAACAAATATGTTCCGCATGCGAGCCCCTGTCTGAGAGCTGCAGCGAGGGGAAGATTTACTGACCTGCTGATGAGAGGAGAGAAGAGCCAAAGGTTTGCCATCATGACGTTAAGAGGGAAGACGAACTATAACAGAGAAAGACACACACCTTTTGTACGGCCTTTCCACGTTTAATGCACACCTTTTTTATTTTGTTACATGGATGGGACGCAAGAGGGTCCCTGCATTTGAACTCTGAAATTTCAGTTCTGGGGATCCCCCCTGCCCCCCTTTCCCAAGATACTTGCCACAAAATGTACCCCCAGTAATTCTGTTTCAAATCACCCGGTGTCACGCAGGCCAATGGAAAGTTGCGACAGATAACGTCCTGGCTTCCTATTGGCCTGCGGCACATTGGGGATGTACACTTCCATTTTCACTATGTAAGGGGGAAAAAAATGGATTTATTTTAGGAGGATTTCATCTCGGCTCCCCCTTTCTAAGCATAAATCTATAAAAAAAAATATGGTCAGACTAGCTTTCCCACAACTTTAAATAAATGTAGTACGACAGCACTGCTACTTTTTATAAGCCCCTTGGGTATATCTGTGAAGCTCTGGGGATGGAGTGTGTGTGCGCAGAGATTGAAGCTGAAGTTGAACTCCGACCTCTCCTGCCAGCTGCTCAAACATGGCTCCTTCCGGACCAGCTCCGAACATATTGGGCATCGGATTCTGCTCCAGCCTTACCGGGGTGAGAAGAACAGATTAAGGCGTGTGATGGTGACGGGGCATAAAGACAGCTTTGCCCCAATGTTTAACAGGTTTACAATTCGTTACAATCAGGCACAGTACCGCTGCTTTTTTTAGACACAAACACCTATAGAATAATAAAAAAAATAATACAGAAATACACATGAGAAGAAAGGAGAGATGCAGTGTCCTTGTGCCTGTATGGTTGGTCACCTGGACACAGCTGCAGCGAGGATCCCAATGCTGGTCTCAGGGGGAGGCATGGAGGAATGACCGGGTGCACTGTTCACTGTCAGTTTCAGGGTTATGGAGCCTTTCTCAGTGGTGCCGACCCTAAAGACAAACCATAGGCAGTGATGAGGGAGGTCTGATCCAAACACAGATCTTCTGTGGGTAACAGTGCATCCTAAAGCCCAAAAGGTGTCTGGGTAACAGTGTATCGTAAAGCCCGAAGGTATACGAGTAACAGTGTATTATGAACAAAAGGTGTATGCGTAACTGTCATGAAACAAAGGGTAACAGTATCATTAAGCACTAAGGTGTCTGGGTAACAGAGTATCAAGAAGTACAGTTGAACAATAGAGAAAGATGAAGTAAAGATGTTAATAGGTAACAGAGTATCATTAAGCATAAAGGTTTATTTATAACACAGTGTCAACCGATTATACAGCTACACGGGCAACAATGTTTCCTCAACTGCTCTGCGATGTATTCCACTCTGGCACCAAAGGAGTTAAATCCTGCAACAAACGCACATCGGAGGAAAAAGTGTTAAACATTATCTTAAGACACTTAAATTGTGCACAGTCAAAGTCGGCGGGATGCAGCAGCCAACACGGAGAAACCCCAAACTTCCATTACCCGCAGGCAGGCTTCGGCCTTCACCAGCCAGAGCAGAAACAGAGCCAAGGAGAGCTGGTCACTGAAGTGGTGCAGTGAGGGCCACTGTACAGTAACAGAGCAGGAGTGTAGCACCCACATAAGCAAAAAAAGCACATGGATACAATGTGAGCGTGATATACAAGAGTCCCCGCGCTTGCACTGTGTATACCGGTGTTAAAGCAGCGGTCTGTGTTAACCCCCATTTTTTTTATTTTATTATTATAATACCTTTTTGCCATTTCCATCACGGTTTCTATTTTTACAATCTGATGCTTTGCTCAGGAGATAGAAGTGTTTAAAATACAGTGCACAGGGGGTTAAAATGAAGCTCTCCCCAGAGCCCAGTGCAGTCTAAAAATATAAAAAAGTGACCATAGTAACTTCAGAAGCTGGAAAATAAGGTAATAAAGATTTGTAACATTATTTTTTTTTAAATGAGCAGGACACGGGGGGGGGGGGGTACGACACCAAAATTATACTAGTTAAACACATGTAGGATTTTGGGGGGGGGGGGGGGATTGCTGCTTTAATGTGGTTGTACTGTGCGTGTATGCGTTATGTGCAGTGGTTAAAGAACACCAGTGTTCTGGCATTAGGGGTCAAGTGGCAGAGGGCACATTAACCTCTTTACTGCCAGTGGAGCCAGAAATGCATTGCTCTTGGTAGAATAACCATGCAGAAGAGCTTGCGTACTAATACAGTGCCTTATGCCCCTGTAAAGACTCGACTTACAGGGCAATGGGTCTGCGTACGCCTTGGATAACCCTGTCCAGGACTGCCAAGCCCTCATCCAGTACAAAGGCCAGCGCCACACCCTGCGACTGCAGCTTCGCCACAATCTTCATGGCTCCTTTGTGCCCGGACACCTGGAACGGGAGCAGAATGAGGACTCGGGCTCGATGCAACAACCAATTTACAGACACGAAAACCCGCACAAGAAATACCCTTTTATACACAAGGGAGTCAGGTACCAAAGACTTCCTGCTACTAAACTGCGCTGGAAACAGATTGATCAGGAAGACAGCTATTAGAGAGGCAATTTTTTTAATTAGGATTGAAGCAGGGGGTCTCCGGAGCTGAATCCCATTTATTTCCGCCCCTGGGACCCCCTGCTTCCGGAGATAATTACCTCCGTACTAGGTGCCCATAGCAGTTCCGCTCAGCTAGCAGGGATCACGTATCGGCCGCTTTTCAACGTTCCCGTGCCCTGCGGGCCAATAGCAAGCTGCGATGTCATCCGGTGCGGCTTCCTATTGGCCCACGTGACGTAGGGGCTTTAAACTGCAGAAGATACCGGTACCCCCTACGGAGGTCTATATCTCTGGAAGCAGGGGGTCCCGGAGCTGAAATTAATGGGGTTCTGCTCCGGAGACACCCTGCTTCAATCCTAATTTTGGTGTTACCGAGCATTGATCAGAAATGGGGTGCCCACCTCCTCATCGTGTCCAATTCCCACGTAGAAAGACCGGCGAGGTTTGTAGCTTCTCTTCAGAAGGAATTCCAGAGCTTGAAGAATTCCCTGCAGAACAAGGCCAGGAAAATGGAGACTTTAAAAGGTGCACATATAATGTAAAAATCTAATTGGCTTCCCCCAGGCAAATCTAACCATGCTAAAAAACAATATTTGGCTGCTTTTCTTTTGAGTGAAATTAATAACAAATTTAATTTTTAGGGGCACCAGAAAGGGGGATTGTTTGTCAATTAAGTGTTTTCTTCAGCCTTATAACCACCATGTCCTTATGAGAGGGGCAGTAAAGATAAGAAGAGGGGAGAGGGGAGCTCAGGCTGCCCATGGCCCACCAATATTGTATGTGACATCAGGCATATTTCTATCTCCCTGTGCCCTTATTAACAATCTGTCATTCATATACAATGTCATATACAATGTCTTCCCTTCAGAGGCTGCCCTGTAGAGCAGACAATGAGATCCAGACTCCACATCAGAGGTGGCTGCATGAATCTCTCTAAAAGAAGAGATGCAGGGTACTTTGATATTGCATTTATACTGTAGTAGGTAAATATCACTATCTTTGAAATTGTTACACAGTATTCAATTCTCATCTGAATTTTACAGCTTCTAGAGCTAGAGGCATTGTACAAAATATAAGTTACTGTTATCCACTTAGGGTTTTTGGTTGTTTTTCAGACGCACAATGACGCAGCTTTTGTCATCCAGAGTGCCTCGCCCATAGATGTAGCCGTTGTGCTCCTCGGCAGAGAAGGGTGGCACATCCCAGCCTTCGGATGTGGCTGGCACAACATCGGAGTGGGCGAGAAGCATGTATGGCAGAAGACTGGGGTCTGAGCCTCGTACGGTGAAGAGGTGACTGTAACCTGCCACAACCTCATGCTGGATTAAGCTGGAGGAGAACACCCCAGGAAAGACTGCAAGGAATAGAATTATACAATGTAATCCAACTATAGATTATGTATTAACACCTCTGGGTGGAATATTAAGACATCAGGGCTGAGGAAGTAGTTTAGTAGTAAGAACACAGACATGGAAATGGATGGAATCTCAGTCAGTTTTCTTAGTGACCTTGGGTAAGTCACTTTATCCCCCTATGCTTGGGGCACCAAAACCAGACGTGGCATGAACAGTGTGACTGCAAAATTCTAATAATTATAATATATATATATATATATATATCTGTATGAGATTGTTAGTACATTCTAATAATACTGTGGCCTGGGAGGGGTGTAGGTGGGGAACCCATTCCAATTTAGTGGGGGGGGGGGGGAGAAGGGGGGAAATGATATATAACCTGAGGTAGAATTGAGGTCCCAAAAGTATATACCAGTAACATCCCACCATCATTAGCACCTGTTTCCTGCAATGAGCCAGAAAGTGTAAGACTCATATCTCCCATGACCCAAAGACCCCGAGTTTGGTGCGACTGGGAGCAGGATTTGTACCTTTCCGGATGTATTCCCCAAACTCGGCGAGGGCCGTGGTGTTCTGCTCCTCTTCCGAGAACGAGACGGTGGGGATACGAATGGCCCCTAATGAAAAAAACAGGAGTAACTAATGAGGGTCTCTTTCTGACCAAGGTCAGTGGTATGACACCGGAGGCTGTCTCAGCAGTGTCTCTGTTCTCATTAAGCAATGTCTGATTACATCAAGGGTGGTCTCAAGACTTTCTGTTCTGTCTCTGTCCCCCCCCCCCCGTCCATCTCTCAGATTTATTGATAAAATGCTTTACCAGAAAATAATACATTGAGAGTTGCCTCTTGTTTTCAAGTGTATCCTCCTGGGCACACACAGAGTTATGATGACAAGACATGGTTACATTAACTGAGCAGAGGTTATACATTAGATTTACAGACATTTCATGGACAGTTAGAGATAATATATGCTATGGGCGTATGTAACAGTTACAGACAAGAATAAAATGTGAGCTGAAGTCTTGAAAGGACTGGAGGCGGCTTTGAGTCTCAAAGGTTGTTCAAGACATAAGGTGCAAGGTAACAGTACAGGTAACCTGCAGTCTTTCCACCAACCCCCACCTCTCTCTCTTCCCCCCCCTCTCCCACCTCTCTCTCCCCCTCTCACCTCTCTCTCTCTCTCTCTCTCACCTCTCTCTCTCCCACCTCTCTCTCTCTCTCCCACCTCTCTCTCTCCCTCCCACCTCTCTCTCTCCCTCCCACCTCTCTCTCTCCCTCCCACCTCTCTCCCACCTCTCTCTCTCCCCCATCTCTCTCCCACCTACCTCTCTCTCTCTCTCTCTGTCCCACCTCTCTCTCTCTCTCCCCTCTCTCTCTCCACTCCCTCCCCTTAGTGCCTCTCTCAGATGTCCCCTCTCCCCCCTTTGCCTCTCACCTCTCAGTGCCTCTATCAGCTGTCCCCTCTCCAGCTCCCCCAGCTCGGCCCCCCGGGCACCCTCCCCCTGCCAGGGTCCGGCTCTCCTCCTCTCCTGCAGGGTGTATGTCCTGATTAGCAGAGCGCTCACAAGCACCCCTAGGCCGACCAGTGACAGCCAGAGTAGGGCGCCCCCCGCACACCTCCAGCGGCTCCGCGACATCCCGACCTGTCACCTGCAGCAGCGACACCCTGTGCCAGGACTGAGCACTATAATCCACCTACAGCCACAGCACACCAAGATGACCCATGAGCCGCAAAGCACTCCGGGAAATGTAGTTTCTATGAAGTTCTGATTTCCTGCACTGTCAGCTGCATGTGACCTCATATTACCGCATGACACCTTAATACAGAATACCCAGAGCTTGCCTCCTTTATTATTGTTTAATTATAAAGTGGCAACATGTAAATAAGACATGTAGATATTATCTGACAGGCGTTATGCGTTATGCCCTTAATAAATATATGCATTTGGGCTAAGCAGCTATAAGCACTTAACATAATGGCAGCTGTGACATCCAGGGATGCAACTCAGCAAAATGATATATATTTTTAAATAATAATTTTTGTCATGTTTTTATAATCACTGGTTTATAGAGCAGTTGCTACCTGAGTGTGCTGTATCCTGAGGCCAGCAGGGGGAGCACTGTGACAGCATAATTAGCAGTTCGGTACAGACAAGAACTATGGCGTGTGCATATGTATGTATGTATGCCTGTTATAGATATATATATATATATATACATATATATATATATATATACAGATATATCTATATACGATGGTCTATATAGCTACATATATAAGCTAATATACTATTATATAATATACATATATATCTCTCTATCTCTCGCTCCCTCTCTCTCTCTCTCATTCTCTCCTCTCTGCTCTCTCTCTCTAGTTCTCTCCTCGTCTCTCCTCTCTTCCCATCTCTGCTCTCTCTCTCTCTCTCCTCTCTCTCGCTCTCTCATCCCTCTCTCTCTCTCTACTCTCCCTCACCTCTCTCTCTCTCTCTCTCTCTCTCTCCCTCTCTCTCCCCTCTCTCTACTCTCCTCTCTCTCTTTCTCTCTCTTCTTCCTCTCTTTCTCTCTTCATCTCATGCTCTCTTCATCTACTCTATCTTCTCTGTCTCTCTCTCTCTCTCTCTTCTCTCTCCTCTCTCTCTTCTCTACTCTCCTCTCTCTTCTCTCTCTCTCTTTCTCTCTGTCCCTACTCTCTCTCACTCTCATCTCCTCTCGCTCCTCTCGCTCCTCCTCTCTCTCCCTCATCATCCTCCCTCTCCTCTCTGCCCTCGTATGCTGCTCGCCTCTCTACTCATCCCTCTCTCATCTCCTCTCTTCCCCCCTCTACATATATCTCTCCCCCTCCCATCTACACTCTCTCTCTATCTGTCTCTCTATATCAGCCCTCTCTCTCTCTTCCGTCTCTCAGCTATACCTATCTCATCCTCGCCCCCCCCCCCCCCCACACACACACACACACACACCCGTTGACTGGCACTGTCCTTTCTAAAGTAACACTATCCCAGATTAATAAAAATAAAAATCGAAATATATTCCACATTGGGGTAAAGCGCTGCTACAGGAAGAGAGAAGAGGAGGACTGTAAAATAAATTCCCCATTAAAAAAAAGAAAGACAGAAAAAGGGAACATGGGACTGTGTAAATAAAAAGTAGCGGTACCCTGAGTTTGTCTGACAACTCTGGCAGTGAAGGAGTTAACAAGCACAGGCAGCGTGTGCTGTATATCGACAGATACCACAATAAAACCAGCCATGACAATAATAATTTATTTCATAGTATAATACAGCATAGCGTACATGCACAGCCTGCCTCCATCCCGAAGAGCTAGCAATCTAATTTCCGGTACCCCAGGTATGGGAGAGATAAAATGACCTGTCCAAGGTGAGAGGCTGTTCCTCCACTTCAATGACTGACCTCACCTCTCCCCTGAGTCTCTCTACACACATGGCAAAGGAAAGTGATGCTATATTGCTTCCCAGGCACATTATCTTATCATTAGAATATGAATATATTAAACCTCCCTCAATAATCACCCTGATCACTGCGAAGCTGGGATATCCGGAAAACCTGACCTGCTGGTGGGGGAGGAGGGGCGGGGGTTACTTGAGGACTGGAGTTGAGCCCCCCTGAACTAAACTATTAACCTCAATTGGGCTTTTTTGTGCGGGAGGTCCGGATTGGTACTATCACACTTTATAGAATAAGGCCCATAAACCTCTGTGTCTGCAGCTTTGCAAACATTGTATAGTTAAAAATGCAAGAGTCAAACTATAATGTCCATCAAGGTCAATAGCTACTATTGGTTATTACTGACCATTCAAATGGCTATCACTGCTTAGTGACCAGTACACTTAAATGTATGAATTTTCACTGTGTGAAAGAAGGGAGTGGAATACAGAGGGAGTGGAATACAGAGGGGGTGGAATACAGAAGGAGTGGAATACAGAGGGGGTGGAATACAGAGGGATCGACATCAGGGTGAAATAAATAACATTGAACAGCTAATTTCTTTGTATATGTACACAATAAACACGTTGCACCTAATTTGTCCCTCTCAGCCACCCTACAGTAATAACTTATGGTCTTTATTGGAGTGAGCAGCAGAGCACAGCAAGTCCTGTAAGTGGATACAATGTAACCACTCCAGTGCTAAGGGGGCTTGCAACTCCAACTGATGTTGGGGGTGAGTGAGTCTGCTGTCCAGTGAGGGAAGCTCAGTAGACTGAGTGAGACTGCCTTCCAGTAAGTGGGAGTAGTTACTAATGAGCGAGACTGCCTTCCAGTGAGAGTAGGTACTAATGAGTGAGACTGCCTTCCAGTGAGTGAGGCATTTCTAATGAGTGAGACTGCCTTCCAATGAGCGAGTCACTCCCAATGATTGAGACATCCTTCCAGTAAGTGTGAGTCACTTGTAATGAGTGAAACTGCCTTACAGTGAGTGAGATACATTTCTAATAAGCGAGACTGCCTTTCAGTGAGGGAGTCACTCTTAATGAGTGCGTGCCTTCCAATGAGTGAGAGTCACTGCTAAATGAGACACTGTCTTCTAACGGGTGAGCCTCAGTCCAAATACGTGTGACTTCCTTTCTCTTTGTTGGGCTACCTTCCAATGGGATGCATTTAAATGAGTGAGGTTATCTTCCAAGAGTGATACTCCAAATGACAGAGCAGGCTGGAAGTACGTTCATTGGGTCAGGAATGAAACATGCGAGTCTGAGGTTCCAGCTGGAATGCCCCTTTCCTATTGGCTGAAAGTCTCTGGACATGAATCTTCTGCATTTTTTCCCAGAGTCCGTTTGTTCTGCTGTTGGCTGAACACCAGCCAGTGTCATTGTCCCATTGGGTCAGGGGAAACGAGATGGGAGGTTAGGTGTGAGCTTATCACAAAGTGACATGTCCTGGTGCCAGTTCTGATCTGCTGGCGAGGTGAGGGGGAATCTGATTGTCTGGAGGACACTGCTGGGGTTGTGGGACCCTCACAGGGCTGTCTGGATTTCAGCCTGAAACATACTGCCAAACATCGCCTGGGAAATGAGACAAAGGGAGAGTGAGAGGAGCATCCCAGAGACACATCATCGGAGATTGTTAGCTACGGCCCCAGTGCGCGTGTTGCGCACGCGACGGGGTGCCTGGCGGCGCTCGTTCCCTGCATCCGAGCGTTCTGAAGGACTTCAGATCACTTGCTACTGGGAGGCGTGGCGGGGGCGCGGCCATGACATCACGCGGCTGGTTTGCACTCATTGGCTGAATCGCTGCCGTGACATGGCCATCGCTCGCCCGATGCGCCAAAAGACAAAAATCTTGTCTTTTGGCAAAGAGAGTCACGTATCACGCTTTCTGCAGGCGCGCAGGCAGTGACTGGGGACGGCCCCCTAGAGGGCTGTATCTTGTTTGCGCTGCGAACACCATACCGTGCCCAGCCGTGAGCAGTGGGGACAAGGCAGTGAGTGATGAAGAGAACAAACTTCTTCAGAATGCAAGTTAATTCATCATTACCCAGCCGCACACCAATCTGATAAAAGGCTATCGTTTCTATCTCCTTGCTAGTAACACTTCCCCGTACAGTATGTAAATTGAAGGAGCATTGGGATTTTGCAAAGGGACAAGGAGTCGGAGTTGTGCAGGACACAGACATTCCAAAAATAGCCATGTATAAACATCAGAGATGTTTCACCCTGAAATATATCATTCCCGTTCAGTGGTGGAAGGGCCAGTGATGTGTAAGAAGGGGTTAATTAATACATCCACATTACAGCACTGTGTCCTGTCTGTACTTCGCCCATGTCTCTGCCACCCTATGCTTGTTCTTTCTATGCCAATGACTCTTTGTCTACTGCAGGATAAAATGGAGGACTGCCGGACAGTACAGGCAGTCCTCGGTTATCCAACGGAATCCGTTCTGGGAGTAGCGTTGGACAGTGAAACCGTTGTAAAGTGAGTCCCGTGTTAATCAGTGGCGGTGAGTGGTGGATAACGCATTCAGGTGTCGAAAAACAGCCCTTAGGGTTGCATTGTAAAGCGTTGGTTATGCCATTCATTGTAAAGTGAAACGTTGGAGAACGAGGACTACCTGTAGTGTTGTTAGTGAAGATAAGTGAAGCCGAGAGACTCACCTCCTCCAGGTTGGGATATTCTTCACTGATCTCATCCTGTGTGTCCTGGATACGAACCTCAGCGTCACCGGAGCCCTTAAAGACACATCACACAGAGGATGGAATAGCAGAGTGTGCAACATGGCAGGACTCAGTGACAGAGCTGCGTTGGTGTATGTGTGTTGGTGTATGTGATGTCATTACCGGGCGCTGTAGGATCATTTTAAGGTGCTGTAAGAGAGTGGGCATCTCAGGTATGGTTTTGGAAAAGAGAGCTTTGTTTGTTTATTTTTATTTTTTTTAAAGTCTCCTTAAAAGGTCATCAAAGAACCACTAGTTGTATTTGTAGATAAGGGCAATTTCCTATTCCTGAGGGGTAGTTCTCAAACCCAAAAGGAAAATCTATGGTGATAATAAATCTAGAAGTAGCTGAGCTGCAATCTGGGCAATTATAGCACACTGATCACCCTACATTAGGCAGATAAAAGGAGGGAGTAGCAGACAGAGAGAGGAGGGGGGAGGGAGAGAAGGAGGGAGGGGGAGAGAGGGGTGGGGAGAGAAGACTGGACGGGAGAGAGAAGACGGGACGGGAGAGAGAAGATGGGACAGGAGAGTGAAGAGGGGGGAAGGGAGAGAGAAGAGGGGGGAAGGGAGAGAGAAGAGAGGGGGAGACAGAGAGAAAAGGGGGGGAGGGAGAGAGGAAAGGGGGGAGGGAGAGGGGGAGGGAGAGAGAAGCGGGAGGGGGTGAGGAGGGAGGGGAGAAGGAAGGAGGGAGAGAGAGGGAAAGGTAAAAAGGGATGGAGAGTGTGTGATGGATGGAGTAAGAGGAATCTGAAGAGACAAGAAGGGAAAGAAAGTTGAAAAAAATGGTGAAAGACAGAGGGAGACAAAAAAAGAGAGCGACAAGCAGGGAAAGAAGAATAGAAATGGAGAGAGGGAGAGAGAGAGCGATAAAGAGAGAGAGGAGAGAGGAAGAGTAAGGGATAGAAGGGGTGAGAGAGAGATTTGTTGGTCCACAGTGAGTGCAGGATGAGTGTAATTTGCGCCCTCATACCTTCCCGGTGCAGGCTGTGTGTCTGGCTCCCGTATTGTTGGCCAACGCGTATAACACAGCGTCGTGCACAGTGAGGAAGAGATGGTTCCTGTCCAGACCCCCCTCAGCAAACACTCCCCCAACCTCAATGTCATCATACACCTGAGCTGGAATAGGATACAAAGAATCACCTGAGACCCAGACCCCAAATGTGCCATGGAGCTCAACCCCACACACCTGCACTCACCCCACACACCTGAACTCACCCCATACACCTGCACTCACCCCATACACCTGCACTCACCCCCATACACCTGCACTCACCCTCACACACCTGCACTCACCCTCACACACCTGCACTCACCTTCACACACCTGCACTCACCCTCACACACCTGCACTCACCCAATACACACTCATACACCTGCACTCATCCCATACACCTGCACTCACCCCATACACCTGCACTCACCCCATACACCCTCATACACATGCACTCAACTCCTACACCTGCACTCACCCCATACAACTGCACTCATCCCATCCACCCTCATCCACCTGCACTCACCACAGACATCTACACTCACCGCCATACCCCTGCACTCAACCTTATACCCCTGCACTCACCCTTATACCCCTGCATATACCCAATACACTTGCACTCACCCAATACACCTGCACTTGCCAGGATACACTTGCACTTACCCCATAAACTTGCACTCACTCTTATGCACATGCACTCACCCTCATACACCTGTTCTCACCCTCTGACACCTGAACTCACCCTCATAAACCTGCACTCACCCGTATACAAATCCACCCTCCCCATACACCTGCACTCACCTCACATACCTGTGTTAATCTGGAGAAAAGTTACCTTGTACATCTGCGAGGAGGAAATTCACCCCGATCCTCTGATAACTGGTAGACATCTGGGAGAGAGAGAAGATATGAGGCTGCAGCAAGCACTCACGGGATTACATCACAGTGAGTGTGACATTGTGCAGTGTGAGACACCACAGACTGTGTGACATCGTACAAGGTGTATAATAGGTATAGATAAAACGTGCACTCACATGACCTCCTTGTTTGGAACGGCCTGTGGTGTACGCCATGCGCCAAACGGCGCAGTCCATAAAGCAATGTATTCTCTTTCCAAGCAGGAAATAAAGGCAGCACTCTGGAGGACTAATATTGAATTTATTTATAGTGAAATCAGATCGACGTTTCGGTCCATGGTTAGGACCGCAAACGTCGATCTGATTTCACTTTAAATAAATTCAATATTAGTCCCCTGGAGTGCTGCCTTTATTTCCTGCTTGGAAGGAGCATGTACAGTCTGGCTGGCCTCGCTCTAAGCTGAAGTGGGTGATTGCACTGTGTGCTGCCTGGGAAAGGCTAGAAGCAGAAAAAGTACACTGGGGTACTAGAGAGAAAGAATTCCCTACGTGGCGCGGCACAGTAACGGGTAATCATAAGCGGAGTGTGTCGCTCCTGCAGGCGCCTACACACCAGTGCTCCTAGCGTTGCGAAATCGAGAGAGATAAGACGCCTGCAGGAGCGACACGCTCTGCTAATGATTATTCATTATACACTTGGCGCCACACAACACAACACAGCCTCTATGCGCGATGTGGATAGGAGCACTGCTGCACACACTGCACACAGAAGCTTTCATGCTCCCGTAATGGCTACGGGGCATTACAGCAGCGGGACACAGTACAGTGCTTAATTTTTTATGCACATTGAATTCACTTTTATATCTCAAAACATTTTTTTCGTGCTTTGATGTACCTTAAACGTGGTACCTAGGCTTAACTGAAACTTCAAAATGATATGCCTGTTGTCCTGTCTCGCTGGGATAAAAATATTATATATTTCTATGCTTCTCAGTCAGCACTACTGCTGTTTATTGCTACTAAGGCCCATTTTACTAATCAGTGCTATTCCATCAGACACCTTAAAGTCCATTCTGGAGTCAGAGGGTGTCTTATGGCAGGGGGTGTGCAAAGTGGGGAGTGCGCCGCGCTAGATTTTTCTGGGGGGGGTGGCGTGGCTGTTACAGAGGCCCAGGGCTTCCCCGAAAGTATTTAAAATAAATGCCGGGGAACGCGTTAGGCCTCTGTAACTTCTTAACTTACCTTGGTTCATGCGACGCGTCTCCATGGCAATGTGACGTCATTTGATGACGGAGCCGTGCAGGGGGTGGGGGGGAGGAGAAAGGGGGGCGCATGACACTAAATTTGCGCACCCCTGTTTTATGGAATAGCACTGAGTAGTAAATATGGGCCTAAGTGCTATGTAACATCCCACAAGCTGTAACATTGTGACAATGTGTCATAACTTGGAAACAAAAACCATGGATGGAGTTTTATATGATAAATACAATATATCAATTATACATGCATTAAAATGACAGTCTGTATCCAGTACCTTCCCCAGGGCTTTGATCCCCATTAGGTCTACGAAGCACACCCCGCTCATGTCGATGATGACAGTATGGAAATTGACAATGGGAGGGGCCGTGATGATGGGATCTTCTATCTGCTTTGGTGTGAGCAGCCCATTTGGAATGTTCCCTAGCGGCGGTGACTCCACAGTCAGGGTATTGGATGCTATGTAGCTGATCGTGCTGCTGTTCCCATTCACGGTGCTGTTGTTGTTGGAGTCAGTGGCTGAAGCTCCGTCAAAGTCCTCCTGGAGCTCTTGTAAAGACAAAGTCTGCAACATGGAGACCAGAACAAAGGGAGATGTGACATAATGTATCCCTAAAGGTCAGAGATTGGGTGGACTTTAGCAAAAGTCTGTGGGGGTTCAAGAGTTGGTTTGGTTGGGTGAGGCATTCTAGAGTTGTGTATAATGTTCTGGGATTCTAGAGCTGGACATTGGATTTAGACATGGGTACAATACCGTATTGGGTGCACTAAGGGTCTATTCTATGTTATAGAATTTTATATTGGACCCATGGAATTTTACAGGTGACTACTGGATTCTTGAGTGGAATTGTAAACCTGGGTAGGTGGATCTTTTTCAGATTCTAGAGTTCATATGGGTTCCAAGTGTTAGCCATGGTATACTAGTGTTAGCAGGGACATTCAAGAGTGAAATGCTAGCTTCTCTAGTAGCTGGTAGGTTCTAGACTGGTCGATATGATTCTAGAGTCATCTACTGCATTCTAGAGTGGTTCACAATGTTCTGCTCTCTCCATGAGCTTTCAGGGAACTCACAATTTTCCTTGCGTTCTAAAGAACTTTGATATCTCTGGACTAAAAGAGAATACAGCAAAAGAGGATCTTATGTAGGATCTTCCACACACATTTCCCAATCCCCTTCACATTCATTGAGGGGCAAAAGTCCTGTAGAGCAGCCTCACCTTACTCTTCAAGAAGAGGGACCCTCGCTGCCTCTTGTGCTCTTCCTTCTCTTGCTTCTTCAGGTATTTCTTCTTGGACAGGTAGACCTTGATGGGGTCCAGCCCAGTCTGCGAAGGAAAGAACCAATTAGCTCCTGTTCCATGAGGATGAATATTATTATTGTTATTATCCATTTTTAATGCAAATCCTAATTTAAAAAAAAAGTTTCATCCAAACGTTAACTCAAAATGTAACTCAGGAAGTGAAGGGGTTAATTCTGTAATGTTTTATATACAGATATTGCTGTTGTTCTATGTAAAGATGCAGCTCTCCTTGCACGTTTATGTATTAAATAATTCTTCTGCATATTTTACAGTATGGTGTCTATTTTCACCTCTCTAGCTTCTTTCCCAGCTCTCTGTTTTTTTAACTAGGTGGTTGTTAAAAAATGAGCTCAAAACCGAAGTCAATACGACTGCCAAGGCCATCTTAGGCCGCGATTATAGGGGCGGCGTGCGCGCTCGCGATGGATCGCGTGAAGTTACGCGCCTCTTGCTCGTGCGAAACATGCACTCAAGCTGGAGGCGATGCGGAGGTGTGGTGGACGCGTCACCAGGCTGGTTCTCCCTCATTGGCAGAACCGCTCACAACACGCGTCTGTGACGCTGCAACAACTATTTCATTTGTCTCCTCATTTGTTATCTGTCACTCCGTAGCGCTTGCTCGCGCTCGCGGTCGTGCGCACTATGTGTGCCTTCATTGTCTACATTGATTTGTTCTGGCGTCGCACGCATGCGTGCCGCCACTATAATGGCGGCCTTATTCGGTGACAATACTTGACTTCAAATTGCCTTATCAGAGGAGCTCAGGATTAGACAGCTTGTGTGATAGGCTCTTTGAAGTCTGCATGGAAAAGAGTTCTGTACTAGCTGGTGGAGTGGAGAGGGGGAGTATAAGCAGCAGGATTTGCCAAGTGGACTCTCTAGTGCAGACTTTGGGCCATTAAAAAAGAATAAATCTCCAATCACAAAGAGAGGAGGAGAAAACGTTACCTTCTTAACAACTTTCTGCCGGAATATCTCAGAGTTGGCAAAATATAGAGGGGAGCAGTAGGTGACAATCTTAATGCCATCAATGGGCTCAACCTGTGAGGGACAAGACAGGGACAGTCACAGGGGGACGAGGGATATTTGGGACAGTCCAGTGGGAGGTCCACTCTACTGGCACTGTGTTTTGAAACCTAGAGGGGGTAGGAGACATACAAGGGTGGGAGGGGAGGGGGGCAACATGACAAGAGGTACACAGTGACAGAGAGGGGTGTAAGAGGATAGCAGTTATTATTCTGTATCAATAACCCAATTAATAAATTCCACGTGGGACTCTTCATCACAAATGACACGGGTCATCCTTGCAGGCTTCTGGGGCAGTAAGGGGGTCAAAGGTTCTGACCACATTTTTACTTATATCATCTAACAAGTCAACCCTGAATATTTTCACATAATGTACAATACACGCTGCGTTTGGGAACGGAGGATTTCAAATTGATCAAGATGTAGAAAAGGAAAAGGCTGGAGGAGCCTCAGTGTCCACTCTCCTAAGTGATGATCTTGGGCAAGTCACTTTAACCCCTTGTGCCCCTGGCATTAACGATAGATTGTAAGCTCTAAAGGGCAGGGCTTCATTGTGCCTGTGTAAATTCTATGTACAGCACTGCATACACTGTCAGTGCTATGTAACAAAAATCATTCTTGGTAAAGCAGGGGTGCGCAAACTGGAGGGGGCGAGATTTTCCCGGGGGGGGGGTATGGGCGGGGCGGTTACAGAGGTCCCGCGCTCTCCCCCAAGGCATTTAAATTAAATGCCGGGGGACCGTGCGAAGCCTCTGTAACTTCTCCTACCTGGTCTTCAGCGACGCGTTGCCATGGGAACCCGGCGTCAAATGACACAGCGGGGTCACGTGACGTCACATTGCCACATGATCCTGCGACGTCATGTGACACCGGAGCCGAGGTGGGAGGGCGTGATCAGGGGAGGAGAGCAGGCAGGGGGGCGCGGGGAGAAAACTTTGCGCACTCCTGATGTTAAGGCAAGAAAGAGAGATAGGAGGAGAAATGGTGGGAACAGGTTGGGCAGGCGGACAAGTGAGTGAGCGAGAGACAGGCAGTGAATGGATAAGAGGAGTGTAGACACGGGTATATGGCAAGTCAGGTGGGTTATAGGATGTACACTCACCTTACTGTACACTTTAGGATTTTTGTAAATATCCGTGGAAGTCACCTGACCCAGGGCGGAGCCGTTCCGACTGTAACAGGAAGGAGAGGAAAATATTAACTCTTGTATTGCCAGGCTGCTGCAGCAGCATTGACTGGAGTTGGGGGACCCTCCAACATGCAGCATTTCCTCCGCAAACACCCGATGCGTTTCATGGGTTTTTCAAATACAGTTCCTAACGTATAACATGGAAACTCACAGTGACCAGGAGGGCCTGCGGGAAATTAATATAACACAGGCAAGGACCGCAGCGGCTATTCCAATGCTGCAGTGATCCGGGAACAGGGATAAAGCAGTTCATAGTTCAAAATCTCAATGTTAACCCTTTCACTGCACTGCAATGTCCTGCTGTCTCTTCGGGCGAGTAAGGGGTAATTGTTGACCAGTATTTCTCCAGAACGTTAAAGTTACAGTCCCACCTGCTCTTTCCTCCCCTCCTCCATCTTCTTCTTACATAGATAGGAAGCAGGGGGTCGCAGGAGCGGAACTATTTTAATTTTAGCTCTGGGGATCCCTTGGTTCTAGAGATACCTACTGGGGAAGGTGCCGCGTCCCCCTCCAGGGGAAACAAAATGGTGGTTGAAATCACTCGTGTGATCTGGGGGATTTAAATAACCAGAAAGTACTGACAGCACCTCCCCGGTAATTATCTCAGGAACCAGGAGGTCCCCAGAGATGCAATTACAACTGTTCTGCTCCGGGGAATCCCTGGTTTCCGTCCTGGTAACAAAAGGGTGGAGAGCCAGGGGGAGGGAGGAGGAGGAGGGTTTCTTTAATCTACTGGAAGATCTGACAATTGATATGTATGATCAGCAACGTGAAATGTAAGGTTAATTAACCCCTTTGGTATCTGAGCGGTCTGCTCTGTAAAAAGGAAAAGCAGGACTTACCTAGACAGCAGCCCTCCTCCGGCAGCGTCACGGCGCCATGTGACGTCACGTTGCCATGGCAATGCAGCGTCATATGATGCTGCAGGAGGCAGTCCGCTGCGGAGTAGGTAAGAGCGCCCGCGCACACGTTCATGCACACACATCTCTCTGCCGGTCCGGAGGCCCCGTACTCCCTCCTCTCCCTCCTGTCGGCGCTGGAGGAGGGGGGACCCCACGCTCCCTTCTCCAGCTCCCCCCCCCGGGTGAAAGTTGGATCCCGGCGCCGACTGAAGGGAGAGGAGGGAGTGCGTGGCCCCCAAAGGTGTGAGGCCCGAGGCAGCTGTCTTGCTCGCCTTGCCCTGAGGCCGTCCCTTTGTGTCTGCAGCACTGAAAGGGTTAATGGTGTCTCATTTTTGCCGCTCACTGGCAGCCTTTTGGACTATGACGACTTCGCCGCGAACGTAAGATCGTTCCTATGAAAAGGGCGCGAGACGGAACTTACAACTGGGTGTGAAAAATGACCACGAGCACGGAAAATCCCACGCCAACCGCCAGTCCGTACGGCAGGCCGAGGATGAAGGTCGAGAAGAAGCTGACCAGCCAAACACACTGCGGAGAGGAGGAGGAGGAACAGGCAGAATGTAAATAGAAATGGGCAAATGTGTCGAAATTCAATTAGATCTTTATTTATTTTTAACCGTATTTGGAAACTTTTGAAAGTTCTCTTAATATTCTGAATATTATTTCAAAATATTTGAATATTCTCTCATTTCCAAATATTCTTTCCATTTTTTTTTCTAACTTTGGAATATTTTTACAGTATTTGGGGGGTGGTTGCAAGTTTTTGAATATCCTCCGACTTTTTTCGAACTCCCGCGAATTTGCAAATATTAACAAATGCAAAAAAAAAAAACCCACTCAACATTTTTGCAGTGATTTAGAATTATGGCAAAACATTCGTCTATCTCTCTGACTCCCTCTGACTCCCTCTGTATCCTTCTCCATAACCCTCTCTATCTCTGTATCCCTCTCTATCTCTGTATCCCTCTCTATCTCTGAATCCCTCTCTATCTCTGTATCCCTCTGGCCTCTCTCTGTGGGGCCTATTCACAAACAGTGATAAGTGGTTTAAAGGGTGATAAATGCCTTTATAGCGTGATACTGCCTACTCTGCTATTCACAAAGCAATGATAACAGTGCAGTATCGCACTATAATGGCTTTTTATCACCCCTAAAACAGCCAGAGACAAAAAAAGTCGTCCGATAGGCCCAAAAATGTCAAACCCGCCATTTTTTTGCCAGTAACTGCTATTCACAAAGCAGTGATAAGTTTATTGTAGCATAAACTCTCGCCATCTTTTTTCACCAGCTAAAGGCTGGGGCAAAAGAGATTGAGACATGCATAAAAGCATTATTTATTTATGCTGTATTTTGTTCGTCACAACATTGATACTAGAGGCCGGCGTGGGCCTCCGGGTGTCCTCGGGTGGTCCCGCGGGTGTCTGGGGGTTCTTTGGTGGTCCCCACAGGTGTCCAGGGGTCCTTTGGTGATCCCCGTGGGTGTCCATAGGCCCCCAGCGGTCTGGGGGTCCTCAGGTGGTCCCCGCATGTGACTGGGGGTCCTTGGTTGATTCCCACGGGTGTCCAGGGGCCCCACGGGGTTTGTGGGTCCTCGGATGGTCCCCGCGGGTTTGTGGGGGTCCCCACTGGCCTGCAGTACCAATCCTGTGCCGAAAAAATAAAATATACCATACCCTGCTATAAAGACCCCCCTCCCCCCCCCCCCCCAACACATGCAGTACAGTAATGGGCAAAATTACTATTATCCAGATAAAGCATCAACCAGCAGCATAAAGTAAATAACATTTGCACTTACCCCTGCCACGATGAAAGCCGTCCTCATCTTCATAAACGTCCTTGTCCTCCATTGCCAGCAACAATGCAATAAAAAAAAACAATCTAATAGACCCATACCCCTTAATCACCTTAGCGGTTAGTAACCGCTACAATAATTAAGGGGTTAACCCACCCTCCCCCGCTACTCTCCCACCTTACCCGGGGACACCACCCCCACCCTCTATCCCCACTACCCATTGATTGGCACAGTGTTAAAGCATGCCCATATAATATGGGCATACTTTACCACAACAGCAATAAATGGGGAAGCAAAAAAAAGGCACAAAGTCAAACACATTACATAGAAAAAGCAACACATAAGAAATGCCAACAAACCAATTGATTGGCACAGGGGCACATCATGCCCATATAATATGGGCATGATTTAACACTATGGCTGTCAATGGTCAACCTAAAAAATAAACAAACAACAATATCCAATTCAATAAAAACAATCACCAAATAAACAACCATAAACAAATAAACCCAACAAAATTACCATCAATAAATAAAGCAACTACCAAATAAGCACCAGAATTACAAATTGAAACACCCCCAAAAAATCAATAAATAAAAGAAAACTCAAAATAAACACCATTATTAAAAATCAAAAGACCAAAAATTAACCGCATTTGAAAAGCAAACACCAAAAAAACCCAGAAATAAACAATTTAAAACACAACAAAAAATGCCATAATTCAAAATCAAAACACAAAATAAATAGCATAAATATTTAAAAGCAAAGAACCAAAATACATTTAAAAGAAATAAAAGCTAGCATTTGCCAAAAAAAAGCATTGCTTGTCACTGTATGTATAGCCCTAAAGGGCATACATACATATATTGGCAATCAATGAGCAATTAAACATTTATAAATAAATAAAAATCAATGAAAAAAAAACTGCAAAAAAATAATAACATAAATTCAATATTTTTTCTTACCTTTAGATGTCTTCATCCTCTGATTCCAGGGGCCTCAGGAAGCTCTTGAACAAATCCAGGATCCACAACAGCCTCGGCCCTCAGGTAAAGTCCAAAGTCCTTTTCTTCTTTGTTTTCTTCTTCCTTTATCTTCATCTGTTAATTGTAATCCAATTGTGGGTCGTATTTCTTCTTCTTTATCTTCACCTTCATCTTCATCTGTACTGGCATCACACATCCATGGGGGGGGAGAGGGGGAGGTGTTGCCTCTTCAGCTCCATGCCTTCAAATGAGACTGCACAGGCTTTTATATGGCCTGTGATGTCACATATGAGTGAGAAATGGTTCCCACACCATCTGATTGGCTCGGATAACCATGTGACTTTTTTTGGTAGTGACGTCATGTAAAGGGAGTGATGTCACATCCTTTCCAAAAATGTACTCACATTGTTTCAAACAACCAATCAGATTGTGGAAATACATCTCACAATCTGATTGGTTGAAGTAACGTGACGGCAGCCATCTTAGTTTTGGTGACATAATCTTAAAGGGTAAGGAAGCACAGCCTTTCTGATTGGCTGGCTTCACTCCCTTTACATAACGTCACTACCAAAAAAAATTAAATAAAACGGCACATGGTTATCCCAGCCAATCAGATGGCGTGGGACCCATTTCTCACTCAAATGTGACATCACAGGGCATATAAAAGACTGTGCAGTCTCATTGAAAGGAATAGAGCTGAAGAGGTAACACCTCCCCTCCAATGGAAGTGTGATGCCAGTACAGATGAAGATGAAGAAGAAGAAAGAAGACCCCCAATTGGATTACAATGAACAGATGAAGATAAAGAAAGAAGAAAACAAAGAAGAAAAGGACTTTAGACTTTACTTGTGGGCCGAGGCTGTTGGGGATCCTCGATTTGTTCGAGAGCTTCCTGAGACCTGGAATCGGAGGACGAAGACATCTAAAGGTAAGAAAAAACACTGAATATATGGTTTGGTTTTTGTGCACGTTTTTTCTTTGTATTTTTATTTATTTATAATTTTTTCATTGCCCATTGATTGCCATTGTATTTATGTATGCCCTATACATACATACAGTGACAAGCAATGCTTTTTTGGGCAAATGCTAGCTTTTATTTCTTTTAAATGTATTTTGGTTCTTTGCTTTTAAATATTTATGGTATTTATTTTGTTTTGATTTATGGCATTTTTGTTGTGTTTTAAATTGTTTTTCTGTGTTTTTGGTTTTTGCATTTTAATTGTGGTTTATTTTTGGTCTTTTGATTTGTAATAATGGTATTTATTTGGAGTTTTCTTTTATCTATTGATTTTTTGGGGGTGTTTTAATGTGTAATTCTGGTGTTTATTTGATAGTTGCTTGTTTCTTATTGTTTATTTGGTGATTGTTTTGATTGCATTGGATATTGTTGGTGGTTGTTTATTTTTTTATAGGTTGACCATTGACTGTCATAGTGTTAATTCATGCCAATATTATATGGGCATGCTTTATCACTGTGCCAATCAATTGGTTTATTGGCATTTGAAATGGTTTTATTTTTCTATTTAATGTGTTTTATTTTGGGCCTATTTTGGTTAGGTTTGGGTGGTTAGGCCTCCTGGGTGGTTAGCGGGGGAGGGTGGGTTAACCCCTCAATGACTATAGCGGTTACTAACCGTTAAGGTGATTAAGGGGTTAGGGGCCATTAGATTGTATTCTTTCTGGCAACGGAGGACATGGCCCTGCAGTATGCTGACGAGGACGCCCTTCATGATGGCAGGGGTAACTAGAAAGGTTTATTTACTTTATTTATGCTGGCTCCCTCTCTCTGTATCCCTCCCTCTCTCTCTCTATCTTTCTCTCCCTCCCTCTCTCTGTAGCCCCCCCATACCCCTCTCTCTCTCTGTATCTCTCCCCCTTTTTCTCTATCTCCCCCATCTCTGTATTATTCTCCCTCTCCCTCTGTATCCCTTTTCCTCTCTTTGTATATATTTCCCTCTCTCTGTATCTCTCTCCCCCTCTCTCGCGCTCTCTCTATTCCTGGCACTCTGTCTCTTTCTCTGTATCTCTTCCTCACTCTCTGTGTCTCTCCCTCTTTCTCTCTGTATCCCTCTCCTCTCTCTGTATCCCCTCTCTCTCTGTATATATCCCTCCCACTCTCTGTAGCCTCCTGCCCCTCCCTCTCTTTCTCTCCCCCTATTTCTCTCTCTCTCTGTATCTCTCCCCATCTCTGTATGTCTCTCTTTATCCCCCCCTCTCTCTCTCTGTATCTCTCTCTTTCAGTATCTCTCCCCCTATCCCTCTCGGTATCTCTCCCCCATCTCTGTATCTCTCTCTTTACCTCCCCCCTCTCTCTCTCTGTATCTCTCCCCCTATCCCTCCCTCTCCTTGTAGCCCCCCGCCTTCTCCCTCTCTCTTTGTTTCTCTCTTTGGGCATCTTCCTCCACCCCATCCCCCCCTCTCTCTCTCTCTCTCTCTCTCTCTCTC
>CM071575.1:32572836-32624375 GCA_036426205.1 Ascaphus truei | reverse complement strand
CCCCCCCCCCCCCCTCTCTCTCTCTCTCTCTGTATCTCTCCCCCATCTCTGTATCTCTCCCTGTCTGTATATCTCTCTCTCTCCCCCCTCCCCCTCCCCCTCTCCTGCTCTCTCTCAGCTCCTGATGAGGATCCTTGGCAGTATTTACCCAGCTTGGCTCCGTCTGGAAGCACAAAAGGAGCCAGACTGATAAGGCCAGGGCTCAGGTCCAGGCTGCAGGCCTGCCACCCATCTGGTCATGTGACCTCAGGTTCCCGTGCCAAGGGTGATTCCATTATCAACAGTGTGCGTGTCCTTGTGTACAGACATTATTCTGCGGCTTCCATTCATTAACCCTTCTGTACAATACATCTTTACGCCGCTGTAGCCCTTGAGAGGTCAGCGACGTACCTCCGACCGAAACACAGGCAATTGAGTAATACATCGCTGGCTCCTCAGCACCGATGGGTTAAATTAAAAGCAGAATCTCTCCGGCCTTTACCAAGCCACCTATGATCTCAGCTTCCAGCTACATGGTTTCTTTTTAGATTGTAAGCTCTTCAGAACAACAGCCTCCTTACTCATATCAGTGTATGTTAATGTTGCCACTTGCAATTATACTGTTATCATCTCTACACTCCCCTTGTACTGCGCTGTGGAATACGTTTGCACCATAATAATAATACATTTGTGAACAGCGCTGCTAGTTTTACGTAGCACTTTACAGAGCCCTTTTGCAGACACAGTCCCTGCCCCGGAGAGCTTAAAATGTATGTTTTTGGCATCTGAGGCACTGGGAGATAAAGTGACTTGCCCAAGGTCACAAGGAGCAAGGAACACCAGGAATTGAACAAGGTTCACTCTCGTTAAACTGAGATATGCCAGAGTCAGTGTCTTTACTCACTGAGCCGCTCCTTCTCCCAAATTGGGCCGTCGCCTTATAGATACATGATAAATGATAATCTCTGCCCCCCTGATAAGTCAGAAAGACTGTGCATGTAAAAGCCAGGGGATCCTGAGGGAGGGGATCCTGAGGGAGGGGATCCTGAGGGAGGGGATCTTGAGGGAGGGGATCCTGAGGGAGGGGATCCTGGGCGGCTCTGAAAGTCCCGTGGGGTGAGTTGAAGGGACTCACACAGTCCAGTTTGCTTTTCTTCCACAGGTAGAAGGGATCCGAGAGCTGCTTCAGGGAGTTTTTCAGGTTCACCGCTATCAGGGCTCCTAGGACAGACTGCGGGAAAGACAGAGAAAGGGGGAGGGAGAAAGAGGGAGGAGGAGGGAGAGAGGGAGAGAAGCGGGGGAAAGACAGAGATAGTGAAATAAAGAGAGAGGGAGGGAGAGAATTATATATAGAGAAAAAGATTGAGAGAGACAGAGCAGAAAACATTAGCTATACCATAACACAACATCCACTGTCCTTAGTAACTTAGTAACGGAGGGATGCACCAAAGCATTGCTGGCTCCTCTGGCAACAAATGAGTTAACCAGCACTTCAGCCCCCCCCCCCCCCCCCCCCCCCCCCCCCACACACACTCATACACACTCATACACACAACTCTACCTTTGGTTAAGTTCAATTATGGCACCATATTTCCCCCCCTAGCACAACTAACACCTTCAAAGTCGTGGGCATTACACTGTATTTCTGTGGAGAGGTCAGTCGTGGGAGGGGACATACCTTGGGCAGGGGGTTCAGGTAAGTCCCCAGTGCCAGCATGGTCACCATAACCACAATCATGACAAAGAAACTGGATATCTGAGGAAGGAAAAAGACATCACAAAATTCAAAGCAAGCCGCGGTTACTACCTGCACACAGCCGCGGTTACTACCTGCACACAGCCGCGGTTACTACCTGCACACACAGCCCCGCTGCGTCCTTACCTGCCACACCAGAACGCGCGTCACTACCTGCACACAGTCCGCGGATACTACCTGCCACACAGCCGCGGTACTAGCACACGCGGTGCCACACACAGCCGCGGATACTACCTGCACACAGCCGGTCACTACCGCACCACAGCCCGGCTACGCAACGCTGGGTTCTACCATGCCACAGCCGCCCCGTTACTACTTGCAATACCGCGTGCATACCTGACAGCCAGCCCCAGGTCACTCGCACTACAGCGTGATACAAGCACCAGCGCGTACTACGGCCAGCCGCGGTTACTCCTGCACACAGCAGCGGTGTACATACCTGACACACAGCCGCGCACTACCTGCACACAGCCCGGTTGTCTACTACCTGCACACAGCCGCGCGTACTACATGCCACACAGCAGCGGTAACTCCTCCCCACGCGGGTCACTACATGCCACACAGCGCGGTCCTCAACTACCTGACACAGCGCGCGTGTCTACACCGTTTTACCTGCCACACAGCCCGACGGTTACTACTGCACACAGCCGCGCGTTCATACGCCCACAGCCGCGCGTCTCACCTGCACACAGCCGCGTTACCTACCTTGACACACAGCAGCTGGTCACTACCTGCGCGCGCACTATGCACACCGACGGTTCACTACCTGCACACAGCGCTCAATACCTTGACACAGACAGCCCTACCGCACACAGACCGTAGGTTACTACCTGGACACACAGCCGCGCGGGTCCACTACTACACTGCCCACTGAACACACGCCGAGTCACACCTCATGGCGTCACTGGCACCAGCCGCGGCGTCTACGCACACAGATAGCGAAAATAACTGCCAAGCGACGCGTACTTCACACACGCATCACATACCGAACACAGCGTGGTCACTACTGACAGCGTACGGTCACTACCTGCCACCAGCCGCGGCTACCTGCACACAGCCGCGGTCACTACCTGCCCCACACAGCGCCGGTCTACCTGCCACACAACCCGCCGGTCACTACCTGCACACAGCCCCGACGGAGTCACTACCTGCACACAGCCGGGTCACTCACAACGCGGTCCTCTGCACAGGGTAAGGTGGCCCGACAACGCGCTCAACTACTGCACACAGCCGCGGGGTCACTACTGCACACAACCGCGCGATTCCCTCCTCAACAGCCGCCCGGTCACTACTGAGCACACGTCACACTGCCCGCTCGGCTCAACTACCTGCCAAGCCGCGGTCAACTACCTCACACCAGCCAGCGGTCACTACCTGACACACAAGCCTCAAAGCCACAGCGGCCATTACTACCTGCAACAGCCGCGTCACTACCTGCAACACAGGCCGCGGGCACTCACACTGCACAGACCGCGGTCCTACCTGCACAGAGCCGCGGTCACTACCGGCACACAGACCGCGGTCACTACCTGCAACAGAGCCGGTCACTACCTGCACACAGAGCGCGGTCCGCCTGCACAGGCGTCACTACCTGACCACAAGCCGCGGTCACTACCTGCACCAGCGCGGCCGTCCACTACCTGCCTCACACAGCCGCGCACTGCCAGTACACTACCTGCACACAGCCGCGGTCACTACCTGCACACAGCCGCGTCACTACCTGAAGCACCAGGCGCGGTCTACATACCTGCCACACAGCCCGCGGTCACTACCTGCACACATAGCCCGCGGTTACTACCTGCACACAGCCGCGCGGTTAATACCTGCCACACGCCCCGCCGTCACTGACCTGCATCCTACAGCCGCGGTACTACTGCCACACAGCCGACAGGTACACTACATGCACACAACCGCGCGCGTGGTCAATACCTGCACACAGCCGCGGTCACTACCTGCACACAGCGCGGTCACTACGTGCACACAGCCGCGGTATACTGCACACAGCCCCGCGGGTACAATTACCTGGCACCACAGCCGCGGGTCACTACGTGCACACAGCCGCCAGGTTACTACCTGCCACACAAGCCGGCCGGTACTACCTGCACAACAGCCGCGGTCACTACCTGCACACAGCCGGTCACTAACCTGCACCACAGCCGTGGTCCACTACCTGCCACACAGCGCGGTTACTACCTGATTAACAGCACGCGGTTACTGACCTGCACACAGCCGCAGTTAATACCTGCACACAGCCGCAGTCACGGACCTGCACACAGCCGCGGTTACTACCTGCACAAAAACCGCTGGTCACTACCTGCACACAGCCGCGGTCACGTACCTCCACCACAGCCGCGGTCATACCTGAACACAGCCGCGGTCACTAACTGCCACAGCCACAAGTCACTACCTGCACACAGCCGTGGTTATTACCTTGCACACAGCCGCGGTCCACTACCTGCACACAGCGCGGTCACTACCTGCACACAGCCGCGGTTATACCTGCACACAGCCGGGGTCACTACCTGCAATACAGCGAGCGGTACTACTGCCACAGCCGCGGTACTACTGCAACAGCCCGCGGTCACACTGACACAGCCGGGTTACTACCTGCACACAGCGCAGTCACTACCTGCACACAGCCGTCGGTCACTACTGCACACAAAGCTCAACGGTCACTAGCATTGGCCTCGCCACAACCGACAGCACACCGCGGTCCCTACCTGCACACAACAGCGGTAATACCTGCACACAGCGCGGTCACTACCTGCACACAGCCGCGGTCACTACCTGCACAGAGCCGCGGTCACTACCTGCACACAGCCGCGGTCACTACCTGCACACAGCCGCGGTCACTACCTGCACACAGCCGCGGTTACTACCTGCACACAGCCGCGGTCACTACCTGCACACAGCCGCGGTTACTACCTGCACACAGCCGCGGTCACTACCTGCACACAGCCGCGGTCACTACCTCCACACAGCCGCGGTCACTACCTGCACACAGCCGCGGTCACTACCTGCACACAGCCGCGGTCACTACCTGCACACAGCCGCGGTTACTACCTGCAAATACAGCCGTAGGTGACTAACCTGCACAACAGCCGCAGGTTACTACCTGCACACAGCCGCGGTCACTACTCCACACAGCGCGCGGTCACTACTGCACACAGCCGCGGTCACTACCTGCACACAGCCGCGGTTACTACATGCACACAGCAGGCAGCTTATCTGATGTGCAAAACTCCTTCTATATACTTGCTCCCTTTAATGCTTCCTATTACCCCATACAGCCACTCCATATAATTCCTTCTATTGCTCCCTATAACTCCTCCTATTGCTCTATATAATTGCTTCCTATAACTCCTCTTATTACTCTATATAAACTCTCCCTATAACTCTTCCTATTGCCCCATATAACTTCTCCCTATAACTGAACCTATTGCCCCATATAATCCATCCCCATAACTCCTATTACCCCATATAACTGCTCCATATAACTCCTCCTACTGCCTCCTTTAACCCACCCTTATAACTCCTATTGCTCCATATAACCAATCCCTACAACTCCGATTATTGCTCCATATAACCGATCGTTATAACTCCTCCTATTGCTCCATATAACACCTCCAACTGTTCCATACAACCGCTCCCTAAATGTCTCTGAATCAGTGGAGTGATAAAGGCCCTATTCTGGACCCAGGCTCACTTGTAGCATGTGAGTAAGTCCATGTAGCTTAACTCGTCCCCTTTTAAAAGCACACAAAGTCCTTCTATTTTCTTCAACTTTATTGAGGGGAGTTAACAGAAATATTAATTTTCTAGTATGTGGATTGTGCTAGCAGATTTCTCTTGTCAGGAGAATAACTTATGAGAGGAAGGTGTTCTGCTATGGGGAAGTGCTTCTCTGAGGGAAGGTGAAAAGGATTTCCCTTTCTAAGGGAGCAGTGTAAGAAGTGTCTTACTCACTGTGTCTGCTGATGGAAAAGAGAGAGCACTCTTTCCTGTCAGACAGGAACAAGTTAAGGGTCATAACAATATGCAGATAAAGGCAGGGGGAGAGGACTAAACCAATCTCAAATATGAGCATTGGTAGGTTGCCATGACAACTGGCTAATGGCTGTGTAAAGGGGATTATTATTTGTAATAATAATGTTGCAATATACACAGCTCTGGCTGCTTCAGAGCAGGGGGAAACATGCAACTTCGCTGGGAAGGGCTGGCAGGAAAAACACAGAGAAATAAACACTCCTGTTCCAGGACAGGCCCAGAGCCTTTGCATTAAGTATAATGGCAGTTAGTGATAATAACATTCAAATGAGGTGTCATCCTAACATCCCATATCCACCACAGTCTGTTTTAGTTACCGCAGGGAATTAACATTACATTGGGTCATACCTAAATTCAGAAAGTCTGGCAGCTTGCCCAGGGACCAGTACTAAAGTCTTGACCTGCACTCCTGTGGCTGTTAAGCAGGGGGGGGGGGGGGTGGTGGAGGGGTGTTGTTAAGGTCTGTTGAGCAGATGGCAGGGGGTATGTAAGGACCTTTCAGCAGGGGGGACCCCGGACCAGGCCGGTAGCAGAGGTTGTGCCTGACTCCCATGTAAAGGTCGGCTCCCCTGTGCTGGTGGTCCCGGGACAGTTGTCTTGGCTCTCACCCCCCTGTCTGCGTGCCTTCCTAAACGTGGCATTACTCACCCCCAGACACTGAAATAGGGCTTTTACAGGGTCTGGACGGGTCAGTTAGTTATGATTTAACTAACATAGCGTTATTCCCAGCATTATTTCCCTCTCCTCTCCATCTCAACTCGTGGGTCTGGACCGGAGTAACCCTAAGACGTACACAACGTCCCATTGTTGGAAGATATTGCTAAGATAACGTGACGCCTCTGCTAACGAGATATAGAACTGCGATATGGAGTATAATTGGGAACATGTTTACAGACTACTGATGAAGGTCTTATTACTCTGATCCCGGGAGCGAGGACCCAGCGGAACACAGGTGAGGGGGACCAATACGTGGAGGGGCATCCTGTCTTACCTGGGATTTGCCTCCTGCCCCATCCACCGCCAGCGTGACAGACAACGCACAGCAAATCACATGGATAAAAAAGAACGAGCCAAAGAAATTACTGCAGCCGAGGGCCAGCATTTCCTGCGGGGGAGAGGATTATTTGGGATTTGGCACCAAACACGTTACAGTCTAAGCATGCAGACCACAGGAGGATGCTGACACTACGTAGTAATAAAAGCACTATGGAGATATATAAAAGTCAGAAGAACCTACATCTCTCCAGAGGCAACACAACTACAGAGATTCTTAAGTTAAACCCTTTGAGTGCCGGAAGAGCACTCACGATCACGTGACTGCTTCGCTGAAGCGATCACATGATCACTCTGTCACTGATGATGAAACGGAAGAGGAGCTGTCCTCTTCTTCCATTCCTGTTCCTGTAGGATCCTTCTGTGGAGCACGGAATGCTATCACCCCTACAAAAACGAGCCATTCGATTATGACGGAGCTACAGATGTAGTAAGACTTACTGTTTACGGTGTCGTAGACCAACATGATGAAATCCACGGCACCAAAAACAGTAAGGTTTGCGACCCGGGAGGGTTACCGCTGCAGTGGTCCATGCTTCTGAATGGGACCCGTAGCATTCATCCTTTACGTGATGGGCCATTAAGAAACCGATACTAACCTTATGGATCAGCAAGCAGCTGTCTCCATCTTCGTGTGCTGTCCGCATCAACTCTGAAGGTATGAAGCAGTGTCTGGTCTGTCTCAACCCCCTGGATGACGTAGATGCCTGAATATGGGTCTCTACATCATGAGGGGATACTATAGGACCATATGCTTTCACCTCCATCATCAAGGAGGCTGACAGGACATTTAACACTGTCCAGCCTCCTTGATGATGTAGATGACCGAATATGGTCCTATAGTATCCCCTCATGATGTAGAGACCCATATTCGGGCATCTATGTCTTCCAGGAGGTTGGGACAGACCAGACACTGCTTCTTACCTTCAGAGTTGCACGGGACGGAGACAGAGACAGCTGCTCAGCTCATCCACAAGGTTAGTATCAGTTTCTTGATGGCCCAACAGGATTAACATTGTATGATCCCATTCAGAAGCATGGAATCTGAAAAGTTGAACCTCCTGGACTACTTATTGTTTTTGGCGCTGGGATCGCGAGCTTCTGTTGTGTGGTCCATGGGCTGCATGCGATCGCAACATCAAAAATAATCTTCCTACATCTGTACTATATTGTGGGACCCTTGGAGTGCCAGACCGCATCACGTAGTAGCTACGTCCTTGGGCACCCAAAGGGTCAAGGCACCAGTCCAACTTAGTAGAGATACATTTTCACCAAAGGGCCACCAGAGCACTGGCACTACCACGTCATGTGATCACTCCTGGAGCGATGGCAGGGCGCAGCTGGTGCCTGGATGCCGGAAACATGTGGACTGGGCTCCACTTCTGTTTGGGTCAGGATGGGTGCCCCGTCAGAGCAGTCAGCCCGATCTGCCCCAAGAAAACTAGCAAGTGCCCATGACGGACCTGGTACGTCAGTAGGGCATTGCAATGGTTAAATGTCAATGTGGAAAGGCACGTGGCCCTTTATATACTGTCATTGTGCTAAATTCTGGCGAAAAAGAGAGGACCAATGTGTTCAGACTGGGAGTGGGGGAAGGTCTCACCTGGTTTGGGTCAATGTCATACCCATGCTTGGCTCCCAGCGTCCTGCCCATGGCTAGGTTAATTACATAGCCAACGATAGCCAGAGAGAAAGCAGTACCAACCATATCACCCCACTGACTTACAGTGGGTAATGTGGGGGCCGGGAACCTGTGAAGGAGGATACAGGAGGTGACACCACTGCACACCCAATTATACGCCACCCTCTGCTAGACAGGCTTTTAGGAAGCATTAAAGACATGGAGCTATGAAGGGATAAAATCTACCATCCATTAATACTTTACTTCATATTTTAATGTCTCCTGAAAGATCATTGGAAGGCACTTACCCCAGGGGAATCTGCCCTACTATATTCATGTGATACTTTTCAGGAAGGTTTAGGAAGCCAGAAATAGCTGTAGCGATTATAACCTGAAAGAAGAAGGTAGGGATATACATAATGAAAAGTTCAGTCCGCGCTCTGGCTCTTTAAACTTGGAGTGTTGGTCCCTCTCAGTTCTTTTTCTGCTTCTGTGTTTATGAGGTGTCTCCCCCACCTCCAAATGTGGTCTCCACCGGAACCCCGATGGTGGTACCAATATCAGCAAAACAAGAAAAAACACAAAAGCGCACCAAGATGAGAGATAGATATTGTATTAGCAACAAATAATAAAATTAGTAACTTACATATAAAATTTCTTTAATAATCCCCGATTCTGGTGTCTATCACAGGAGTAGGGCATCACATAGGAAGTATGAAGGGTAATCTCAGTTCTGAGAGATCAGACCCGCGCGCTGGGGCTGTCTCTGTTCACTCTCCTGTCCTCCACGTGTGGTAGCGTGGGTGGCCGATGTGTAGAAAACATGGTGCAGGAACCGGGGCCTTCAATAGGTGTCCTTAGGATGCCTGTCCGTTTTTGATAGCATAGAAACGATGGGAAATAAGCAGGAACGGTACACTTGAGTGTGTACTGGTGGTGGGTAGTAAAACCGCCAGCCACAACAGTCGCGACGCGTTTCGTTTAACAAAGTAAACTTCTTCAGGCGATATGACATATCGCTACCACACGTGGAGGACAGGAGAGTGAACAGAGACAGCCCCAGCGCGCGGGTCTGATCTCTCAGAACTGAGATTACCCTTCATACTTCCTAAGTATGCCACATCCTGTGATAGACACCAGAATCGGGGATTATTAAAGAAATTTTATATGTAAGTTACTAATTTTATTATTTGTTGCTAATACAATATCTATCTCTCATCTTGGTGCGCTTTTGTGTTTTTTCTTGTTTTAGGGATATACATAAGATGCAGTGTCTGCGGTCACAAAGAGGACCCGTGGCAGAGCCAGAATGTGATCGTGATCACCAAAAGGGCCAGTGGCATAGCCAGAGTAATGCTTACACAGCACAGCAACTGTTTCTATACTGAATCAAGTTGGGTTTTTGTTGCAGGAATTTGCAAGACAAAATAAGATAGAGGAGGAAGGAAGAAAGAAATGGTTAAAGAGAGCAAAACAGCACAGGGTGTATTAAAGAAAACGAATCCCATTGAAAGCAGTTAGAGTCTTTCCTTTGATAAATCTGGTTTTGCTCCAGTTTTGCAGCCGGAAGACTTTAGTAAATAATCCCCAAAAAGAGAGGGAAATAAAAAAAGAATGAGAGAGAAAGAGAGAGAGAAAGAGAGAGGGAAATAAAAAAAGAATGAGAGAGAGAGAGAGAGAGAGAGAGAGAGAGAGAGAGAGAGAGAGAGATAGAAAGAAGGAAACAAAGATGGAAGCTAACGTACAATGATGATCTCCATGGGGATAGGAAAGCGAATCTTGTGCATATATTTGAGGTTCAGCTCCTTGACGATGATGAGTAGCACCGTGGTGATCAGAGCGAAGATCAGAGATGCCACATTGGTATGTGGGAGGTTCTTACAGATGTCTATGAAGGTCTGGAAGGGAAAACAAAATATGGCACATGGACAGGAGGAGCATCCACTTTTTTCCCCACCTGCCGCAGGCTGGTATCACATATACTCACATAGATGATGGCCAGGGGGCCGCTGTAAGGTGGGACTCTGAGGCCAAAGATGTACTTGAGCACAGAGATGAGGATCTGCAGGCCGGCGGCTGTCATGAAACCTCGGATGAAGGACTCAGACAGGTAAATGGCAACAAAGCCAAACTGCACGAAGCTCAGGGCAATCTGAGAGGGAGCGGTGATGGGCAGAGTGAGGAAAGAGGGGGAGAAAAGGAGAGAGAGAGAGAGAGAGGTAGGATAAGTGGGTAGTCAGACAGACAGACGGATAGGGATAAATAGAGATAGATAGGGATAGATAGAGACAGGTAGGATAGAGATAGATAGGGATAGATAGAGATAGATAGAGATAGGTAGGGATAGATAGGGATAGATAGGGATAGCGAGAGAGAGAGAGAGAGAGAGAGAGAGAGAGAGAGAGGTAAAATGAGAAACAGTAAAGGGAAAACATGAATGTGACAGGACAGGTGTGTGAGAGAGAGTGAGGGAACTCACTAGTGAGAGTCATACAGTTACTTATATTACCATCACATCCCTTAGATTGTAAAACTTTTCTACCACATCCTGCTGCTCTTATCCCTATATTGTATCTGCCCCCCCCCCCCCCTTGTATTTACCCAGTCTGTGTCCTGACTCTGAGCTCATGGCCGCCGTTACCAGGGCTGGTGTAAGGATATACGTCCCTGGCCAGCCTTGCTCCCCCTCCCAACCAATTCACTTTCGGAATTCTTTATTCTAACTGACAAATTACAATATTATACCTAATAGATTTTTTCTAACATTCATACCCCCCCCCCCCCCCCACCCTCTTCCTGACACACTTTCTCCCCCTCTCCCTACCCGCACTGACACTTTCTCCCCCCATTGGCTCTCTCCCCCACTGACACGCTTTCTCCCTCCACTGACTCTCTCTCTCCCCTCATTGACTCTCTCCCCCAACTGACACTGACACTCTCTCTCCCCCCACTGACACTGACAATCTTTCTCCCCCTCCCACTGAGACTTTCTCTCCCCCCACTGGCACTTTCTCTCTGCCCCCCACTGGCACTCTCCCCTCCCCCCCCACCACCACTGACACTCAATCCTCCCTCCCCAGTCCAGGCTTCTGTCTGCTCTGCTTGGCCGCGCCCCCAGGCTCCTGACACCTCCTCTTAATTGGCTACATTATCCAACAGAAACCAATAAGAATAGAAGACACTGCCCAGCCCCCTAGGAACATCCCTGCTTGGGTATTCCTGCCTGGTTAAGAAACTGCATTTGGCAAACTAAGGGGCGGCTGCCCCCTAAAACTCTTCCACCCTAGGTGGCCGCCAGGTTTGCTTAATAGTTAAACCGGCCTGGCCGTGGCACAATAATGACATTGCTGACCCCTGACCTGTATGATAGCTGTCAGACACGCCAGTGTGGCCGAGATTTGCATCCGTGCCGCATTCATTGCCTCTGTGTCCGTGATGTTCCTATTCGTGGTCTCGTTCACATGCTGGAAGTTGGACTCCGGAGCCAGCTGCAGGGCCACATTCCCCACTATGATGCTGATGACTGCAAAGGTCCCTTTAAAGAGAGGAGCATGATGGGAGGATGGAAAGTGGCAGCTGCCACTGCCTTTAGTGTGTAACATCATGCATAGTCTTGTAACATCATGCATTGTCCAACAGGTGAGAGGATGAGAGTCCCTCCACCCGACATCTCCTAAAATCTACTAGCCTATTGATGTTAGGCTCTTTCATGCAGCTGGTTGTGACAGATCCAATGCGATCATTCTTCCTCTAACTATAGAGGTAAATAAGAATTTTAATAAGTTCGTGTTAGGACCTGCAATATTTGGTCATGCCTTGAAGTGGCTTGCAGGCTTAAAATGCTTTCGCCAAAGGGTTTAACTAAATGACCCTTTTATCAAGAGATATATAGGTACAGCAAGGCCCCGCTTCTCGGCGACCCGCTTTTCGGCGCTCAGCTGATACGGCGGTACCGAGAAGGGGGCCGCCATGTCTGCGCATGCGCAGAACAGGGAAGTCAGAGGTCACGCATACATGCAACGGGTGGTTTCCGAGGGTGCGCATGTGCAGAACAAAGGTTGCGTGCGCCGAACGGAGGTAGCGCATGCACAGAAAGGGGGAATTGCCGGTTTGCGCATGCACACACGCCGAAAATCGCCGGTTCCTCTTTCCGGCAATTTTCGTTTTGCGGCGGGTCCTTAGAACGGAAGCTGCCGCTTGCCTGGGGCCCTCCTGTATTTCATTGTATATTTTTGTCATATTGGATGTAGCTTTGGGCTTCTTTGTTTTTTGTTGTATACATTTAGCCATGCCCAGTAGCACTCCAATTGACACTTATATACATATATATATTATGTGGTAATTGTTGGGGTTTCTTAGAGCTTGCTGGGTATCTGTGTGTTTATTTTCAATCTCCTGAGACCTACAGTCCTAGAGTTGACAGACTTTAAGCCCTATGGGGCTTATTCTATATCCACCGAAGCGGCTGTTTAGATTGAATTCCCCATTGATTTTATTGGGGAATTTCGGCTAAGAAGGTCTCAGACTGACAGCTTTGGTGTGTATAGAATAAACCACATATATAAAGCTCCTGAGAAGTCCAGATGCAATGCAAAAAAATCTAAAATATAAGAAGTCTGTTGATAAAGAATCTTACATTTGACAAGCACCAAATAATTAGTCAGAAGAATTGAGACAGACTGGGTGGTGTTAGGAAAGGGACAGAAGTGACAGTGACACCCAGTTTAATTCACCCCATTCTAATATGAGCACTGTTTACTCTCTCCTGATTACCACCACCTACATTGCAAACTGATGGACTCATTTCATCCTGAAATGTAGGTTGAACACAACAATTGTGTAGCACATAAAGGAGTCTACATCAATTTGCTCACACTGGTGGACAGCAGAGTCCTGGGAGTGTGTCTCCTTACCTGGTACCATCTGTGGAATTCCTCCCAAGAAGAAATACACCACAAGTGGGAAGAATGAGGAGTAAAGGCCATTCACTGGGGGGAGGTTCGCAAGAAGGGCGAAGGCCATACCTGTGACAAGAAATAAAAAATATCAACCCGTCTCTCTACTACTCACTCAATCTCTTTTTTTCTCTGATTCAGTGACAGAACTACCTCTCACCTTGGGGCACTTGGATGGTGCCAGCACTGACCCCCCCAAGGACATCGGGCAGGGCATACTCCTTGAGTTTATACTTGGGCAGCCAGGTGAGGATTGGAAAGAGCCCGAAGATGAAAGCCTTGACCTTGGATGGGGAGCAACTGAAACAAAGAAACACTTGAAATGACGGACCTGAAACAGTGGGACAGTCCAAGTGACAGATGGAACCATTGGGACACATGGACACAACAGAACAGTTCTAGTGGCATATAAGAGGAATGGAAGAACAAACAAAATAACTTTCCTGATAACCCCTGGATAATACAGGGATAAGTCTCTCGTCTGCCAAATCAAGACAAAGTTGGAATTAAAAAAATCAAAACTTCCCATGAGAGGCAATAGGATTTTATTGCTTTAATATATTTAGTGCAGTTTTTATTTGCTCCAGTTTTGTAACCAGGATACTTTGACACATAATCCCCAATATAACACTTGTCATGATACATAGACACAATCTGGTCCGCCATCAATGGGGGAGCGCCGGGACAGTTGGCCAAGGAGGGCCTGACTGCCTGAACCCGGACCGCAGGTCCCTTTCTTCCCACATCCCTCAGCTCCTGCTAACCAAGCCGGGACCCAGGTGCAGACTTCTGACCTGGGCCCTTGTAATGCTGCTGGCGGACCTGTACCAATGGAACAATGACACTGACACAAGGAACAAATAAGGAGTTAAAATGACACTGTAGCCGTGGCAATAACATGGAATGAAATGATAATTTCTAAAGATATACAGACACTTTTAATGACAGATATACTCTAGACGTTTTAGTGGCACAGGGACTCAGTGGGACAGTTCAGATGATACAAAGACACAACTGGACAGTTGTAATGATACGAAGATACAATGGAATTGTTCTAGTGATATTAAGTTCCAATGGAAGATCTCTAGCAATACAGTGAAATAGTAGAACACTCCTAATAATGATCCTAAACCCCCAGTTTCAATTCCTTCTTCTGCATATGGGCACAGTTAGCCGAGTGGGTATTTACCTGAACAGCTTCCTGGCTTTTCCCCCAACGGGGTAACTGCGGCTCTTCTTCTCATATTCCTCGTTGAAGAGTTCAAGCGAATACGTGGAGCGATCTACTATATACCGAGGTCGGGGCTGACTCATGTCTGGGTGCAGCTTGGTTGGTGTGAGGTGTGGGAGCCCAGTGATAGCTGCTCCTTCACCTTTAAGATCTGATTACCTGGAGAGAATTAGGAAATTCTGTAGACTCATTATTGCCATCAAATAACATTATATATACCTAAAGAATAATGGAGTTATGGAACCAGCATTTAATTATAAGGACTGGTCAAATAACATTCAGGTCAATATTTACTCTTATACGTCACCTTCCAGCTCCAAAAGACACCTTATGGTCTATTAAATTATTGTTATTATTAGAAAACGATCTACGTACTAAGACAACATACTGTAACGGTCCATCCCATCAACTGTTTTCACCCACATGGATGGTCAAAAGAATCATTACTGTATCTACAGGATTTTGTGCACTCTATCCTAAAGATGATACCATGTCAGGTTGAGTTCAGACTTAAATATAAAGTTGTATATGCTTTGTATAGGCTTACTTTTATTACAAATGCCTACATCAGGGGTGGCCAACTTCTTTCCTCATGGGCCAGGTGGCTCAATCAGTTACTGCATCAGCACAGGTATTGTATTGTATTGTATGTCTTTATTTATATAGCACCATTAATGTACATAGCGCTTCACATTAGTAATACATGTGGTAATCAAATAAATAACAGATAATATAAATAACAGATCATGGGAATAAGTGCTTTAGACATAAAAGTAACATTAAGGAAGAGGAGTCCCTGCCCCGAGGAGCTTACAGTCTAATTGGTAGGTAGGGAGAACGTACAGAGACAGTAGGAGGGTGTTCTGGTAAGTGCGTCTGCAGGGGGCCAAGCTTTATGTATCATGTGTTCAGAATATCCACAGTGCTATTCATATGATTCTTTAAGCAAGTGTGTCTTAAGATGGGTCTTAAAGGTGGATAGAGAGGTGGCTCAATCAGTCCCTGTTTCAGCACAGGTGGCTCAATCAGTCCCTGATGAAGCAACAGTAATAGTGAAACGCGTAGGGTTCAAAGATCACCATTCCCACACAACTCAACTCACTCTGTACATGAGTGTATACCACCTTTCTGGATCTCACTCTCCGTGGATTTTCGGTGCGCCGGAACCGGCTTCCCAATCATCCGGACAAGATTTCGGACAAGGAAGCGGTGAGTCAGTGAGACATCGGTAGGATAGAAAAAAGATACCGGAATCTCTTCGGCTACAGCGGAGGACATCCGCACGCGCCAGCTGGTCTGGGACGCGGTTTAACATCTAGGACCTCAGCTGTTTCAGCCTTCAAGAAGAGACAACTGCTTCCGAACAGATATTGATCTTAAGGCGCATGTCCTACCTACGTCCTGGAAGTAGGATTCCAATTTTTGTTGCCACGTTTGCGGATTGGACCGCCATCTGAAGTGTATTTTTTCATGTGTTTTGTTTTTAATTGTTTTAATAATTGTACATTTTTCACTCTATTTCCCTGAGTACACCTACCTCTGAGGCACTGTATATTTTCTAGTATGCGTAGTATCATTTATGCACAAGGTTATATGAATTTTTGATACCACGCAGTATTATGCTATGTTTTCTATGTTTTTCTCATTCCATGTGCTGTGACCATCATCCGTTCACTATTCTATATTGGAGTGGCCAGAATTAATATATCCGGGACGCTATACGGCTGTATTGGCAACTTGTTTGTTTCAAATCCGGAAGTGGACTGTTACATTATATTCGCAAGGTGCCGCGGCAGTTACATTTGTTACACAGCCATCACGATACACTGTGTCAATGTATTTTTAGTGTTTATTTATCACTTGATCACGTTTATTAGTTAGTAGCGCAGCACATCTTCCCGTTTCACATTTCATTCAGTCCCTGCTTTAGCACAGGTGGCTCAATCAGTGGCTCAGTTTTCAACTGTTTTCAACTGAGCCACTGATTGAGCCACCTGTGCTGAAGCAGGGATATCCTTAAAACCCGACGTGTTGGTGGCCCGTGAGGACTGGAGTTGGCCACCCCTGACCTAGGTGGACAGCCACAATGTTCTGGTGCATAACGTGACCCATCCATGACACAGTAGTCTTTGTTTATAGGCAACTACGCTTTTCTTATATCCTTTGAGTGTCATCTGCCTTGTGTGTATATATATGTATGTACAGGCAGTCCTCAGTTATCCGACACAATGCGTTACTCAAAATGGTGTTGTAAAGCGAAACGTCTTAAAGCGAAACACGTTTTCCCATAGGAACACTGTTTAAATGAGAGGTTCCGTTCCTGAAGGCATTTTTAACACTAAAATACACCAAATATTTTATGCAGGCAATAAGATACGCAGCTCACTCATAAATCATATAGTGTATATACTGTATTATATATATATAATATAACATAATAAATAATATATTATATAATATTATATAGTATAATATTATATATATATACGCTCTTACGACGCTTTGCAACGTTGTTTATGTGAATGTGTATATATATACACACACATACACAACGTTGCAAAGCGTCGTAAGAGCGTTGGATAAGCCATTTTGGCGTTGTAAAAATGAATATAGGTATGCATTGCATAGCGTTGGATAAGCCATTCGTTGTAAAGCGAAGCGTTGTAAAACGAGGACTGCCTGTATTTATATTATTGAAAAATAATTATATATATATAATGATTTTTTTAAATGGGGTTATTGGATCCCTGCGCTCAGTGGGTTATGGTAGTTATACTGGGAACCTGAGCTGCTGCTCCCTGCAGAATCCCAGGGTGCCCCTGGGCACACCCTGAGCAAACAGGCTTGAGGAAGCATCAGGACTTTTATTCCCTGTTGTGTCTCAGATTGCACCATATCCTGTGCGGATGTCCGTGCGGAGCGTGGTAGGGACATAAAAAAGGGACGGTGTTTGCTTGGGGTTTTTTTGTTTTTGTGGCGTGGGTACTGTGCGTGTCTGTGTGTGTGGGATCACGAGCGTGTGTTTATATACATAGGTGTGTTCAGAGCAATATTAAGACGCATTTCGGAGCCCTGGTTCGTTAATACTGGAATATAGTTGCTCTAACTGGAATGAGGGGAAAAATAGGGTGCAGCGACAGAGCTGTTGGGGGGAATAATAAGCCCCTTTGACAGAAAAGGGGTTAAAAAAAAAGGCAGTGGGACTGAGCTAGAGAGAAATTATACAGTATTTAGACTTAAAAAAACAGGAAGGTTACAATCAATTCCCTGATTTCTTGAACAAGAAAGTGGAGCTGTAAGTCTGCTGATGAAAAAAGAGTGGGATTTTGGGGTTGTAAATCCTAAATTAGTGATAGTCCAGGGGTCGACAAAAATATAAAATACTTAGGCGCCCGGCAGAAATGTTAGGAGCCAGCGTTTTGGTAAGTGGGAGGGGGCGTTGTGTGTCAGTGTGCGTGTCAGTGTAAATCTGTGACACACTGACACACACACTGTCACACGCCTCCTCCCTGCCACACGGTCTGAATAGAGAGCACGGGTGGGCAGAGTCTTGGAGCGCAGAACACTTGGCGCTTCGCCCAGGTGCAGGGGTTACATTTTCACTACTCGGCAACCAGGTGCCTGGTACATTCGCATGCCGGCTCTGTACCCCCTAGTACACAGGCGTGCAACTCCAGTCTTCAAGGGCCGCCGTCAGGTCAGGTTTGCAGGATATCCTTGCTTCAGCACAGGTGATAGTGTTAGGCTGCGCTTATAGTGCCGGTGACGCGACGTCGCGGCAAAACAAATGTATTGATGCCATTGCATGCGCTTATAGTAAGCGTGATGCGACGGGAGCGACGCTGGTGGCGCGAATTTCTGAAGCCGGTCAAAATTGATTTTTCAGAGGCTGTCGCCATATGTGACAGCCTCTGAACCAATCAAAGACCTGATCGCTCGCGACGTCGCCGGAAAGCGAATTACAACTTTCGCTAGCGGCGACAGCGATGGGTGACGTCATCTGTCGCGTCGCCGTCGTGCGCACTATAAGTGCAGCCTTAGACTGAGCCACTGATTGAGCCACCTGTGCTGAAGCAGGAATATCCTTAAAACCTGACCCGTTCATGGCCCTTGAGGACTGGAGTTGCCCACCCCTGCTCTAATACCAACACAGATTGACCACTGGCAATTTCATATTGTGGACAGAGGTTGCAACAGGGCAGTGCCAGAGATGGGCAGGGTCAGTGTAGATATGATGTATCATACAAGATGCAGATTCCCTGTCTTTTTATGTTGTGTTGTGTTATATTATAGTAACATTAGGAATTGGGCTCACCCTAGAACTTTACCTCTCTCCAAACCCACCCCCCCCCCCTGTTCCTTTCAAACAAAGCCCCATTGTCCTTCCACACACATTGTGCCAAGCTCTGGAACAGGCTCAGTGCCAGCTCCTTATCACAGCCCCATCACCGACTATCCCTTCAAACAAGAAATGATCATCTTGTGGCACCCGCTCTCCTTTTATCCGTCTGCTCTGTGACAGCGTTGTGTCTCTCTCAGTTTTCTGCACTCTGCGTACAGAGGTAGATATGAGCACCAGAAATAACAGCACTGCTTCAGGCTGGCACAGGAGAAGTATGCCAAAAACACAGCAATGAGAAGAGACAGCAAAATGTGGCTTCTATAGGGAGAGGCATTAGCAACAGAGAGAGGTGGTGATGCCACGTTACACATCATTGGTGAAACCTCACTGAGAGTACAGTGTTCGGTTCTGGAGACCATATCTCCGGAAGGACGTAAATAAATTGGAGATTGTGCAAAGAAGAGCTACTAAAATGGTGAACAACAGGGGGGCTCAACTCCAGTCCTCAAGACCCCCCAACAGGTTAGGCTTTTAGGATATCCCAGCTTCAGCACAGGTGGCTCAATCAGTGGTTCAGTCTTCGACTCTTGATGAAGGAGTTAATGACACCCACAACATTACTTTGGCTTAATCCATTGCCGTGGGGTGTTCTATACATAGCAGGACAAGGGAATCCTTGCCCCAAGAGCTTACAATCGAACTATTAGTGCATGAATCTGCCCAGGCACCTTGGCTTTGCGCAGCAGCGTGTGAGCTGGGTATAGCAGGAGCTCCGAGGTTCACATATTATAGGGGGATGTATCAAATTTGGCATCTCACTCCATCATCTAATTCCCATCTTATGAGGGGCAGATAACTGAGCCAGGTGTGAGGTGGTGTAAAACCTGTCTGGTTAACAATCTGAGTCAGAAGCAAGATACCTAATTAACAAGCTGCTTATAATTATTGTAGCCACGGAAAAAAAAGAGCATTAAAAGAAAAGTGCGTTCTTCAAAGTCAACTTTTCTTTAAATAAAGGTCGGATGGGTTATTCGTCAAGCTTTGTTACTGGTTATTACCACAACAGAACAGGGGTGATAACTCCCAATCAAGTAAACAGCAGTTAACACCCATTTGTGTGTGTTAACCCGCAACGGACCACAGCAAATTTGCCCCTACTGTATGTCTCTTTCTCGCCATCTCTCTCCGTTTTAATCTCCCTCAATTTCCCTCTCTTTTTCTCTCTCTCCATCTCCATCTCTCTCCCTCTCTCTCTTCATTTTCATCTTTCTCAATCTCCCTCTTTTTCTCTCTCCCATCTGGATCTCTCTATCTTTTTCTTTCCAATTTAATATCTCTCTCTCTCTCTCTCTCTCTCTCTCTCTCTCTCTCTCTCTCTCTCTCTCCCTCTCCCTCTCCCTCTCCCTCTCCCTCTCTCCCTCTCCCTCTCTCCCTCTCTCCCTCTCTCCCTCTCTCCCTCTCCCTCTCTCCCTCTCTCCCTCTCCCTCTCCCTCCCTCTCTCCATCTCTATCTATCACCATATCTCTATTCCTCCATCTCCATCTCTCTGTCTCCATCTTTATCTCTCCCTCTACATACTGTATAACCCTTTCCCTCTATGAATGTTATCTTTGCTTCTCTCTCTGTCCTTTGTGCATTCCCTCACTCTGTGGCTCTACAACCAATGTACCCAATGAACAGAACATTGATGCACTCAAAGAGTTGGGCTATCACTTCCTCAGTGTGCCTTTTTGCCTCATTATGACTTCTCACCCACTAGCCCAGCTCATGGCCTCATTCTAAAGCCTACTGTACCTGCACACCCAGCAGGGCTCGTGCCCTGTCTCATTGGGTAATGCTGTCCTGCGCAGAAAGGGAAATAATATAAATAAACACTCTGAGCAAACAGGGATAAAAGGCAGCAAATTAAATTCCAAGTTAGGCAAACAGGTGAAGTCATCGTACAAAGCGCAGATAATAAGGGCGAAAACACCGACTCTTATGGGAGGGTTGTTCTAGACTGTGCAAGACGCAAGTCATTGTATACAGCAACACGAGACAGAAAGTGTGATCTGTGCACGTCTATCTATTATCTATCTGTCTATCCATATACCTATTTATCTGTCTATAGTTTAGCTGTCTGTCTATCCACATATCTATCTGTGTATCTATCTATTATCTATCTATCTATTTTTGTCTATCTACATATCTATCTGTGTATTTATCTATCTACTGTATCTATCTGTGTATCTATCTATCTACTGTATCTATCTGTGTATCTATCTATCTATCTATCTACTTTTTCTATCTGTGTATCTATCTATCTACTGTATCTATCTATCTACTGTATCTATCTGTGTATATATCTATCTATCTGTGTATCTATCTGTGTATCTATCTGTGTATCTTTATATCAGTGTATCTTGCTACTGCATCAGTCTGTCAGTCTGTCAGCCTATCGTTTATGTACCTGTCTATCTATCTATCTATCTGTCTGTCTGTCTGTCTGTCTGTCTGTCTGTCTGTCTGTCTGTCTGTCTGTCTGTCTGTCTGTCTATCCACGGTATCTATCTATCTATCTATCTATCTATCTATCTATCTATCTATCTATCTATCTATCTATCTATCTATCCACGGTATCTGTCTGTCTGTCTATTTATCTATCTATCCACGGTATCTGTCTGTCTGTCTATTTATCTATCTATCCACGGTATCTGTCTGTCTGTCTATTTATCTATCTATCTATGGTATCTGTCTATTACTATCTAGCTATTCTACTTCTCTATCTATCTATCTATCTATCTATCTATCGGTATCTGTCTATCTGTCTATCTATCTATCTATCTATCTATCTATCTATCTATCTATCTATCTATCTATCTATCTATCTATCTATCTATCTATCTATCTATCTATCTATCAATCCACGGTATCTGTCTGTCTGTCTGTCTGTCTGTCTATCTATCTATCCACGGTATCTGTCTGTCTATTTATCTATCCATATATATCTGTGTATCTAGCTATTATCTGTCTGACTATCTATCACCTATCTACCTGTCTGTGTGTCTTCTATCTATCATCTATAACAGGTCTCTTCAAGCAGTTCTCCAAAGGGGTCGGATCAGAAAACATTTAGAAGTTGAAGGGCCACCAGCTCATTGTAAAGTCATTTTAGATGTATTTAAAGACTAAATACAATTTATTATATCTCAACATTTTGCAAGCGTTATACCACATACATTTATATTTAACTTAAGTGAGTTTCAGTGTAAAAAAAAACTGCACTTCAGCTGCCTATGCAGCAAGCATGACATTAGCAGGAGCAGAGAGTCTAAGTGCCACATCAAGAGCCCTGATATTAAGATCTGTCTTTCTGTCTGTCTGTCCATCCACATGTCTGTCTGGGTATCTACCCATCTACGTATATCTATTTGTCAGGTATCTATGTATGCTATGCACTGCCGATCTTCCAGTACCAAATGGGTTAAAGTGACATCATTAAGCAGACCCAGATCAGCACAGAGGTTCGCTTTCAGAAGGATTTGCCCTATCAGACGCACCAGGTTGCAGATTTACACTTGTTCTGACAAGTTATCCAGACCTCATCCTGTTGAGGATTATCTCACTGCACCACGTCACAGCTCCACACCGTGCAATAATCTGACGTAGACTTCCCTAATCCCAAAACAACCCCAAACCGGAGGCAACCAGGGCTTCTTAACCTCTCCAGTGCCGGAGGTGAATGCTAAGCATTGTGTCGTGGTGAAGGGGTTAAGGATGACTTGCAGGAAATATATATATATTTATATATATATATATATATACACACACACACAATGCAAGAAATGGGGTGTTCAACTAATAATTAATGGTTAGACACAATGCAAGAACAGTAGCACTCCTTAAAATGAAGAAAAGTAAATAATGCGTTTGCACGTACATTGGCTAAGCCATACATCACCCAAACCAGAAGTCTGAAGAAATGAAACAGCACATGGATTCAGTGAATATGAAGAGATATATTATAGTCCAAGCAGAGCCCATGTTTGGGTCTTATCACACAGGACCTTCCTCAGGTTCTCTCTTCATTGTCTAAAGTCACAGAAAAAGTGCGACTGCCGGAAATCTTTTGCACTTGTGTATGCTAGAGAAGTGTAGCCACTGCTATGCACGCTAAAGCCGCGCTTATAGTGCGCGTGATGGCGACGGCGTTGGATGACGTCACCCATCGCCGCTAGCGAAAGTTGTAATTCGCTTTCCGGCGACTTCGCGGGCGACCAGGTCTTTGATTGGTTCAGAGGCTGTCACATGTGGCGACAGCCTCTGAAAAAAAATCAAATTTGCCGGCTTCAAAAATTCGCGCCACCAGCGTCGTTCCCGTCGCTCCGTTACATCGTGCTTACTATAAGCGCACGCGACGGCGCCAATACATTTGTTTTGCCGCGATGTCGCGTCGCCGGAACTATAAGCCCAGCCTAAGGAGCATCACTGCTTTCCAATGAGGGACACTCACTCCTAATGAGCAAGACTGCCTTCCAATGAGGGACACTCATTCATAGTGAGCACGACAAAATTGAGAATATTTATTTATCCCTCTTCAAAAATTCTCAGCCTGTTGGTGACGTATTCTAAATATACTAACCGGAAAATTCTAGCCCTAATCTATGTCAGAACCAGAGTGGATTTGACAGGATTAACATGGACAAGTGAACACTAGTAGGGAGCCCCCGCTACTGCTATAAATTGTGTGTGAGCGGTGCTGTTGGGTATATAGCGATGTGGACACAGAAGAGAAAGTGACCACATTCCATCAGCGCGTGAGCCAGAGTGCTTCATTTGGGTCACTTTCTCTTCTGTGTACACATTGACATGGACAAGCACAGTGTTACTTAGTAAGAAATGTATCTGCAGTGGCCAAGTAGGTGGAACTGCCACTTCAATGTCTTATCTCACCCTGTTTTTTTGCTACCTAAGTCGTGGTTTCCCCGCACACACAGACCCTATCGCCGGCCGCGTACATACACAGGGTGGAAGGTGCAGACATTGAGAGAAGTAAACACTGATCAAGCAGTCCTATCTTGAGCTCTATCAGCGGAGTTATACAACCCGCAGGGCACGTAGAATAATCAGTGCAATCATCTCTTTGTAAACTGAGTACATATTTTTGCACCAGCAGAATCAGATAAGGAGCTCACTTAGCGTGACCATTACTGTAACAATGTGTGAGGCTGCCTTCCAATGAGTGAGAGCTCCTTCTAGTAAGTGACACTGCCTTCTAGCGAGTGACACTGCCTTTCAATGAGTGACACTCTTCCAATGAGGGAGATTGCTATCCAGTGAGCGATACTGCCTTCCAGTACGTGAGACTACCTTTCAATGAGTGAGACTGCCTTCCAGTACGTGAGACTACCTTTCAATGAGTGAGACTGCCTTCCAGTACGTGAGACTACCTTTCAATGAGTGAGGGGGGGGGGGGGGGGGGGGGGGACTGCCTCCGTACGTGAGACTACCTTTCAATGAGTGAGACTGCCTTCTAGTGAGGAAGACTGCCTTTAAATGATTGACACTGCATTAAGACTGCCTTTCAATGACTTAGACTGCCTTCCAATGAATGAGACTCACTCCTAATGAGTTAGACTGCCCTCCAATGAATAATACTTACTACAAATAAGAAAGATTGCTTTATAAGGCCGTGCTTATAGTGCCGGCGATGGCGACGTCGCCCGAAAACAAAAGCTTTGCCGCTGCCGCGTGCGCTTATAGTGTGCGCGACGACGACAAATCAACGGAGCAAAAACTGGTAGCCGGCAAAATTAGATTTTTCAAGGGCTGTCGCGTCACGTGACGGCCCTTGAACCAATCAAATTGCCGGAATTACGCGACGCCACCGCCCGGCGAAATATAACTTTCGCCGGTGGCGACGGCAACGGGTGACAACACCCGTTGTGTCGCCGTCGCCATCAACGGCACTATAGGCACGGCCTAAGGAGTGACAATTTCTTCAAAGTTCAGGTCTCCTCTAAGATAGAGATACAAAGTGCTGCTCTACTCACACGTTCATAATGCAATTCTCCATTTAAAGTGACAGACAAGAACAGAGGAAAGACAAAGTTTCAGGTCCCATGTGGACATTTCATTAGCTTTCCTTCCCCTGATGAAAGGTCCATGTGGGCCTGAAACATTGTTATTCCACTGTTCTTGGCTGTCACATTAAATGAAGAACTTCATTATGAACTTCTGAGTAGACCTCTACTTGGTATCTCTGTCTTTGAGGAGAACTGTACTTTGACAAAATGGTCTGTCTGTGTTGTGTTGGCTTCACAAGTAGGTTTCTCCTCACCTGAGGCTGTTTCCCCGCACTTTGGAATTGTACTTTATAATGAGTGAAACATTCTCCAAATAAGAGAGTCTCCCTTCCAATGAGTGAAGCTGTATGCAAATGAGTGAGACTATCTTCAGTTGAGTATTACTGCATTGCAGAGACAAAATGACTTACAGAACATCTATAGACCTAGCGACAACCAATATAACATACATATAAATATACTGTATTCAACTGTAGGTTACATTATTTGACACCCTCTTCACATGGGTTTGTACACTGGGTACTTAATTTGCCTTTGAAAGTAATGGCTCCTTTCTCAACCTTTCAATTTGGGGCACTTCCCTGTCCTTCCTTTCCCCAGGGAGTGGCTCCTATTTCTGGATAACTGAAACATTTCCCAATATAACACAAGTGCCTCTTCTCACCAACTCTTTGTGATATTAACTCCTCACGTGCATTGTGCAGTTCCAGATAAAGTTGGATCGTCTTAGGTATTAAAGGCTGCTTCTCTTGCAATGAGACTTTATAACTACTTTGTGATCTGAAAATGGTTTTGCAAAGACAGGTCTCCTACTATAGCAACAGTTTTTTGAAAAGACCCAGATACAGAAAAGTGGAGGATAAAATGCAACCAAGTAATTAGAAGTGTGCTATAATGGCCAGGTTCTGCAATTTCTTCAGAGAAACAGACACTAAAGGATTATTATAGAGGAAGTAAAAGGGGTTTGCAGGGAGAGGGATGCGGAGAAGTGTAGGACAGTGACAATCCGAAAATAGCTCTGTCTAAACTTCTGGGACATTACACTCTAACATATATCAACCCTCTGTTACGTGTTCAGGCACTGAAGGGGGTGATTAGCCCCCACAAGCTCCATCCCTAATGTATACAGTATCTGAGTCATAAAGTCTCACAATTGCATAGTTTAGGAGTTGTTAACTATCCTATTAGGTCATGTCTTGAGTGTACAGTAGATCTAGGATATAAACAGATTACAACGTAACCAGAACCTGAATTAACAACACTCAGAGACTTACTGCAGTCAGTTACTGTGAGATGGTACAGATAAGCACGATCACTACTTTATCATTTACAAACTTTTCATTTTTCACTTGAATAAAAATGTATTTGCATTAAAAATGACCCCTCCCTTTAAGTAGAAGTACAGTATAAAGTAATTCATTTTTAAAAGGGTCCAAATACTACTTCCATACAAGTTTGAAAAAAACCTTCCTTAGCAATGGGCTCACAGTAATATTCTTCAAGTGTACTGAAATCTGTGAGGTGTGCAAAGCTCTGTACACGTGAAGAAGAGACCTGTGAGGTTTGGAAAGCTCTGTACACATGAAGAAGAGAAGTGACGTTTGGAAAGTTCTATACACATCAAGAAGAGACCTGCAAGGTTTGAAAATCTCTGTACACAATTGAAGAATAGAAATCTGAGGTTGGGAAAGCTTAGTACACGTAAAGGGGAGACCTGTGAGATTTAGAAATCTCAGTACAAATAAAGAAGAGACCTGTGAGGTTTGGAAATCTCTATATTTGAAGAAGAGACATGTGAGGTTTGGAAAGCTCTGAATATGTAAAGAAGAGACCTGAAAGGTGTGGGAAGCTCTGTACACGTGAAGAAGATACCTGTGAGGTTTGAAAAGTCCTGTACACATGAAGAAGAGAAGTGAAGTTTGGAAATCTCTTTAAATATCATGAAGAGACCTGTGAGGTTTGGAAATCTCTGTACATATGAAGAAGAGACCTGTGAGGTTTGGAAATCTCTGTACATATGAAGAAGAGACGTGAGGGTTGGAAAGATCTGTGTACATGAAGAAGAGACCTGCAAGGTTTGGAAATCTTTTACATGTGAAGAAGAGACCTGTGAGGTTTGGAAAGGCCCCGTACAGATAAATATCGAGGACAAAAAGGAGACAGCACCATGCCGCGTATGCGTGAGAGTTTAAACTTCCAACTTTATTACGATGTAACGGCAAATTAGCAAAAGGTGACTGGGGCACATTGAGCAGCAAAACGTTGCAGGCCCCCCTGGCAGGGAAGGGGTTAACATCTTTAGTGCTGATACACCGCGATCCCCCCTATCTATGACAAGTTTAACCTTTCAAGCTTCAAGGTCAACAGAACCAGGTACGTTATACCCTCACAGCGCAGTGCGCGGGTGGCTCCCACGTGCCAGTCAGTGCAGTTTGCGTGGGCTCGGAGACACTCACGTAGACCCTGCGTTCTCTGCTCCCTGTATACTTGTGCAATGACCTCGTCATGTCCCCAGGCTAGGTAAGCAAAGGGTTAATGCCACCGCTCCCTATCACATCTGTCCTATCAGTTTTTTCCACAGTAATGTGAGTGTTCTGCTCTTTGATAAGATTCTGTCCTGTATAGAAGTCACTTTCACAGTCCTTCCGGGGAAAGACTGTGTGCTAACTGTGTGTTAACCCACTCACCGCTGATCTCTGTGTTAGGACGAGTGGGGGTCTCTGTATTAGGAGAGATGAGAGGTATGGGTCCCTGATCTCTGTGTGTTATGTGAGATGTAAGTGGCCCTCATATCTGTGTATTAGGAGGAGGTTAGAGGCATGTGTCCCTGATGTCTGTATATTAGCAGAGGGGGGTAAGAGGTATGTGCCTCTGATCACTGTGTATTAGAAGGATGTGAGAGATATGTGGCCCTCATATCTGTGTATTAGGAGGAGATGAGAGGTATGTGTCCCTGATGTCTCTATATTAGCATAGGAGGTGAGAGGTATGTGTCCCTGGTGTCTGTGTATTAGCAGAGGGGGTGAGAGGTACTGTATGTGTCCTGATGTGTGTGGATTAGGAGAGGGTGAGAGGTATGTGTCCTTTGTATTAGGAGGAGGTGAAAGGTACATATCCTGTGTATTAGGAGGGGGTGAGATGTACGTGTCCTATGTATTAGGAGGGAGCATGTAGTGCAACATGTTCTTGGCTCGTCTACCAGCCAAAGGGTTACAGCAGCAACTTTGGCCAGTATGAAGTTTACGCTGGGTTGGAGATTTAATCATCTAAGCCAGTTCTGAATTTAGATCCCTTTATCCCAGTGTGAAATAACAGCATTTGCTGAATCCTTTAATCTGGATCCAGGTGGTCCAATAAATGAATGTTCTCAAGAGCTAACAATCTAATTTTTATTCTAAGGGGCACAACACAGCAGTCTGTCACTCCATAGCTGTAGGCATCTCCTGTCTCTGTCCATTATGCACTTATACACACCCTGCCTGCCCCTGTGTCTGGCAGCATCTCCTATAATTGTCCCTATAATTCTTACTGTGTCCCCTTCCATGTCACTCCTCTCTGGCCACCCCTCTGTAAAAAATCCCTGAATTTGAAGTCGCTCCCCCCCCCCCCCCCCACCACATTTTAGGGGACATCTATTCCAACGAACTCCCCCAAGAAACTCCCAATTTAGCCCAGCATATCTTAACCCTTTCACTGCCAGGGTTGAAGCTTGTAATACAATGATATATATACACACACCTGCAGGGTAGTGTATCCTAACACAAGCATTATACACCCCAAGGCAAGTTCTGCATTTGGGATACACAAAGAGAAAATAAGTACATGATTCCATGAAATCCCAAGGCTCAACCAAGTATCCGGCCGCTCCTCCTTCTCTTACCATGCACCCCAAAACTGGAACAACCTACCGGAGACTCTCACAGCCCCCACCAGTTTAAGTTCTTTCAAAACTAAGGCTCTCACATTTTAACCTGGTCTGTAACTGTTACATAAGCCTATAATATACATATTCTCTAACTGTGCATGCAATGTCTTGTATATAATGTATACCCTGTTCACTTATGTAACTGTATTTGTAACCATGTACTATTTGTCTTAACTCTGTGCCCAGGACATACTTGAAAACGAGAGGTAACTCTCAATGTATTACTTCCTGGTAAAACATTTTTATAAATAAATAAAATAAATAAACGAAATGGTCTTTTTTCTTTATAACTGGACGGCAATAATGTAGTCAAATAAATGGCGACGCAGCGTAAACACAACGCAAAGTATCTGGGATTTGTTTCTGACATTACCAAATTGGTGGCAGGAAGTCGGTCTTCAACCACTCCCCTGCGTAAGGGAGAAGCAGCGCTCGGCGGCACGGGGCGCACTGGGAACGAAGGGGTTAATTGTCACAACGCAGACACATACGCAGAAGTTGGGGGTCGCGGCTGCCGGTAGCACAGCCAAGGGGCGGACATTATGGGATTTCAGTAGGCTGCCGCGGTAAACATTTTGGACCTGATATTACAGCTAATGCATTGAAAATATTACAGTGACATTTTCAAATATGACAGTTCCTGACGCCGTCATTGTATACGGAATCGGAAAAAGTTAAAAATTACGTTGTTTGATGAAATACGCATATATTAATGAACAGGTTGATAAACTAACCGGTTCAAATAAATAAGGGCTCCTTTTCGGGGATAAAATGCTGAAAAATCCTAATATATGGTAATAGAGCCACTGTCCTGGACTAGGCAGGACAATCACGGTTTGCACATCTTTGCACAAAAAAAAGGACAAACAGGACAGGAGGAACAGCAGAAAAGCTTGGCCAAAAATCCCCCAGCAGGATTCAGGTTTAAAGACCCCCTACTTTGCCGCCAGTATGCTTTTGGCTCTATAAACAGGTCGAACCCTGCAAAATAGGAGTATTGTTATCACAGCGCAATAAGGCACCTGGCTAGGCTCTTACCTGGCAGCCTGGTGTCCGAGGCGTGATCTCCCTAGCAGCTCTGTAGGTGCGTGGCGAGAGGAGATTTAAGTGGAAGTACTTGAGAAAGTGGAGAAAAAAAATCAAATAAAAGTGCAAATGATTCCTATTCACATCTCAAAGTGACTCATATATAAACAGTGGCAGCTAGGGGGGGGGGGGGAGAGGCCACCGATTGGCTGACTGTGTGATTATGAATGGTATAGCAGGTCTCAATCCAGGAGATAGGAGAGGCTGATAAGAGGAGAGGGGGTGGGATGAGGAGGGGGGGGTGTTAAAGAGAAGTTGGAGGGGAGAACAGCCCTCTTTTTGTTCCCCCCCCAACTCACCTCCCCACCCACCCCCCTCTCTTTGCTTCCTTTTCTACCTTGATCTGATTCTGATATTTCCTAAATACGCCCCCCTGGGACAATAGAGCACATTGAGAAAGCCAAAGGTTTCCCAAGGCTTGAACTCCAGGCAAGAGCTGCTTGTATTGCTTCATTTCTTCCATGGTGGGGGGGAGAGGGTTAGGGATTGGGATCAAGGCGTAGAGGGGTGCTGTCAACTCTCTCTCCCCCCCCCCCCCCCACCCCCATCTCTCCCCAAGCTGTGGACACACTTGAGTTTCCTCTTCTATAGCATCCTACAGAGGTCATTGTGACAGTTTGTGAGGGGACCCCACAGAAAGCTCCCTGGCCATGGTGCGAGGAGCCGTTCCCAGTGAGGACACCCAGTAGGGGCATTGTGCAGTGAAGCGAAGTGGTTGACACTCTGTCCTTTGAAGGGGGTTGACCTTAGTTCAGATTGTAAGCTCTTCGTGGCAGGGATTTCCTTTCCTATTGTCTGATTTTGCTGCACTTATTGTATTATTATTTTATTATAATTCCCTGTGCTGTATTCTTTGTGAAGCGCTGAGTACACTTTTGGCGCTATATAAATAAAGACATACATACATACATACATACATACATACATACATACATACATACATACAAACATGCTGGTCAGTCTTCCCAGGTCAATCAGGGAGAATCTATTGCGGGCGAGATAGGGCTAAATCCTAGAGGTTGGAAGTGGGGGTGTAGTGGGAGGCAGGGAAGAGGTGAAAGCAGCAATCGCTCCCCCCCCCCCCCCCCCCCCACCCCCAAGAAGACCATTAGAGGTTAACGTATATATTGTTAGTATATTGCCCCTGAGCATTTCCTGCGCTTTTAGTGTTAGGAATCCTGATTTTCTGTAGCCCGCACTGGACTCTGGGGAGAGCTTCATTTTAACATCCCAGGCACTGAATATTCCAAACACTTATATCTCCTGAAGGGAGCATCAGATGTTAAAAATAAAAACAGCGTCGGAACAGGCAGGGAGAGATCTCTTAGAGTAGACGAATAATACATTGCAATAAAAATGGCAGTGAGCATGGACTGCAGCTTTGATGTCACATCAAAGGTTGCCTAAAACCCTGTGGTGACTCACTCGTGCCATATTTATAGTTTTGGCAAATGAAAGGTTTGGGGTTCAATTTCAAACCATTTATAAGATTGAAGATATAAGATTCTGCCTACCAACTAATTAGATTGTAAGCTCTTCGGGGCAGGGACTCCTCCTAAATGTAACTTTTATGTCTGAAGCACTTCTCCCCTTTATGTGTTATTTATATTATTTGTTATTTATATGATTGTCACGTGTATTACTGCTGTGAAGCGCTATGTACATTAATGGCGCTATATAAATAAAGACATACATACATACATTGTGAAGACAGATAGAGGTTGATACAGTATTATCCCGAAGAATAGTCAGAACAACTGTAACGTCAAAGTGATACTTTAATGGCTAAAATGAGTGCAAGCTTTCAGGACTCCTTTGTTTAGGCAGATTTATGTAAAAATCTGCCTGAAAAAGTGACATGAGTGATCCTCAGAGCTTGCACTCCTTTTTAACCATTAGTTAGGCATTGAATGTATCACTTCTACCCTACGCTTGTTGTTAAATTGTGGCACTTATTATTTAGTTTTTCTTTAAATATTGACATTTTCACTCAATTTCCCCAGTGTGACAAAGTCTGATATTCACAAATGTTCTCCACTTCTCCATAAAACAGAAAGAGCCACATATGTATGTTTGACTTTATTTATTTAGCGCCATCCTGGTACACGGCGCTTTACAATACACGTGACATCATATTATAACACAATGGGAATAAGCGCATCAGACATAAAACAATAGGTAAAGGAGCCCCTGCCCCGAAGAGCTTACAATCTATTTACATCCTTTTTATTTTCTATCCTGAACTATATGACAGATCCCCTAAACTGCTTCAATATGGGTACCCACGGGCATCAACATTTCCAGGTCCTGGGAAAATGCCATTAATTATACATCCTATTAATAACACTGATTCCCAGCTATTAATTACCGATACCGGCCTAATCAATAACGAAAGCAGAAGTCCTCTGCTTTTCCAAACCATCATTTAGAGAGGTATTTATTTTAGTAAACATCATTAATTCACTTTTTTTTTTCCATTTATATGGAAGGTAAAGAAATTAAAACAGAATTAAATATGAAAAACAGGAACTACTTAGAGGCAGTTAACCAGGTCACTAATACTCATTAATAATACTCAATTGCTTTCATGCACACACTAGTACCTATTAATCAGAATAGCAAATATTGTGCACCTCCGTCTCTGTTTATTTGTAATCCTTTGACGGTGAAAGGGTTGATAGCCTTAATGGATTCTACCCCACCCCCTCCCTCCCCTCTCCTCCCCCTCTCCCCCCCCCCCCCCATAGCATTTTTGCTGTTACATGGTGTTATCGCTGAAGTGTGAAACTGTTAAATTAAATAGCCCCCATCTTTTTAATATTCCCATGAAGATATATCCCGGACACTAATACACAGTGCACAGACTATTACACTGACACATGTACAGACACACTGACACACACACACCGAAGACTGAGCCACTAATTGGGCCACCTGTGCTGAAGCAGGGATATCCTGAAACCCTGACCTGTTGGGGGAGGGGGAGGGCAGGGATTGAGGTTGAGAACCCCCAAAGTGAGGTCAGTCCATTCCGGTCCTTGATAGTTTTGGGGACTGCTCCCTGACTCACTGACCTGGAATGTGTCCGTGTCAGGATAATCCTCAGACGATGGGATTTAGCAGTGGGACAGGTATGAAAACAGAGAAACGGGGATTTTTATTTTTTGTTTAACACAGTGACACTGAGCTCTTGTGTCTCAGCCGGGTGACACACCGAAACGCAATGCCACGCTATTAACCCCTTCACTGCCGGGAGGGAAGCCAATCATTCTTTTCCTCGCCCCTATGGCGCTACCACAGTGGCACACGGCACGTGGCGTCGGGTTACATTGGTTAACAAGTTAGGCTGCGTCCATAGAAGCACCGGCAGCGCCCCTCCGCGCTGACGCAGGAGCAATTGTATGGACTGGCAGGCGAGCCGCCGTGCGCGATCGGGAGGCGGAGCACCGACGTCATGGGGCCAATAGCCCGCGAAGCGCCGACGTCAACGTCACGGCGCCAACGTCACGGAGCCGACGTCGTGACGCTGCTTCGCTGTGATTGGAGGTTTTCAGCCGACAGCGCCCTCAGATACAATTTCTGATGTCGGCTGCAAATCCCTGCGCCTCAGCACGCCTGCGGACGCTCGCGGGAGCCCCATCTCAAGACATCCTCATTGAGGATGACGGGGCTCATCGCGGAGCGTCCGCACGGCTCAGCGCAGACTGTCCTTCTATGGACTCAGCCTTAGCTTTCGTTATTCGCAAGAGCATAAGAAACAGGATACACAGGGGGGGGGGGGGGGCCGAAAAACCTGTTTAGGAAGAAACTTGTTTAAGAGCGCTTGGGATATGCCAGGGTGGGATATAGTTACCTAAGCAGGGTACATCGCAGTCTGCCCAGAAAGACGGGCAGCGTACAGTACGAGCGCTCTGGTTTATCATCCTTACCCTCTGACCTCTGTAGAATTCGGTTATCATTTCCAGTTAAGCTTCGAGTTTCGGTATGGGACAAAGCTCCAAACACAAGCCCCTGCCAAACCATTACACTCCCCTTGCAGACTAGTGAGGGCACATTTCTGGTACCCGATTAAAAGAAAAATACAATCAAACGTTTTGTTATTTGTTAATGACGTCTGTCTGAGCTTTGTGGTCCAACGCTGATGGAGAAGACAAAACATAGCGGCCGCCTTGTGTCAGGCTGAGGACCCGCTGCACGCGTCCGCACGGCGCCTTGTGTCAGGCTGAGGACCCGCTGCACGCGTCCGCACGGCGCCTTGTGTCAGACTGAGGACCCGCTGCACGCGTCCGCACGGCGCCTTGTGTCAGACTGAGGACCCGCTGCACGCGTCCGCACGGGCGCCTTGGTCGACTGAGGCCCGCTGCACGCGTCCGCACGCGCCTTGTGTCAGCTGAGACCCCTGCACGCGTCCGCACGCGCTTGTGTCAGGCTGAGGGACCCTGCTCACGCGTCCGCACGGCGCCTTGTGTCAGGGTGAGACCCGCTGCAACGCGTCCGCACGGCGCCCTTTGTCAGCTGAGGACCCGCGCACGCGTCCGCAACGGCGCCTTGTGTCAGACTGAGGACCCGCTGCACGCTTCCGCAACGGCGCCTTGTGTCATGCTGAGGACCCGCCGGCACGCTCGCACGGCGCCTTGTGTCAGACTGAGGACACCGCTGCAACGCTTCCGCACGGCGCCTTGTCACGCTGAGGACCCTCGCACCGTCCGCACGGCGCCTTGTGTCAAACTGAGGCCCGCTGCAGCCGTCCGCACGGCGCTTGTGTCAGCTGAGGACCCGCTGCACGCGTCCGCACGGCGCCCTTGTGTCAGCTGAGGACCCGCTGCACCGTGCCGCACGGCGCCTTGTGTCAGGCTGAGGACACCCTGCAGACGCGTCCGCACGGCGCCTTGTGGTCAGAACTGAGGACCCGCTGCACGCGTCCGCACGCACCTTTGTGTCAGCTGAGGTCCCGCTGCACGCGTCCGCACGCCACCTTGTGTCATACTGAGGACCCGCTGCACGCGTCCGCACGGCGCCTTGTGTCAAGCTGAGGACCCGCTGCACGCGTCGCACGGCGCCTTGTGTCAGCTGAGGACCCGCTGCACGCGTCCGCACGCGCCTTGTTCAGGCTGATCCCGCTGCACGCGTCCGCACGCGCCTGTGTCAGTCTGAGGACCCTGCACGCGTCAAACGGCGCCTTGTGTCAGACTGAGGGACCCGCTGCACGCGTCCGCCACGGCTCCTGTGTCAGACTGAGGACCCGCTGCAGCACGCGTCCGCACGGCGCCTTGTGTCATGCTGAGGACCCCGCTGCACCGTCCCACGGCGCCTTGTTCAGGCTGAGGCCCGCTGCACGCGTCCGCACGGCGCCTTGTGTCAGGCTGAGACCCGCTGCACCTCCGCACGGCGCCTTGTGTCGCTGAGGACCCGCTGCACCGCGCCCGCACGGGCGCCTTGTGTCAGACTGGAGGACCCCCTGCACGCGTCGCACGCGCTTGTGTCAGGCTGAGACCCCTGACACGCGTCCGCAACGCGCCTTGTGTCAACTGAGGACCCGCTGCACGCGTCCCACGGCGCCTGTGTCAGGCTTGGACCCGCTGCACGCGTCCTCGCACGGCGCCTTGGTCAGACTGAGGACCCGCTGCACGCGTCCGACGGCGCCTTGTTTCAGGCTGAGGACCCGCTGCCGCGCCGCACGGCGCCTTGTGTCGACTGAGGACCCGCTGCAACCGCGTCCGCACGGCACTTGTGTCAGGCTGAGTGTCCCGCTGCACGCGTCCGCACGGCGCCTTGTGTAGAGACTGAGACCCGCTGCACGCGTCCGCACGGCTCCTGTGTCAAGCTGAGGACCCTCTGCACGCGTCCGCACGGCGCCTGTGTCAGCTGAGGACCCGCTGCACGCGTCCGCACGCTCCTTGTGTCAGGCTGAGGACCCGCTGCACGCGTCCGCACGGCGCCTTGTGTCAGCTGAGGACCCGCTGCAACGTCCGCACGGCGCCTTGTGTCAACTGAGGTCCCTCTTCACGCGCCTCAGGCGCCTTGTGTGTCACTGAGGTCCCGCTGCACTGCGTCCGCAACGGCGCCTTGTGTCAGGCTGAGGACCCTCTGCACGCGTCCGCAACGGCGCCTTTGTAGGCTAGGACCCGCTGCACGCGTCCGCACGCGCCTTGTGTCAGACTGAGGCCCGCTGTCCCGTCTCCTCACGCGCCTTTGTCTCCTACGCTGACGTCCTTGCACGGGCAGTTCCTGTCACGGCGCCTTGTGTCAGCTCTGAGGACCGCTGCACGCGTCCTCACGTGCGCCTTGTGTCAGGCTGAGGACCGCTGCACCGCTCCCTTCCGTTTGTCAGCTAGGCACCTGCACGTACCGTCCGATCTCTTTGGGCCCTCATTCCTCACACGTCGCCTTTTCGACTGCTTTGCCCCTGCACCGCGTCCGCACGGCGCCTGTGTCAGGCTGAGGACCGCTGCCGCTCTCCTCACGCGCCTTGTGTCAGCTGAGGACCCCTGCACGTCTCCGCACGGCGCCTTGTGTCAGAATTGAAGACCCGCTGCAACGCGTCCGCACGGCCCTTGTTCACGATCTGAGGTACCGCTGCACGCTCGAACTGCTCCTTGTGTCAGACTTAGGACCCGCTTCCTTGCCCAACGCCCTTGGGGTCAGACTGAGGACTCCGCTGCACGCGTGCTGCACGGCGCCTTGTTTCAGCTGAGGACCCCCGCTGCACACGCGTCCGCACGGCGCCTTGTGTCAGGCTGAGGACCCCTGCACGCGTCCGCACGGCCTTGTGTAACTGAGGACCCGCTGCACGCGTCCGCACTGGCGCCTTGTGTGACGTGAGGCTCCGCTGCACGCGTCCCGCACGGCGCCTTGTGTCAGACTGAGGACCCTTGCACGAGCGTCCCACGGCGCTTGTGTCAGACTGAGGTCCCGCTGCACGCGTCCGCCACGCGCCTTGTGTCAGGCTGAGGACCCCTGCCGCCGTCGCCACGGCGCCTTGTGTAGGTGAGGACCCGCTGCACGCGTCCGCACGGCGCCTTGGTGTCAGGCTGAGGACCCCGCTGCATGCGTCCGCACGGCGCCTGTGTTATTTGAGGTCACGCTGCACGCGTCCGCACGGCGCTCTTTGTCAGTGAGACTGGTGTCCCGCTGCACGCGTCCGCACGGCGCCTTGTGTCAGGCTGAGGACCCGCTGCACGCGTCCGCACGGCGCCTTGTGTCAGGCTGAGGTCCCGCTGCACGCGTCCGCACGGCGCCTTGTGTCAGGCTGAGGACCCGCTGCACGCGTCCGCACGGCGCCTTGTGTAACAAGTCCATTTTTGCGGCGGGTCGATGCTATTGATGCTTCATTTCTAGGTCTAAATGTTATCCCCTTTGCTGCAATGCTCTGCCAGTGTCTGTAACATAAACAGGAGTGATGCTTTGCAGCTCTCTGTGCTAGCACAGGGAGTGATGCTCTGCTGGTTTGTGCCATGCTCCAATCTACTGCATCTTTTCCAGTAAGTCTGGATCCTGCGCCAGGGTACAAGAACGCCTGTCACTTTAGGAATGCCCCAAACCCCTGCGGGGAGACACTTGTTAAAAGATGAATAGCTGCTTTCAGGTTTCTCCATCATTAGCACTGAATCCTCCCTGACAGGTTGGCCTAAATCCCATACAAACCCTGTGTGTCCCTCCGTGTGCCACTTCCCAGTTTAACCCTGTCAATGCTAAGTGTCACAGGAGACCAGCTTTATGCACACTTTTTCCAGGATCATTCATTGAGCAAAATAAGATAATGAAATAAATTGTAGTTTATTCACAGAAATAGGCATACACACAGTGAAATACAAAATGCAGATGAAAAGCCCACTTACTGGGTGTCAAAAACTAGACTGTTCTAGGTGTAGGGAACCCTAAATAAGAGTTTTACCCTGACCTGAACTTAGCCCGGAATCCTCTGGTTTCAAAATCGGCGTGAAGTTCCACACGCCACCGCTCCCTTCTCTTCTGAGAACTTGGACTGTTTTTGACCGGGGGATAGTACCAAACTCCTGGAACTAAAATCGGCTTGTAGTTCCAGCCGCGACCGCTACGTTCGATTATTATAACTTGGGCGCTAAAAACGGGACTTAGAATGTGGCGGGCAAACTTTCCTGGCTGGAAATCGAAGCTGGTTGCTCTGCTATTCATGCAAGAGCATCTTTGAAAAGCCCGTCCGCACTTCTACCGCTAGAAATCTCAAACCTGATTGGCTCAGACGTTTCTCATAGTATTTGGGGATTCATTCACAAAATACTGCAGCCAATCAGCGTGTGGGAACTTTCTCATTAGCCAATCAGAGCCAAGCCGGTCTAGAAAGCTGGGTCAGCAGGAAATCTGAAATGGCCAAGGGACATGCGCAATTTTGCCACCTCCGTCCCTGGCTATCTCATGCCACCCGCTGGGTCAGGCTCCTCTAGGTCTGCCAGAACAAATGGCAGCTCGGACGACTGCCATTGTTCCCAGGATGTGGGTACTTGAGCCCTTCCCTGTTTCCTGAGGCCTGTCTACCGGTTCCTGGGGCCTGCTGCTCTCTCTCCATTGCAGAGGCCGTGTCCTGGTTCCTGGTTCCTGTGCTGAAGCGGAGCACCTCCAGTGTATACTTCAGCTCCCTGTTTCCTGATGCCTGCTGCCCTTCCCTTAGCAGATGCCGGTCTACGAGTCCTGAGGTCTGTAGCTCTCTCTCTCCTTGCACAGGCCCGCTCTGGACTCTTGCGCTGAAGCACTGGTTTACCAGTGCTGCCAGGCGGTGTGCCCACTCCGGTCTGCCTATCCCTTCCTGTGACCAGTACCATGGGCCGTGGTCGGCGCACGCGCAGAAACCGCTCCCACCCTGCAGCTATTACGCTGAAGCGGGACCTAGTTGACTCCCTGTTGCCGAAACTCCGCTTGGATAACGTTTACCCTGAAGTCTCCAGTCCTGACCCTGGCTTGTCCACTGACGATGCTGCCTTCTCCAGTCCCGACCCTGCTATGTACGACTACGAACTGCGCAATCCGGATCAGCCTGCGCGGTCTAAGGTCGGTGCTTATACAACCCCACCTCAGCCACGCGGCCCGACCCAGGTTTGTGGCGAGCACAAGCGTGACAAGTACATACCAGCACTATTACAGTATGAATAAAATATACTTGAATACCTGTCTCAGTCTCTGGGTATGGAGAATATAATAGAAAGATGCACTTTTATTTCTATCAGCCCTTATTCCCCACACACTATCTACTGGACTTAGACTGAACTCTGAGAGTCCCCCCACAACCTTATCTACTGTTGGAGCACCCAAGAATCCCAATATAGGTTCTGGGCTACCTGGGCATGAACTGGGGTATCCCCCTTAACCTAAGGACCCTTTATAGTTACAGGGACACTTTTCATCCCTTTGTCCCATTTACCTTTCCTGGCTATGCTGAAGCAGGGAACCCTAGCGGTGAGTCGCGCAAGCGTTTTCAAGGGGAGATATTGCAAGGACACTGTGCCTACATGTATCCGAGAATCATGGATGATTCCTGGGTACATTTTTAGGGGAACCGACAACTCCGGCCCCAACTACCTAGACACATTCTGCCAACAATTTCTCCGCAAAACCCCCCTTGAAACTCATGCCCTAGCAATCCCTGCTCGCTGGCATCCCTGGAAAGGTAAAAACACTGAAATTCTTTATTACCGCATATTACAGGCTATGCATATACAGTTACTGGGTTCAAGAGCTGCCTCCTCTTGAACCCTTATTAAGGATCAGGGGTAACCAAAACAGAGCTTGACCTTTATTAAGAGCCTGGTTACCCCCTCACCGTCACACTAAAGCTGAGTCCGTGGTGACTTAGCTCGTGCGAGGCGCGCTGAGGCTGAGGGAAAGCGGGTGCTTCACTGGCCTTGGTTAGCGTGCCGTCCGGGGGGCGGGCCAGTGACGTCACGGAGCTAGTTCGCCCTCATTGGGTGAACTGCTCACGTGACTGGCCCTGCGCTCCCGTGAGTGCGCGAATTTAAAATTTTACTAAGACCTACGCTTCTGCACGCTTGCTGAAACGTGCGCGAGCCCCTACTAAAGCCGCTCTCATTGCGGCTGCAGGGGCTCACTGGTAAGTGAGAGCGCGCCTCAGCACGGGTCAGCGCCTAAGCGCTGACCATGCCCGAGGCCTAAGAGCACAGAGAAGCTGGTCCCTCTGACAGTGAATGGGTTAATTAATCCAGGGGTGCTCAACTCCAGTCCTCAAGGGCCCTCCTCCCCCCCAACAGGTCAGGTTTTGAAGATATCCCAGCTTTACCACAGGTGGCTCAATCAGTGGCTCAGTCTTTGACTGAGCCACCTGTGCTGAAGCTGAGATGTCCTCAAAACCGGACCTGTTTGGGATGGGGGGGGGGGAGGGGGTCTTGAGGACTGGGGTTGAGAACCCCTGAGTTAACCCATCGATGGAAAAATATTAACCACTTGGGGCCTATTATTATTATTAATATTATCATCGTATACTTGTATGTCGCCAACCTTTTCTGCAGCGCAGTACAATGTGGGAGGGGGTGGGGCCATAGTAAAGAGGTCTTTGTCTCCAAGAGCTTACAATCTAGAAGGCAGCTTTAGGGGTGCTGCTTTACATACTGACTAAAAATATGTTAAGAGCATCATTCAGGATATTTGTGCGGTAGTGTCAGTTTATCGAGCTCCTGCTGTCAAATACATTGGCACACATTTGGCAGTGACGGTGTTAACCTTGGAGAAGGTGGTAAGCGCAGTTTCCACAAGACCACTTGAACTTGCTTTTTATTGAAGCAATTTACCCAGCTAATAGTCCTGATTATTTTTGTATCAGTGGATAGCGTGGGAAGCAGATTAGAGCAGAACGCGCAGCGCAGGAGAGATAGTAGAGGTAAACTGCTCCCTAATCAGTGACTAATAAGCTATTAAAGCACAGGAGCCCAGTATAGATATTAACTAAAGAAATTACAGAGTAACGTGATGTGATTCCCATCAATAAACACTTACATACATATACACATATATACAGTATAGGGATGCACGCATGCACACACACTCTATTGGCCTATGAGGCTCTGCAACTCTGTGGGAAATCAAGGTGGCCTGTGAGAAAAGCACAGCGCGGTTGGGCAGGCATGGGAGCTGTGAGGGGCAGGGTGCAGACGTCCCCTCGTCCCCCTTCTCTCTGCAACCTTATATAAAAACACAAAGGGACATTGGGGAGGTGTACTGGGACACCCACCATCGGATGCGGGGAGACATGAAGTGGAGGGGAGGCCCGAAAAAATCAAGGTAAGATGATTCAGAGTCCCAAAACAAAGCAGATGGAGGTCAGAAATGACAAAGCACATGTAAACCAAAAAATCTACAGTTAAGTGACTTTTACTCACAGGGATGTATTGTATTGTATTGTATTGTACTGTATGTCTTTATTTATATAGCGCCATTAATGTACATAGCGCTTCACAGCAGTAATACACGTGGTAATCAAATAAATAACAGCTAATATAAATAACAGATCATGGGATTAAGTGCTTCAGACATAAAAGTAACATTAAGGAAGAGGAGTCCCTGCTCCGAGGAGCTTACAGTCTAATTGGTAGGTAGGGAGAACGTAGAGAGCCTTTAAGAAGGAATTCTGGTAAGTGCGTCTGCAGGGGGCTAAACTTTATGTATCATGTGTCCACTATTATCCACAGTGCTACTCATATATGCTTGTTTAAGCAAGTGTGTCTTAAGGTGGGTCTTAAAGGTGGATAGAGTGGGTGCTAGTCGGGTATTGAGGGGAAGGGCATTCCAGAGGTGTGGGGCAGTCAGTGAAAAGGCTTAAGGCGGGAGAGGGCTTTAGATACAAAGGGGGTAGAAAGAAGACATCCTTGAGAAGAACGCAAGAATCGGGATGGTGCATAACGAGAAATTAGGGCTGAGATGTAAGGAGGGGCAGAAGAGTGTAACGCTTTAAAAGTGAGGAGGAGAATCGAGTGTGAGATGCGGGATTTGATCGGAAGCCAGGAGAGGGATTTTAGGAGGGGAGACTGTATGCATTTAATTCCTTAAGATGATTGGTGTATGATGGCCTTTTTGAAGCAACCTGCTACATCTCCTTATATTACCTGTCCTTTTATATTACCTACATATAACCTATAAATAACCACCCCAGGCGAGACAAAATGGATAAAACTAAAGTAGACAACATACCAAAATCCATCAAGGACTACTTGAAGGATAAGTCAGCTGATAACCAGGAACCCCCTAATCAGGTTGAATCTGAAATAGAGGACACTGACAACTCACAGGCGGTTGGAGGTTCCGACTTTTCACACACTCCGATCCAACCATACAGATCTCACTCAACAAGTGGCCACGGTTGATTCTAAATTAGACCGGCTACAAGAGAAATGAACTGAAATTGGCCATAGAGTCACAGCAACGGAAATGCAACAGGAGGAAAAACAAAATATATAACAAATCCCTCTCCATTGAAAGCAAGATGACCAAGATTAAAGATAAATTGGAGGACAGTGAGAATCAGGATGGGTTAAACCTAATGATTATTGGGGTACCTGAAGGATCATAAAAGGTTCGACGGTCGAATTTATCAGAGTCCTGCTGAATGAGAATCTAGGAAAAGACTACCAAAATCCAGGTTTTAAACTTGAAAGAGCGCACAGATCATTTGGTCCCAGACCAAACTCCAATGACAGACCGAGACCTATCGTGAAGAAACCATCTTGAAAGTGGCTTGGCAGAAATAACAACTATCCTACCATTAAAGTAAAATTATGGGAGGCGCATGCGCGAAGCCAGAGCGGATGGAGGCTTAGGTTTCTAGCTCTGCTCGCATCGGCATAATAATCATTAAAAAGCGGCACTTAAAGTGACCCCTCACGAAGCAGCTAAGCAAGATCACATAAGGGAACACCTGGTGATGCCGACACGAGGGAAATCCAAACAGAAGGACCCCTCGGTCACCACGTATTTCAATAAAAAAAAAAACAGCAGCGGGAGACGGCCCTGGTTCCCTTACGGCAGGGATGGCGACAGAGGCTGAGGTAGCCGGACCGGCAGTGAGAGCAGATGATAACGAACCGGTCACTAGAAAAGACCTCAGGGAGTTCTGCACGGAGATGAAACAGTTCTTCAACAGAGAACTGTGGAATCTGCGGAGGGACCTAGATGGGCTGGGGGAGAGGACCGGGTCCCTAGAGACCAAGATGGACGCCAACACGAGGGCCCTCCAGCAGACTAACAAGGCAGTAGCCCAGTTGCAGGATAAGATCCGAGACCTCACAGACAAGCAAGAGGATACCGAAAACCGGGATTGACGAAATAATGTTCGCATACGTGGGGGGCCAGAGACGGTGACCGATCCGGAGGAATTTGTTCAGCAGTGGCTGGAACATATACTGCCAGATAAATCCGCCCAGGACTTGCACCTTGATAGGTGCCATAGGGCCCTTCGCTCGAGACCACAGGCAGGAGCCCCCCCACGGGACATAATAGTCCTTTTTCATTTTTACAAAATAAAGGACTCGGTCTGTCGGGTGGCCAGGGAAGCAAGAACCATGGAGTTTGAAGGCATCAAGCTCCAGATCTTCCAGGATCTTTCCCCGGCCACCCTCCTAAGACGACGCAGCCTGGGACCGGTGACTAAAATCCTGCAGGACAAGAGAGTCAAATATAGATGGCTGTTTCCATTCGTACTCCTTGTCGTGAGGAACGGGGTAGCAAATACACTGAGGAGGATCGAAGACGGAGACAGCTTCCTCAAGAAGCTGGGACTGCCTCAGAATCCCCCCAGCCCTGGCTCCTCTCAACCCCCTTACCTGGAATCAGAAGCTGATCCGGTCCCGTCAACGTCCTGGAGCAGAGTGGGAGCCGGATCGGAGGAAGCCACGTGAGATCACGCGTCCTCCGCAGCTCAGCCGGATCGACTGGGCGCTTAAAGGGACCCGAACCTCGTTTTCCCCCCTCGTGTTAAAATGGCCGACCATAGGTGCTCCTGTTATGTCCCCCCCTGGTGGTCTTCTCCGTGAACTGCAGCAACGCGATGCCGGACCCCATCTTCTGCGACGTGCAGGGAGGCTGCGAGCGGGAAGGCAGACTAAAGGCACGAAGGAAAGGAGGGCGGAGCTACAGACCTGCGCACATCTCGACGTCACAGCTGAGACTCCCCGGCGCTCGGGCACTTCCGCCCCCTAGGGGACTTCCGGTCCAGAGGGCACTGGCGGCAGAGAGATCGACAACCGGAGCCAAACCGCGGCCTCGAGACTGAGGGAGCGGTGGTCGTGACCTTTGGGGGGGGGGGGGGGGGACAACTGGGGACATTGCCGATGCGATAGGGAGCAGCGGAGGAGGGCTAGTTTCACCGTCTGCCCTGAGCGGGCTTCGGCTGGGGAGGAGGTAAATTCCGGCGGTCTAGCGGAGGGGGTCGGTGGAGTGGGGGGTCCCCCGTGGGCACCCCCTTCCCCCCCCCCTCCTCCCGCCCCCCCCCCCCCCCATGGGCTTAGCTGTATAGGGCGCTCCCGCACATTTTCACACCACCAGCCCCAGCTCAGATAGATTATTGCAGCGTAAATAAATATTTTGGACAGTCATAGCCAGTTTACGCCTATAATAAGCAGAGGGAGATGAGCAACATGCCCTGGGCAGGGGTTTTGGCAGTTCACAGGAAGAGAGGAGTTTCATCTTAGGGGTGTTGGTAAAATAGCCAGACTGACGCAGTGGGGTCTTGACGGGGTGATGGGTTTCGGGGACACCACGGGCTCGTGGGGAACGGGTCCAAGTTGGGTTCATGTTTGACCCACGTTGGTTTGCTCAATCAAAATGATTGTAGTTAATATAGAAAGTTAATGATGAATGTTTTTCTTTTCTACTCTAGGGTCACGAGAGGGCTACGGCGTTCGGCTGGCGGCATATTGGGGTGCTCGGGGACACCCTCGTGGAGGTCCCACAACTATGGACCGCTCCTTGACCGCGACATGGGCCCCCACTCCGCATGATAGCCAGAGACGGGGCGAGCGAGGATACGTAAGCCCCCAACGCAGACACTAACAGGAGGCACTGGCGATGGGAGTGGGGGGACGTCGGTTGGAGGGGGCCCCCGAGCGCCGGGATGCGTCCGTGGAGCCGAAGCTGAATTAAGCTAAGTTTGTAGTTACGAACAGTTACATTAAGTAGCAATAAAGACTGATATGTTGTGTCGCAACACATTTACAAGGTACATTGCCGGTGCGAGACACCTTTGGTCTTCGCCGGCGCCTCAAGGAGTATCTCATGGAGGTAGTCCATGAGAACCAATTAGCCCTACATAGGACAGGCCCACAAAGGCTGGAACACCCGGTATGTGGGTGCCAGTTGGCTGTCCGACAAATAGGGCGCGAGAGCCGACTCTGGATCAGCCCAGACAAGGCTCTTCCCTTTTTCTTTTTGTTTACCCTGTTTTGCCCCCTCCCCCTCCCCTCTTCCTCCCTGGGGGCTGCGGGCCTCTCGTCAGGCTGGGGTAAGTTCAACCCCGATGCACATCTCTACCACAGAACACACACACAATAATATGTGGCCCAGATTTGGACCACCTCAGAATAACACCAGGCCTAGGCAGATCCCGGACACCGATCCTACTATATGGCGCTGAATTTTATATCTATTAACGTTAAGGGATTCAATAACCCTACGAAAAGAAAAGTAGCATTCACAGATCTTAAGACAAAACAGGCTGACATCCTCCTAATACAGGAAACCCATTTTAGCCGTAACAGTGCACCCAAATTCCTAGATAGACAATTCACTCAATTCTATTTGGCGTCCGCCGCAGAAAAAAAAAGAGGGGTCAGCGTTCTCTTCCAAAACAGGGTACCATTCACTTTAGAAACAATTAGGAAAGATAGCGAAGGCAGATACTTGATAGTGGTGGGTTCGGTACAAGACCAGGCACTAACGATAGCCTCGATGTATGCCCCTGGGGAACAAAGCCATGAATTCCTTAGGGACTTTTTTCAAAAACGAAATCAGGTAGCCAAAGGGCACATAATATTAGCAGGAGACTTCAACCTTACCTTGAACCCGAAACTAGACAGATCAGGTATCGCTAGAAACTGTTGTAAGAAAGTGATTGATAACCTAAAAGCAGGTCTTAAGCAAGCCCAGTTAGTGGATATTTGGAGGGAACTACACCCCACGGAAAAAAACTATACTTTTTACTCCCACCCCCACGACGCTTACAGCAGAATCGACTACTTCATATCTAGTAGACTGGTTCCCCTGGTCGACCAGGCGACGATCCATGATATTTCATGGTCGGACCACGTGCCTATAGAGCTGAGGTGCAACCAAATTCGTCCTGATAGACCCGGTGCAAACTGGAAGCTAAATGAGTCACTCCTTAAGATCCCGGACATATGTGGCTCAGTCGGAAAGGAGATCGATCAATTCTTTGAGACTAATTATGGTTCGGTGAGCTCAGACCTCACCCTCTGGGAGGCCCATAAGGCAACCATAAGGGGCACGTTAATTGGCATGGCAGTCCGTAGAAAGGGAGAGCGCAATAAAAAGATAGCAGCCCTCCAAGCCAAATTAAACTCTCTTACATCAAGGCACAAATTGAAACAGGATCCGAGGGCCCTATTAGAGTTAAAGAACACCAAAATTGAGCTAAATTTACTATTGGTCTCCTAGGCTGATAAATCTCTGAGTTGGTCACAGAGGAAATTCTACGAAAAGGCGAACAGGCCAGATACCATGCTAGCACGCAAACTAAACACCAGACAGCCCAATTACAACATACAGGCAGTGCGTCTGAAAGACGGCTCCTCCACATCCAACCCAAAAAGCATAGTTGAGAAATTCAAATCATTTTATGAAAATTTATATAATGGGGAGAAAGTGGCACATAATCCCAAAACGGCAAGGGCCATGGAAGATTTTCTAGCAAGGTCCAACCTAACGGGGCTGAACGCGCAGGACAGGGAGGGGTTAGAGGCTGACTTCACATTGGAAGAACTTACCCAGGTCATCACAGACCTCAAACCCTCAAAGGCCCCGGGGCCGGATGGGTTTTCGGGGCAGTATTATAAGGCGTTCACAAAGAACTTAGCCCCGTGGCTGCTCCGAATGTATAATGCCGTTTTGGCAGGAGCCCCGTTCCCGGAGCAGATGCTCCAGGCGTCCATATCAGTAATTCATAAACCAGGGAAAGATCCGCAGGATTGCAAAAGTTATAGACCAATCTCCCTAATCAACACGGATGTTAAAATCTACGCCAAACTTCTGGCCAATAGATTAAGTCATATCCTGCCCAGACTCATACATCCAGATCAAGTCGGTTTTATAATGGGAAGACAAGCTGCGGACAACACCCGACAAATCATTGATTTGCTAGAAATAGCCACTAATCAGAAATTAAACGTTATGATGTTGAGTCTGGATGCAGAAAAAGCGTTCGACAGGATTGACTGGCCCTATTTAAAACAGACGCTCGGGGCATTCGGCTTTGGGGAAAGGGTGAGTGGGGCGATAATGTCGCTATACTCGGGTCCCGCTGCCAAGGTCATACATCAGGGCTTCCCCTCTAATCTATTTCAAATTAAAAGTGGCACACGACAGGGGTGCCCATTATCCCCCCTTTTATTCGCCCTATGTATGGAGCCTCTAGCGGCGCAGATCCGTAACAACCCGGATATATCAGGGATTACGGTACATTCACAATCCCATAAGGTTGCCCTGTATGCAGACGATATACTGATGTTGATCTCAAAGCCTCTAACCTCCCTGCCGAACCTATTTGACCTGTTAGACAAATTTAATAGAATATCAGGATTCAAAATAAATCAAACCAAATCCGAGGCTTTGAATATTAGCCTCCCAAAAGAAACTGAAAAACTACTGAGTCTGAACTTTAATTTTAATTGGCAACCGAAACACATTAAATATCTAGGAGTCCACATCACTAAAGATTACAAGGGCATCTATGACGCTAATTATCCCACACTAATTAAGACAATGAAAGCAGACTTAAAAAAATGGATGCCCTATAAGATCTCCTGGATAGGTAGGATACATAGCGTAAAGATGAATCTCCTCCCCCGTATCCTATACCTGTTTCAGACTCTACCGGTGCCACTTAGACTGAAGGACATACTCTCACTTCAGTCTGATATCTCCGAGTTTATTTGGGGAGGGAAAAAACCGAGAGTAAATAAGACAATTGTGAAAAAAACCACACGGACAGGAGGCCTAGCAGTACCTTGCCTGGTCTCTTATTATAAGGCGGCGCAATTGTGTCAACTCACACAATGGCAGACCAACCCTGCACTGAAAAGGTGGGTGGATCTGGAAAAGAGGGCTTGTGCCCCATTAGAGATAGATAATTTGCTATGGTTACCCAAAACAGCTGTTAAGTGGGCTGAACGGCCTCTCTCTTCGGTGGCCAATTCATTGTCGGTTTGGGAGACCGCGAAACATAAACATGCCTTGACCTCAAGATGTTCCATGATGTCCCCTTTATGAGGCAACCCTGACTTTGCACCGGGACTAGCAGCAAATGCCGCAGGGCAATGGAAAAAATACGGATATCTTAGGCTAAGAGATCTGGAGGGTATACCGAACAGGGTTAAATCATTCGAACAAATCCGATCTGAAAAAAATGTCCCACATTCCGAATTCTTCCGTTACCTCCAGGTCAGAGCGTTCTTTGCCAAAAACTCTCCCTTCCCGCCCCTAACCACATTTGAAAAGCTCTGTCTGACGAAAACAGACACACGGGGACTTACATCGCAGATTTATAGAGAAGTGGTCGGTTCTGGGAGCTCACAGCAACGACAAAAACTGGCGTACCAAGTAAGATGGGAAACGGATTTAGGGGAGGAATTGGAGGAGGACGACTGGACAGCTATCTTAGAGGCTACGGCTAAGAGCTCCATATGCAATACTTTGAAGGAGAATGCATATAAAGTACTGATGAGGTGGTACCTCACCCCACTAAAATTATCAAGGTTTGTCACAGGATACTCCCCGCTGTGCCCCAAACAGTGTGGAGAATCGGCGGACCTGTTGCACATGCTGTGGTCTTGCCCTCGGATCTCACGCCTGTGGGAAGAAATTAGACATTGGATCCAGAGGATTTTTGACCTCACAATTCCCCCTGATCCGTGGCTGTTCCTTTTGAACAGACCATGGAAGGGTCTATCAAAATCAGGCAATAAACTAGTTGCACATTTTGCAACAGCAACGAGGTGCGAGATCGCAGCCATGTGGAAACAACAAGAGATCCCAACTATCCCTAAGATTCGGAATCGATTATGGTACATATGCCAGATGGAAAAATTGACGAGTCTGGTCAATGACACTGGTAACAAATATCTAAAAGTCTGGACGCCTTGGCTGGAACAGACCGACATCCCGGGGGTCGAGGTAGCCACGATTTGGAAATGATAATCCCAAATGCATTCTCGTTCAAAGAGAGCGGACCGGATTACGAGACCTAGACGAGGGTACACCTTGCGAACATTGAGAGCGGCCCAAGAGTTTACAAATAAATTGTGCACAGCTAATTAGTCAGCCACTTCTAGGAAAAAAAGCAGAGTAGAGTACTCGCCCCCCCCCCCTCCTTCTCCCCCCCCTCCTTCCCCCCCCCCCCTCTCCCTCCCTCCCTTCCCCCCCATCCTCTCCTCCTGAATTTAAATTTTTTGTCCCCCCAGGTTTAACATGCCTAAAAATCCCGGCTGGTATCAGGGACATTATGGTTATATGTGAGCACTAGATGCACCAGTGGGAGAGTCTAACAGCATCGTAAATGACTGTAATACTGTGAATGTTCATGTTATATGTATTGCGATGCTATTTATACTGAAAACTTCCAATAAACTTGAAGTTATAAAAATAAAAAAAAAGTAAAATTATGATATTCCCTGACTTTAATGCTGAAACCTCACTGAAAAAAATTGAGATGCTTAAATGGCGAGAACCGCTGATGAAAGCAGGAGTTAAGGTGATTGTATGGTATCCAACAAAACTTCTGTATGTCCAACACAACGAAAATAAATTGCTGTGTTCTGAGCAGGAGGTCAAGAATTTTCTGGCTTCGCAAATGAATGCAGCAACCGAAGGTTGGCAAAACTAGCTGGCTTTGTCTACTGTAAGACCTTTGTGCCAACCCTGCCAGTGACAAGGTCAGGAATAATACTCACGCAACACGCTTTAATAATTAGGGTGCTCTGATGGCCTAACAGTCACCTATGTGTCTCTTTGATTGTTAGCCCTGTTCTGGGATCGTATTCTATAGAATGTTTCATGTTTATGATTATCGGTTGCTAATCCATTCCGTTGGAAGGGTCTATTCAGAGGTTTAGTAACAACTAGCTGAGAGCCCCGGCGTTGCCCGGGATGTTTGTGGTGTGGGTGTGGCATTTGGGTGGGGAGTGGTCCACGCGGCCCATGTGCGGTGGTAGTGCTGCTGTGGCTGTACTGATGGTGATTGTATTGGTGTGCTGATTTGGGAGGGTTTGGTGCTGATGTGGGGGTGCGGATGTGGGTGTGCCGATGGGGGAGGTGCAAAGGTGGCGATGTGTGGGTGCTGATGGTGTTGATGGGGGCTGGGAATGGTGGGGAGCCGAGAATGCCAGTGTGCTGGGGGGGCATGGGATACCGGTGTGCTGATGTGGTGGTGCTGGGGTGTGTGTGTGTATACATGTTTGTGTGTATACATTGTATGTGTGTATACATGTGTGTGTGTGTGTATGTGTACGTGTGTGTGTATACACGTGTGTGTGTATGTGTATACACGTGTGTGTATACACGTGTGTGTGTATACACGTATGTGTGTGTATACACGTATGTGTGTGTATACACATGTGTGTGTGTATACACGTGTGTGTATACACGTGTGTGTGTGTGTATACACGTGTGTGTGTATACACGTGTGTGTGTGTATACACGTGTGTGTGTATACATTGTGTGTATGTATATATTGTGTGTGTGTATACGTGTGTGTGTGTATACACATGTGTGTATACACGTGTATACATGTTTGTGTGTGTGTATACATGTTTGTGTGTATACATTGTATGTGTGTGTGTGTGTGTGTGTGTGTGTACATTTGTGTGTGTGTACACATGTGTGTGTATACACATGTGTGTGTGTGTGTATACGTGTGTGTGTGTATACATGTGTGTGTGTGTATACATGTGTATGTGTGTATACATGTGTGTGTGTGTGTATACATGTGTGTGTATATACATGTGTGTGTATACACATGTATGTGTATACACATGTGTGTGTATACACATGTGTGTGTATACACATGTGTGTGTGTGTATACATGTGTGTGTATACATGTGTGTGTGTATACATGTGTGTGTATACATGTGTGTGTATACATGTGTGTGTGTGTGTATACATTATGTGTATGTATACCTGTGTGTATACGTGTGTGAGTGTATACGTGTGTGTGTGTGTGTGTACATGTGTGTGTGTGTGTATGTCTCCATGTGTGTGTGTGTATGTCTCCATGT
>CM071575.1:32488415-32572765 GCA_036426205.1 Ascaphus truei | reverse complement strand
GTGTTGGTGTAGCTCCATGTGTGTGATGTTGTGAAGTGTCGTGTATTACAATTGTTGAGTATAACGTTACATGTGTGTTGTGTGTACGTGTCTACGTGTACATGTGTGTGTGTGTACGTGTACTGTGTGTGTGTTTACGTGTCTACGTGTACATGTGTGTGTTGTCTACGTGTACATGTGTGTGTGTCTACGTGTACATGTGGTGTGTACGACGTGCGTGTGTGTGTACGTGTGTGTGTGTGTGTGTGTACTGTGTGTTGCTACGTGTGTGTGTATGTGTGTGGTGTGTCCTAGTGGTGTGTTTGTGGTAACGTTGTGTGTATTTGTTGTCTACGTGTGTGTTTTGTGTATACGTGTGTGTGTGTGTATACGTGTGTGTGTATACACATGTGTTTGGTGAACATGTGTTGTGTATACACATGTGTGTGTATACATGTGTGTGTGTGTAACATGTGTGTGTGTATACATGTGTGTTTGTGGATACATGTGTGTGTGTATACATGTGTGTGTATACTGTTGTGTATACATGTGTGTTGGGTGTATACATTATGGTTGTATGTATACCTGTGTGTATACGTGTGTGAGTGTATACGTGTGTGTGTATGTGTACATGTGGGTGTGTGTATGTCTCCATGTGTGTGTGTGTATGTCTCCATGTGTGTGTGTCGGTACATTTGTGAGTATACGTGTAATGTGTTGTGTGTACGTGTCTACGTGTACATGTGTGTGTGTGTGTGTGTACGTGTCTGTGTACATGTGTGTGTGTGCACGTGTACATGTGTGTGGTCTACGTGTAGTGTGTGTGTGTCTACGTGTAGCGTGTGTGTGTGTCTACGTGCGTTGGTGTAACGTGTGTGTGTGTGTACGTGTGTGTGTCGTGTGTGTCTAACGTGTGTGTCTCCGTGTGTGTCGTACGTGTGTGTGTGTCTACGTATGTGTGTGGTTTGTGTATACGTTTGGTGGTGTTTGGTGTCTACGTGTGTGTGTTTGTGTATACGTGTGGTGTGTGTTACGTGTGTGTGTGTGTGTATACGTGTGTGTGTGTCTACGTCTGGTAGTTTGTGTGTGTGTGGTCTACGTGTGGGTGTGTTGTGGTCCCCTGTGTGTCCTTGGCCCGTGACTTCCTGCCTTCCACACACATGTATATACACACACATGTATACACACACACATGTATACACACACATGTGTGTGTGTGTATACATGTGTGTGTGTATACATGTGTGTGTGTGTGTATACATGTGTGTGTGTATACATGTGTGTGTGTATACATGTGTGTGTGTGTATACATGTGTGTGTGTATACATGTGTGTGTATATACATGTGTGTGTTGTATACATGATGTGTATGTATACGTGTGTGTACATGTGTGTGTGTGTGTACATGTGTGTGTGTGTATACATGTTTGTGTGTATACATGTGTGTGTGTGTGTGTGTGTGTATACATGTATACACACACACATGTATACACACACACACACATGTATACACACACACACATGTACACACACACACATGTACACACATGTACACACACACACATGTATACACACGTGTATACACACACGTGTATACACACACACAAACATGTACACACACACACATGTATACACACACAAATGTACACACACACACACGTACACACACACACACGTACCCATACACACATACACACACAATGTATACACACAAACATGTATACACACACACACACAAACATGTATACACACATGTATACACACACACACACGTATACACACACACACACACACACACACACACTATCCCCAGCACCACCACATCAGCACACCGGTATCCCATCCCCCCCCCCCCCCCCCCAGCACACTGGCATTCTCGGCTCCCCACCATTCCCAGCCCCCATCAACACCATCAGCACCCACACATTGGCACCTTCGCACCTCCCCCATCGGCACACCCACATCCGCACCCCCACATCAGCAACAAACCGTGTGTGTGTGTGTGTGTGTGTGTGTCCCTGTGTGTGTGTGTGTGTGTGTGTGTGTGTGTCCCTGTGTGTGTCCCTGTGTGTGTGTTTGTGTTCCTGTGTGTCCTTTGGGCCGTCACTCCGCCTCAGGCCAATGAGAGGTGTGCGGGGGCGGCCCAAGGGACCAATGAGATTTCCCCTAGGGACACCGGACATCCAGCAGGCAGGCAGGCTGGCATGCATGCAGGCAGGCATACAGTGCTTTCACTAATATAGTATAAGATGCTACAGTCTATTGACCGGTATAATTCTTATATACACAAATGGGAGTGCCGCCACAAATTCAATGTGTCCTGGGTTTGGAAGGGGACCAGGGACACGACCAATACCTGTTGATATCCTTATGAATTTACCTTCAATCTGGTTACTTAATAATTAAGAATGGTACTGGTGCAGTGTCTATCTTTAAACATTCTGGGTTTAAACTCCCCAATTAAATGGAAACTAATTATTTCTGCACTCAGGAGAGAGAATACAGGGATTGTTTTCTTACAAGAAACACACCTCACTGATGATGAAAACACTAATATGGTTCAGAAATTGGGTGGCGAGAGACAATTCTCCAGTTTTTCTTCTAAGAGAAGAGGTGTTGCCACCGTAATATCAAAAACATGCCCATTGGGGATCTAATATTCGCTCACTGACAAAGAGGGACGTTATGTTATCATCCGAGGCTCCACAGAATCCCATTCTATCGCCCTCATAAATATTTATGCACCCAATGGTAATTTTAATTTTTTTGAAGAGCTCTCTTCACTAATCAAACAGAAAACTCGGGGGTTATTAATCCTAGGAAGGGATTTCAATGCAATCACCGATCTCAAAGACAGATCAGGAGATGGTGCTTGTTTTAAAGGAGCCGAGCATAGCTTACTTAAACTTATCTCTGAAAATGCACTCGATGTTTGGGCTAACAAATATCCTAGCTCCACGGATTACACATATTATTCCCCTAATCACAAGATATATTCAAGAATCGACTGGTTTATAATTGACTCAAACCAGATTGCGAATATTAAGTCATGTAATGTTGAGCAGATTACTCTCTCTGAACATGCTATGTTATCTATATCACTCCATATACGTGTGCATGATAAACTGCCGTTTTGATTGTCCCTGAATAGGTTTATTCTCAAAAAACAATGAAAAGACAATGAAGAAGTCTTTCTAAAATATTATTCTGAGTTATATACAACTCGATTTGAACAATCTGGTATCCCGCCGACCGTTAAAGTACTACTAGATATTAGATTTCCTAGGGTTTCGGTGAGGGGGAAAAACCTAGAAGACCCCCATCTCCATCACTGAGATAGCGGGTGCAATCGCATCTCCCAAAAATAGTAGAGCTGGGGAACCAGATGGATATCCAAACAAATTCTACAAATTCTTATCTCCTGAATTATGTCCTCTATTATGTAGGGTATTTAATGGGGTGTGGGAGGGGGTTCATTACCAGGATCATTGATGGAAGCAAACATTATGTTAACACCAAAAGAGGGAAAGGATAGTAGTTATTGTGTGAACAAGACCAATTGCACTTCTAAATTCTGATATAAAAATCTTTGCTAAAATTCTGGCCAATCATCTGGGACCCCTTTTGTGCCGATTAGTGCATAAAGATCAGTCAGGTTTATAGGTGGTAGAAAGTGAGCAGATAATGTAAGGTGACTAGTCAACATGATGCACTTATCACAGAGTGTAGATAAACCTTTTGTTTTATCATTAGATGCTGAAAAAGTATTTGACCATGTGGAATGGCCATATCTATGGCCCATTTTAAAGAAGTTTGGATTTAGCCCTAAATTTTGATCATTGATCCATGCCCTTTATAACAAACCCAAATCCACACTCTTAATTAATGGGAATAAGACCCCATATTTAACTTTAACACAAGGAACGAGACAGGGATGCCCCCTCTCCCCACTTCTATTTGCCCATGCTATTGAATCGTTAGCACAGAGCATTAGGAACAACCCCTAAATTATTGAAGCCTCTCGTCTAGACCCCTCGCATAATGTTGCACGCTATGCTGATGATATTATCCTTTTTTGTAAAGAGCCTGCCTGGTACTTCTCTCCCAGACCTTGACTCAATGCTCCAAATCTATGGAGAAGAAGCAGGCTTTAAGATTAATCATTCAAAATCTAAACTAATGTGGCTGGACTCGAATCCCAAAAATGTAGCAACTGGAATTAAATTCCAGTCAGCAATAGATCATATTTCTTACCTGGGGGTACAAATCCCAGCTAATTTACAAAAATTGTATGAGTTGAATTATAGTAAAGCACTTACTGATCTCTGTAAGCTGTTGGACTCATGGAAAGGGCTAATGCTAACCTGGTAGGGTAGAATGGCGGCTATTAAAATTATGATATTGCTGAAATTTGTTTATCTATTCACTTTACTGCCCATCCTGGCTCCAAAATCCTTTTTTGACAAAATTAGGAAACACATTATGAGATTCATTTGAAAAGGCAAAAAAACTGTACTTGAGGGAAGATTGTATGCTCCCCCAAGGAACAAGGAGGATTAGTTTGCCCCAACATTAAATTGTACCACTCTACCCTCATCGCTCAGAACACTAACATATTGGTACTCCACTGTCTGATGCCCACTGGATACAATTGGAGGAATTTATTACAGAGGCAAGGCCTATAGCTATGTTACTTTCACACCCAGTAGACACAATCAGGGTGAAAGCACATCCATTTATCCCAACCGCTCTCCATAACTGGAGCACTGAGTGTAGAGGGAGAGGGGGGTTGGCCCGGTATTAAAGGGGATGCACCCCATATGGCCACCCACTGACCTCACCAGGGAGGCAAGGGGTTAACTGGACTGTGGTCCAGGAATGTGACTTACACCTTGTCCTGTCAGGAAAATGTATGTTCCCATGTTTCATTATAATCCTGTATTTTAAAAATGTTTTAAAGTGCATTTCTGTATCTCCGGTTCTGGAGGTTGCAGAGAGTTGAAATTTGGCCAATATGTAGAGTCACTGTAGGCATTAAAAACTGGCAAATTTCGACCCACTGGGCCTACCAGAACGGAACTTATTAATATGTGAAGATATTAAAGTGTATATGGTATTTTGGAGCTGCTCTGAAAATGGAGACTCCATCTGCTATGCTAATAGGTCAGGAATGGCAGCCGGATGATTTAGCATAAGCCCTGTGATCAAAAGTTAACTGACCTGATTGTTTACACTAGGAACCAAGTACTGATCAAAAGACTCTGCCACTCTAACTATTTACCTGAGGGCGGAAAAGCATCAAACTGGAGTGGTTTGTAAGTGTTATATCTACACCTACAAACAATGAAGATCCTGCCAGATACTTCATCTGGTAGACTGGTTGTCGCCCCTGATTTAATTATGGGGCTACAGAAATAAGACCCTCAGAGTCCCAGTACGCATGGGCTAACTAGCTGGGGGGCATGGGTTAAAGTGTGTTTCCACGTTAGGGATTGGATACAGATAATTGTTCACCAATAGTCTGTATTCAATGTTAAGAATAGGGTTACAAAGGTATATAAACTGTGTCAACACTACAGTTTTAGTTGTTCTTCTGATCTCATCTTGAATGTCACCGAATTGCTGGAGAATTGCTAGCTGATACTTCTCCATTCCCCAACCCTAAGTAAGTGTTAACTTCTTGCCTGTTAATTGTACTATATTGCTGTGTTCACATTTTTAAGGAATAAATATATTTTATTATATCTAAGCCTCGTTCAGTTCAACCCAGATATTTGGTGTATGTTATATCTTGTCATAGTTACCGTGACAAGCATATAATTAACTGGTGGCAGCGGCGGGATTGAACTGAACCTGTATTACAGTGTACTGCAGGACCCTGTAATATAGTGGGAACTCGAAGGGACTTGAGAGTTCCTGGGACTAAAGATATTGAACACACAGTAGTGCAACAGTTAACACAAGTTGTAACACCACCTCACTGCTGCAACCGTGAACCATGAGCGAGGCTGAAGGCTGATCCAACATGAGGACCCGAGCTCAGCTGAAGGACAAGTGCCGTGAATATGGACTGCCCTATGAGAACCAGGAGGTCGCAGACATGGTTGACGCAATCGGTGACTATTAAGCCTGGCTTGCAGAGCCTCAGGATACGGGTCAGCTTGCCATTATACAGCCAACCGGAGATCAGGGAAGGAACCCAGTGCCGGGGTGGCAGAATCTCGGGAAGGGAACGAGTGCACCTCCCAGGAGCAGTGCAACAGGAGGGATACTGGTTGCTGCGGCTACCAGTCCGTTCACCCCTGAAATGTTGGCACTGATTACTGCGTGGGGTGACAGAGGGACACCGGAGGAGCGGCTGCAGTTTATCACTATGGCAGTGAACAGACCCGCTTATTGCCCCCCTGTCCAACCCAACAAAGATGAACTCAAACTGGATCAGCACAGTCTCACCAAGTTCGTGGAAGGTACCGATCAGATCGACAGTTTTCTAAAGAACTTTGAAACACAGTGTCGGCGGTACAAAGTGCTTCCCCAGCATTGGGTTGCACGGTTGGACCCCTTACTGTCCGGCTTGGCTAAGCAGACAATGATGGCGCTTCCAGATGAGTATGCTGATGACTATGACCACCTGAAAGAACTGTTATTGTTTCAGTACGGTTTTACCCCTGAAGCCTACCAGGGTAAATTCCGGCAGGAAGAGAGGCAGCCCCTGGAGTCCTATGTAACCTACGTGACCCGCATGGCTTTGTACGGGATACGCTGGGTGGAGGGCTATGAGGCACGGACTTACCAACGCCTGCTGGACCTCATCTTTCAGGAGCAGCTCAAGCAGCAGTGCCCGCCGGCGGTGAGGGCTTGGGTGTACGACAAGAAGCCCAAGACTTACCAGGAGGTGGCGAGGCTTGCAGACGACTATGTGGCCAGCCGAGCCCTGATGCCCGCCAAAGCAGTAGCCAAGGCGGCGGTGGCGGCGGCACCGGCCAAAAAGTCTGCCAATACCCCCCAATGGAGTCAGAGGCCGCCTGCGGGCAGCAGTCCACCGAAGGTGGGGGAGCTCCGGCACGAGTGCCGGGGCTACAACTGCAACCACCCTGGTCACATCAGACCAGTTTGCCCGGAACCCCTGCATTCCGGCGGACCCCATCAGGGGCAACGCACCCCAGCTGCAAAGCCGGTAGCCCACGTGCGGGTGGCTTCCACCAAAGACTCCGGACCGGTCATGGAACCAACTCCCAGCGAGACGTCCCATGCCACATCTGTCCCGGTTTCATCGGTGCCTACAGCCAGGAGCGGAGGACATCTCAGCGCGGACCTGCAGCAGACGGACGGTCGGAGCAGACATCTCACCCCGGTCACAGTCGGTGACCGGCAAGCAGTCGGCTTGATGGATTCAGAAGCTGCAGTGACCCTGGTCCGACCTGATATGGTCCGGCCAGAGGAATTACTCCCAGGCCCTGGGATACAGATCACTGTGGACGACGGAGAGCCACGTTTCCTGCAAGTGGACAGAATCTTTTTGGATTGGGGGAGGGCCAGGGTGTGCGGGAGGTGGGGGTTTTACCCGGTTTGGATGTTGAAGTTCTTCTTGGCAAAGATCTGGGTCCGATGACCTGCACCTACGACTGAGTGCCCAAACCCGCTGCAGTGGCGGCGGTTACCCGGAGCCAGACAGCGGCAATGGCGGCGGCGCCAGTCCCCCAGCTTTTGGGACCAACGTTAGCGGAGGGTGCAGAGGAGCCCGGGGAGGTAAGCCAGGATCAGTTGCAACCACAGACTGACTTACTGTTTCCCCTCACCCTTCCCCATTCTCCGGACAATGACATGACTGGGGGGTTGCCAGAATTAGGAGCCCAGTTTAGGGAGGCAGTAAAGACAGACCCTACCCTGGCCGGCGTGAGACTTCGGGTGTCCGAATCTCAGGCAGGGGAAGGCACTGAGCACTGCCTATGGGATAAGGGACTCCTGTATAGAGAAGAAGGGAACCCAGGGATAGAGGAGGGATTGACCGGTAAGCGACAGCTAGTAGTGCCCCAGGAGTACCGACAGCAACTGTTACGGGTAGCTCACTCTATTCAGTTAGCAGGAACTTAAGGGGGTCAACGGAATGCGAGCCCGATTATTACAGCGTTACTACTGGCCGGGGGCATCTCGAGATGTGGGCAATTTCTGCCGCTCTTGTGATACCTGCCAGCGAGCGGGTAAGGCTGGCAGGTCGTGTGAAGGCACCCCTGAAACCCCTACCAATAATAGGGGAACCCTTCCAGAAAGTAGCGATGGATCTTGTAGGACCCCTTATGATTCCTAGCAGGTCAGGGAAGCGCTACATCCTCACGGTGGTGGATTTTGCCACCCGGTACCCTGAGGCGGTAGCGCTTGACACCATAGATGCCAAGACAGTGGCAGCAGCTTTGCTGAACATTTTTTCTAGGGTAGGTTTCCCTAGTGAGATCCTAACCGATATGGGGTCGCAGTTCATGAGTGAACTGTTACATTGTCTCTGGGATGCATGCGGTGTACAGCACCGGCGCACTACCCCTTACCAGCCCCAGACAAACGGATTGTATGAGAGGTTTAACGGTACCCTGAAGCAGATGCTTCGGACCTTTATAGAGGTGGAGGGGAAAGACTGGGAGATTCATTTACAGCACTTTCTGTTTGCCTACCGAGAGGTACCGCAGGAATCTACTGGCTTCTCCCCCTTCGAGCTACTATATGGCTGCAGGGTACGTGGACCTCTGGACCTATTCAGTGAGGGATGGGAAGGGGAGGCTACTGCTACTGATGCTTCAGTGATCCAGTATGTAGTAGATCTCCGAGACCGGTTACAGATGCTCATGGGGGTGGCCCAGGACCACCTCAGGGCCGCTCAGACCAAGCAAAAGCAATGGTATGACCGGAATGCCCGTAGCAGGGAATTCATCCCAGGACAGCAGGTGCTTGTTCTCAAACCCACTCGGGAGAACAAGTTGATGGCTGCCTGGTCAGGACTGTACCCGGTTATCCGAAAGGTGAATGAGTACAACTACGTTGTACAGGTAGAGCCTGAGAGGCATAAGACATACCACGTCAATATGCTGAAAGAATACAGAGCACCGAGTATGGGAGCAATATTGGCCATTTGTAACCCACTGCTGGAGGATCCGGCGAGCAATGCTCTGCCTGATCTCCTAGGGGAGGCTAGGCAGGGAAACACTGTGGAGCAGGTAGAGATAGGGGCACAGTTGAGTGCTAGGTAGCAGGTAGAAGCCAGGGACATTCTAGCTAAGTTTAGGGCCCTCTTCATTGACATGCCAGGGACCACACATCTCACAAAACACCCAGTGCACACAGGGGATCTGCAGCCTCTGCATAAGCACGCTTATAGAGTGTCAGCAGACGTCAAGACCAGTATGGAAAGGGAGATAGAGGAGATGCTGACCCTGGGGGTAATTACTCCGTCCCAAAGTCCTTGGGCAAGCCCGGTAGTTCTAGTCCCTAAGAAGGACAAGACCACCCGGTTTTGTGTGGACTACCGCTTGCTCAACGCTGGGATGGTGTCAGATGCCTACCCCATGCCCCGCATGGATGAGTTACTGGATGAACTCACGGGTTATGGGCTCACTCCATAGCATCTTCCACTCAGGGGAACTCGCCTGCATGCAGTTTGGCTGTGACATCTCTAATACAGAGTGCTTTTCCTGGTAATGTACAGGTTAATAAAAGCTTCAGTCAGACTTAGAACTTTGCAACTAATATTGACAGATTTACTATAAATCATTCTTCCTGTTATTACACAGGTTATTAAGAATTTATATTAGCGTTAGGGACCCCTGATATGTGGTCTGCCTTGGCGTTGGCTCAGGGGCTTACAACAATTTTGGCCAAAAATGTCAAACTAAAAGACCATTTTACTTATTAGATATTTATACATATATATTTAGGCACTGTACCGTGTATGAGTCTCACTGGATGTGCTAAAAACTGAGCTTTGTCTGTGTTTTATGTTCTGTCTCTGGTTTTAAGTAATGAACTCACGGGGGCAAAGTATCTGACTGGGGTTAACTGGACTGCGGTCCAGGAATGTGGCTTACACCTTGTCATGTCAGGAAAATGTATGTTCCCCTGTTCCCATGTTTCATTATAATCCTGTATTTTAAAAAATGTTTTAAAGTGCATTTCTGTATCTCCGGTTCTGGAGGTTGCAGAGAGTTGAAATTTGGCCAATATGTAGAGTCACTGTAGGCATTAAAAACTGGCAAATTTTGACCCACTGGGTTCACCAGAACGGAACTTATTAATATGTGAATATATTAAAGTGTATATGGTATTTTGGAGCTGCTCTGAAAATGGAGACTCCATCTGCTATGCCAATAGGTCAGGAAGGGCAGCCGGATGATTTAGCATAAGCCCTGTGATCAAAAGTTAACTGCCCTGATTGTTTACACTAGGAACCAAGTACTGATCAAAAGACTCTGCCACTCTAACTGTTTACCTGAGGGCGAAGAAGCATCAAACTGGAGTGGTTTGTAAGTGTTATATCTACACCTACAAACAATGAAGATCCTGCCAGATACTTCATCTGGTAGACTGGTCGTCGCCCCTGATTTAATTATGGGGCTACAGAAATAAGACCCTCAGAGTCCCAGTACGCATGGGCTAACTAGCTGGGGGGCATGGGTTAAACTGTGTTTCCATGTTAGGGATTGGATACAGATAATTGTTCACCAATAGTCTGTATTCAATGTTAAGAATAGGGTTACAAAGGTATATAAACTGTGTCAACCCTACAGTTTTAGTTGTTCTTCTGATCTCATCTTGAATATCACCGGATTGCTGGAGAATTGCTAGCTGATACTTCTCCATTCCCCAACCCTAAGTAAGTGTTACCTTCTTGCCTGTTAATTGTACTATATTGCTGTGTTCACCTTTTTAAGGAATAAATATATTTTATTATATCTAAGCCTCGTTCAGTTCAACCCAGATATTTGGTGTTTGTTATATCTTGTCATAAGTTACCGTGACACTGAGCCTCTCCAAACTGCAGCTCTACAGTATAGTTTCACCGTTTACTAAAATTAAATGTTTAAACCCTATTACGGAATAGAATTCGAGCCACTTATCACTGCATTAAACCCAGTGGCTATATTCAGATTTAAACATGTCTACCAACAAGGTGCAATCCATGCTACAACTGCAAGAACAAATAGATTGAATTCACTTCTACCAATACTATCAGATACCACATGCCTCCAAACCAAACATTTCCATCCGCTTTAGAATAGATAATATATAATGAGGAGCCTAGACATGCCTCATCTAGGATTCAGAGGGAGCTATCCTATCTCTCTATAAAGAAGAAGACATGGCGCCTACACTAGAAGCCTGCCACTCTGACATAGGGAGGCGCTTAGATAATGAAGAGTGGCAGGACATTTGGGGGTAGTTACGCAAGGCCTCGGTTTCTGCTTCAATAACGGAAACAAGCAATAAAATGTTCTATAGAACGTACCAGACTCCTATTAAAATAGCCCGTATGCAACCCGGCCAAACAGACGTCTGCTGGAAACTATGGGGGCAGAGAGCATTTGATCTGCACATATGGTGGAGTTGCCCTAAAGTCACCTCTTTTTATAAAAAGGTTTTCAGTGAGGTAAAGAATATCACAGAGGTAGATATCCCCTTCCAGCTCAAAAATGGCGGCTTGGGCTAAATTGATACAGGTATCCCTAAACATACGAAGACTCTAATTAGACATCTCACCTTTGTAGCCAAAAATATACTAGCAAGAATGTGGAAAAGACCCTCAACCTCATCCGTGTAAGAATGGTGGGATAGAATGGAATTTATTAGAATAATGGAGAAGCTGACATACACCAATAGATATTAAACACCCAAATACCACCAAATATGGGCTCCCTATCATGTATAATGGAGTCATAATATCAAATAATGGTTTTCGGAACTAGGTTTTTGGATCCCAGTGTCCTTCATGCACTGCACAAGGTTAAGTTTGAAGTTAGGTGAATAAGATTATACTAGAACTCTATGATGCTAGTCAATCTATCAGTATCCCTGTAAAGTGTAAAATGTATCAAACCCCTTTGAATGTAGATCTCTGATACTTATTTTATCTTTATATGAAATCTCTCTATTGTTGCGTTGGGAGAATTGCAATATACAATGTTCAAAATGTAATGTTTCGGTCACAATGTTTGATGTGTTTTGGAATATTGTATAAAGCAGGAATTGTCAATAAAATTTGAATACAATTCTTTTTTTAATAATATACTACTGCTTTCAATTTGCAGTTAAAAGATTGCAGAATTTGGAATTTCTTTGTTCCTGTTAAATCCCAAAATTCAGTGGTTGATTTCATTAAATTACAGGCAGAACAAATATTGCAGGCCAAAAAACCCTTGTTAACACTCTGTTATAAGACGTTTGTCGATACATTGGGGCGATAGAGGCTGTGTACTAGAGTGTTAGTCAAATTTGGAGCACGTTTGCTAACAAGATTAATTATGTCCACTAATTTCATTTTCAAATCTATGTCAATCATTAGGACATGCCAATGTTTCTGTAGTATATATTTTAAGGTAGACCAGTGACGATTGTATGTTCCTATGAATCGTATATCATTAGCACTGTGTTTATTATTAAGATGTTTAATATTAGGTACCAGTAATGAATCTCTATTTCTAGCTTTACTTTTATTAAGTCCATGTTTAATCATTGTGTTGCTATAGCCACTTGTCTGAAACCTATATTTAATTTCAAGAGCTCTAGCCTCAAAAACTGATGGAGTAGAGCTATTGTGTTTTAATCTAAGAAATTCCCCTAATGGGTATCCCCATTGATTTTATGTAAAGGTTGCGCACGTAATGACTGCATTGGTAGAGGTTTCTTTTCTCTAGATATCTGTCTCAATATGTCCCCCAGGATCAATAGGAATTCTCAGATCCAAGAAGTCAAATGAGAAAAACGAACTACACTAGTCAGCTTTATATTGAGATGATTGTGATTGAGGCTATCAATGAAAAGTTGAAAATTCGGGTTGTGACCCATCCCAAAAAAATGAGAATATCATTGATAAACCTCAACCACAAAAATACATGATCAGCCCCTGCACAGCCATCATCCAAAACCACAAATTCTCTCTCTCATCTCCCCATAAAAACGTTAGCATAGGAAGGTGCGCAAGTAGCTCCCATTGCCATACCTTATTTTTGTAAATAAAATTTTAATTTTAAACACAAAATAATTATGTATCAAAATAAAATTAAGACGGTCCATCAAAAAATAATCAAATATTTATTTAGATTACTCACGGAAAGAGAAAAGCGTACAGCCTGTAGAGTAAGACCTTAAATATAATAAAGTGTTCCAGCCCTACATATTTAACCCTACAATACAGGGGATAGGCAGAGGTACGGAGCGGGTAGGGTAATCCTGAATGCTAAGACTGAGCTGTCCCTAGGTAGGTCGTGACACTGAGAAAAAAGGCTGCCTACTTCTCAAGACTATAACAGGAGTCTCCTGTTGCAACCTTGAAAAGTAGGCAGCCTTTTGCTCAAACCACCGTCCCTTTAAGTCAAAACAAATCATAAAGTAAACTCCTACTCCCTCCTTACCTATTGTCTTGCACATCACCGCCGTCCATACGGCGCACGCTCCCGCAGGAGCTTTTCTGATGTTGCGGAGTTTGGCTCCGCCCCCGCTTGCGACGTGCATCAACGTCGTGCGGCATGCACACGTCACGCGTGTGCACCGTTCTCAAGCTGTGCGTCAACGTTCGTAATCATGCCCACCTGTCTCCTGTGTCTGTCTCCCTATCAGTGCCTCCGCAGAGGCCCCGCCTCCGCTCCGCCCTCCTCTCTCATTGGTCATGCTTCCTCATATATGCTAAGCTGTGCCACTTGCACTTTGGCTGAGCATAGTTCCAGTTAGTGCTGTTCTCCCACTTCCTGGTTCCTTGTCCTTGCCTTGTCTCAGTTGCCTTGTTTCAGATTGATCTCCTGTGTACCGACCCGGCTTTACCTTGGACTCCGCACTTCTCGCTCACCGACCCGGCTTACCTCTGACCTTCCGCATCTCTCCGATCCCGACCACGGCTAACGGACCTCTATGCTTCTACTGGCTCCAACCCCTGACCACGGCTAAACGGACACTGACCATTCTACCGGCTCCTACCTCAGACCTCGGCAAGTACCTAACCATTCTACTCTCTCTAATCCTGACCCGGCTGCCTGACCATCCGCTCTCCAGACGCGCCCCCGTGGCTGTGGGTGACGTTATACCCATTCCCACCTCAGTACCGAGGTCCCGCCTTGTTTGTGGTGAGCACAGCGTTACATATATACAGTGGCGAGAAAAACTTTGTAAACCCTTAGGTTTTTCACATATATTAAACCTAAAATGTTATTAGATCTTAATCTAAGTCATAATAATAGATAAAGATAACCTGATCAAACAAATGACATGAAAACATAATATATTTCAACATTGATTAAACATTCAATATCCATTTGTGAAAAAGTATGTGAACCTTTAGATTCAGTGCAGGGTGGCGCCCCCTTGAGCAGCAATAACTTCAACAAAGCGTTTCCTGTAACTGCTGGTCAGCCACTTACATCGGTATTGAGGAATTTTGGTCCATTCCTGTCAGGACGTGCTCACCACAAACGAGACGGGACCGCGGTGCTGAGGTGGGATAGGATATAATGCCACCCACAGCCACGAGGGCACGTCTTGAGAGTAGAGTGGTCTGGGAGTCCGGATCGGGGCAGGAGAGGTACGGATGGTAGAGGGTGCTGTTTGCTAAATCTGGGGTTAGAGAGAGGAACGTAATCGTTTACCGTTTGCCGAGATCGGGATGCCAGAGGTGCGGAGAGTCGTGTTGCCGTATGCCGAGTTCGGGATGCCAGAGGTGTGGGTAGACGTAGCGGAAGCCGGTTCGGTACACGAGGAAGACTGCAAAACAAGACAGGACAAGACAGGACTAGGGAGGCAGAGAGTGATGAGAACAACTGGTTCTATGCTCAGCCGATGAGTTAATGAAGCTGCAGGGTATATATAGGCAAGAGGGTCCAATGGCTGAGTAGCAAGGTGGAGGTGTGTGAATGGGCCAGACTGAGTCAGGGATAGGTCCAGAGGAACTCCTGGGGGAGGGAGTAGACGAACGGATGTATTTGATTGCAGCATTACAAATGGGCAATATGCCTTTAAGAGGCTGACGCTCCTCTATGTAGGCGCGCCCCCGTGTGGCCGTTCCTGCGAGCGCATGACCAGACACACGCACAGACCCGACAGTAGAAGGGGAGTGCTGGCGTGCTCGCGTGCGTCTAGGCAAGATGGCGACCGGCGTCCTGGAGGAAGGATCGCTGCAAGGCGCGGGAGAGTCCGAAGGAGCCGCGGGTAAGGGAGGAGCACGCCGAGGGCGGCGTGACTCCCAGGTCATGACAATTCCTCCTTACAGAACTGCTTCAACTCAGCATTTGACTTGACATTTGAGGGCTTCCTTGCATGGACAGCTCGCTTCAGGTCCTGCCACAACATTTCGATGCGGTTTAGGACCAGACTTTGACTAGGCCATTCTAAAATGCAGAATTTCTTCTTCTGCAGCTATTCTTTTGTAGATCAGCTTGTCTGTTTATGATCATTGTCTTGTTGCAATTAAGAAATCCAGTTAAGTGGCATTATTATATTGTAATTAATATGTATGAATTCGTTATGAAGATAAAATGCCAAGTATACAGTATATTGTCTGATTTGCAACAGTTCTTTCTTTAATTCATATTATATCTCATATGATTTGCTAATGTTGGTTAATTAGTATTTTCTGTAGAATTCAGTTACATTGGGTTGTATTTTTAGTTATAGTGGGAGTGCGGCTGTGCTGAGTTGTCTGAACAAGAGAGGCCCTGTGGGTGACAATTGAGTGACTATAGACAACTGTGGTTAGAGCTGATGCCACCAGAAGAGGCTATGGCATTAGGTTGGATTAATAAGGAGTTCTGAGATCTTTCCAGAACACTGGCCATATTAGGGTTATTCTCTGTATGGAGACGTGGGCAGTTCCTTATCAGATATGACCTGTTTCAAGTTGTAGGACCTTATCTAGTAATAATTAATGGTAGGAAGAACTGACTAAGGGATATTATGTGGATAAATATCTAGCAGTGTGTAGATAGTGGTAGAACAGATGTATTATACCTGCAGGAGGACAGAGGGATTACACCAGAAGGATGTGAGGGGGATAACACCAGGATAAAGGAGGAAGAATCAGCTTTAACATCATGATATTAAGATCAAATATAAGGATTCCCCTCAGTAACAGAATATTATGCAACAATCATTTGATGATATCCTAACTTATTTGATGTTACCTCCATTTTGTACTATTTGTGTATTAGATTATTTATCTTCAAAATAAACATTTCTTTTTATGTGCTGACACAAGAATGCTGAGTACTGTTATGCCAATCGAAAGAGAAATAAGGACATTTTACACTGCATGACGCACTTTCTCTTCAGCTTCAGCTCACAGACGGATGGCCTACCATTCTCCTCTAGAATCTTCTGATACAATACAGAATTTATGGCTGGGCCAATGATGGCAAACTGTTCAGGTCATGAGGCAGCAAAGCAGCCCCAAACCATCACATTCCCACTGCCATGCTTGAAGGTTGGGATGAGGTTCTTCAGTTCGAACACAGTTTTGGTTTTCACCAAACATGACATTTCTCATTGATGAAAAAGTTCTACCTTTGACTCATCTGGCCAGAGAACATTGTTCCAGAAGTCTTGTGGATCATCTATGTGCTCTTTGGCGAATTTTAGACGGTAGCAATGTTCTTTTTAGAGAGCAGTGGTTTCCTCCGTCCATGAACACCATTCTTGTTCAGTCTTTTTCTGATACTTGAGTCATAAACACTCACATTAGCCAAGGCGAGAATGGCCTGCAGATCCTTAGATATTACTCTGGGGTTCTTTGTGACTTCCTGGATGATTTTCCGGTTTGTTCTTGGAGAGATTTTGGTATGACGACTGCTCCTGGGTAGAGTGAATGTGGTCCTGAACTTTCTCCATTTGTGCACTGGTTGAGCCTCAAATCATTAGAAAAGGTTTTGTAACCCTTTCTAGACTGATGAGCATCAATAACTGCTTTTCTGTGGTCCTCAGAGATTTCTTTTGACCGTGGCATGACGTGTTTCCACACACCTGTATGATGAAGACCAAACGCACAAAGTTTCTGATGTTTATATAGGGTGGGGCCTCCCAAACTTTCACCTGAAGATCTACCTAATTATTTGAACACCTGATTTTAATTATCCCCTCAAATTTAGTTGATAATCTCAGGGTTTCACTTACTTTTTCACATACCCTGACTCTTAATTACTAATTGTCTGTCTAATTCACACATCATTCTGTTTCAAAAGGCATGGAATTGGTTAATATAAACCCTATTGGATATGTAAGAAAAGTCTGGTTTTGAAACAAGAAGGTTATCGTGGAAAAACTACGGAGTTTCCTTAATTATCATTGGATTTCACAAACGTTTTCTCGCCACTGTATATGTACATATACATGTATATATGCATATGTACATAGCAGCATTCTGTGCAAGGACAGCGTGTGTATTTAGCTGCACTGCCACTCAGGGGATGCGGTGCTGGGCAGATCTCGCACACCTGGGTCACTTCTGCCTTTGTTCCCCTGTGTTTGCGCTTCAAATTGCTGCTCTTTAGACCCATAGAACGCGTTGTTGTCTTTTCCAAGGCCCCCTTTGTTGCATCCTAATCGGCAACTGAAAAGAGGCTGCGGATTAACACGGTGCAGGGAAGAACACGGAAACATTATAAAGGACAGGCAGCCCGTCTTCCGACCCTGTGATGATAAAGATACCTGTTGGATGGAGCTCTGGCCCGCAGCTGGGTTATCTGTGTCTCATTGCTGCTGCTGCATGCCAGCCCGAGTTTTAGTGCAGGGGTGCTTAACTACAGTCCTCAAGACACCCCCCCCCCCAACAGGTCAGGTTTTCATGATATCCCAGCTTCAGCACAGGTGGCTTAAAGACTGAGCCTCTGATTGAGCTACCTGTGCTGAAGCAGGGGCTGATTGAGCCACCTGTGCTGAAGCTGGGATATCCTGAAAACCTGACCTTTTGGGGGGGGGGGGTCTTGAGGACTGGAGTTGAGCACCATAGTTTTAGTGGAACGCCTTCTCAATGAGAATACAAACAGTGCACTGTGTACAGGCAAAGATCTCCAACCTGATTTACCTGTGACTGTCCTGCTTTCAACAGCTCGGAAGAATAGGCAGGACAGGACTTGTTACAATCACAGTACAATATAATACATGTGATTTTTAGTTTGTCCACTTACTTTATCACTCATAGTGTATCTCTCTGGTTCATGGAAACCTGTTCCGTGTGAACCCCCCAGAAGTGTGGCAGTACTATCTAATGATGCTGAGTGCCTTTGAATCATTAGGCGCATGTGTCCTTTTTGTCAAAAAACTTGATGCTCAGAAAAGCGTTTTTTTATTCCATGCAAAGCATCTTAAGCTCGCCCCTCCCCACTTTCCAAGTTAGCAGGTCCGTTTCATTTTGCTGGGTTACAACAGATCCAATGCTGATCATGCTTCCCCTAATTCTAGCGGTAAATAATAATTTGAACTCAGGGAGTGTTAGGACCTGCTAACGGTCATGCCTTGAAGTGGCTAGCAGGCTTAAGACGCTTTGGCCAAAGGGTTGAACTGAATGACACTTTTTCAAGAGAATATATAGGTATTGCACTGTGTATTTTTGTCACATTGGAAGTAGCTTTGGGCATCTTTGTATTGTATTGTATGTCTTTATTTATATAGCGCCATTAATGTACATTGCGCTTGTTTGTTTTTTGTTGTGGGAATTGGTATAGAGCCACTGATTGAGCCACCTGTGCTGAAGCAGGGATATCCTGAAAACCTGACCTGTTGGTGGACCTTGAGGACTGAGTTGGCCGCCCCTGATCTAGAGTATTCTGATACTGTGTCTATTAATGCTATCTGTTATACAGTGAAATGCAGGCTAGCACTGTCTCAAGCCAAGCACAGCACAGCTACCTTTTAATAAAACTAACAATACCCTAAACATGAAATCTAATTTCTTGGGCTCCTGTGGATGTTATATATTTTGGTGAAGGAGAAAAGGGGGAAGATCAACCGAGTCCCAAAATAGTGGAAAAACAAATGCTTTCCCCCCTCGCTGAACGATTTCCGTAAAATTCCTTCACCGCAGGGATCTGTTTCATTAAATGAAGATTTAGGAAATATTGGTGAATAATCCAATTAGAACAGAGGCTGAGCGGCATTTGGAAATCTTTCCCGCACTACGCATTTAAAATATAACCGAAGGGTTAATTAAATCTAAGAACAAACACACGGGAGTGTCAATAGGGGAATTTAACCCCTGCATTGCAGACCGATGTTCACTATCAGCTTTTTTATAATTTCTATGATATAATGTATAGTTATTGACAACAATTATTCTTTACAGATTATTTGTAATCATTATTTTTCTGAAATAGAAAACTGTGGCAGAATATTTAAACCAAGTGAATAATTAAACATCAAGTTTAAAAGAAAAGGCCATATTTCTATTTTTCTGTCTGTCTGTCTGTCTGTCTGTCTGTCTGTCTGTCAATCTAGCTACAGCAGGGCCCCGCTTTTCCGGCGATCCGCCGATACGGCGACACCGAGAAGGGGGCCGCCATGTTGGATCCTAAGTCGCACATGTGCAGAACGGTCGGTTGCGCCCGGCGCGCATGCGCAGACCGTAGGTAGCGCATGCACAGAACGGCGGAAAATGCCGGTTTGCGCATGCGCAGAACTGAAAATCGCCGGATCCACTTCCATGGCTAAATAATGTTGCAAAATTTGTGTTAAATTTTGCCATTTAGGAAAATGTCCTGTGAAATATTGCGGGGCAGTGAGTGAAACATGGCGTACAGGCTTCTTTTATCGTTTCAGCATTAAAGATGCCGTCTAATCTGCACGTTAAAATAACAAAATACAACTTTTTTTTGTTTTACTATATGCAGCCTTTGATTACCTTTATTGAAAACTAATTACCTCGTTCTCCCGTAATCGATCTACCAAGATCCTGCTTCCCAGGGTTTACTAAATGGCCGCCTTTCAGTTTCAATCAATCCTTCTGTCAGTGTAACTCAGCAGCTACAATGTATTCTTATATTACTAAGGTAACATTATCTATTGTTACAGTTTGCAGCTCAAACTGCTGGGAATATTGGCAACAAATGTTCATAAACAGGAAAGTGTTGCAAAGATATTGCACTGCTGGGGAGGTGGGCAAAAACCTGCTCTAGAAATCAAAGAATGCTCAGTATATTAAAACTAATTAAAAATGGCATTAAGAGTTGAATTTTAAAAAAATGTAGTGTTTTATCTAATACTACTAGAACTAATTTATTTAAAAAAATAAACACATGTTGGATGAATAGGGAGCTTAGAAAACAGCAAATTAGCATATTCAATAAAATTGCAATGCATGTTGACTTAATTCTTGGAGAATCGCTTGCAAATTCTCATTAGGCTTGTAATATAGTGTGTGCGGGTGCGTGTGCGGGCGTTTCGTTTGTAGAGGGTAAGCAGTGTTGTGTGCGCCTAGGGGGCGTGGCTATGACATCACAGTGCTAGGCCGCGCTGTGATTGGTTCATAGCATCATGTGGCGCGGCGACAGCATGAAAATACAATTCTCTTGTACTTTCTCTGGTCTGCCGCGCCACCGTTCACGGCCATGAACGCGCGTCTCGACTGTATCAACGTCAGCCTCCCACAGTCAATTGTAATGTCATGCAAATGAGCACACAGTGTCACCTTTTGCCTGAAAAACCATTGTTACATGGAGCTCATATAAGTGACACGGTGTGCTCATTTGCATGTCATTTCCCAGAATCCCTTGCTGCAGTGGAAGCACTGTATGCTGGGGATAATGGTGAAAGGCAGGGTTGCAGACCTGCCTAAGACATGTGAATGTGCTCACAAGTGATCTTTTAATTTGCTATATGCAATACGGTGGAGGTTTCTTGTTGCCTTTTTCCCCCACCATAACTTAAAACGTGATGGTAAACCCTACAGTCTTGAAAATGCAAAGCCAACCGTGCAACAAACTTCACACTAATGATACACAGTAAGGTTGAAACATGTCTGTGAATGGTTTCTCTGGCTTTGCATCTGATTCCCATGCTCTGCTTTAAAGCTGTGTTAACAGCGAGCATTAGCTTATATGGGCTCCATGTAACAATGTTTTTTCAGGCAAAAGGTGAGATGGTGCGCTCATTTGAATGTCATTTCCCAGAATCCCTTGCTACACTGTATGCTGGGTGATAATGGTGAAAGGCAGGGTTGAAGACCTGCCTAAGACATGTGAATGTGCTCACAAGTGATCTTTTTATTTGCTTTATGCAATACGGTGGAGGTTTCTTGTTGCCTTTTTCACCCATCATAACTTAAAACGTGATGGTATATATATATATATTATATTATATATATATATATATATATATATATATATATATATATATATATATAAAACTGAAAACGTTGTATATTTGCTGTGCCTCTGGGCAATCTGATTGGTCCGTTGGTCTGACACTCAGCCTCTGGCCCGGCCCCCGCATGCCTCTCATTGGCCTGCGTGGTTCTATGACATCACATACCCAACTGCCACACTATTAAAACATTCACTGAGCTGTGGGACACATCACAGCAGCATTATCCCGCCTCCTCTCACAAAGTAAGCCCAGAGCAGATTCTGCTCCGCCAACACCAACCGCCAGATTGGGGGGGAACAGGCCAGTGGCGACCGCGGCGCGGCTAACTGTCCCCTGAGACGGCCGGATTTACCCCTCGCCGCGCGTGCGGGACATGCGGGGGGGGGGGGTGGGTAGAGTCATGTGAAATGCAAAGGGGGGTTGTTTAGAATTATGTGACGTGCAAGGGGGGGGAGAGTTATGTGACGTGCAAGGGGGGAAGAGTGATGTGAGTTGCAAGGGGGGAGAGTCAGGTGACGTGCAAGGGGGGGAGAGATGTAACGTGGAAGGGGGGGAGAGTTAGTTGATGTGCAAGGCGGGGGACAGTGATGTGAGGGCCAGTGGGGGGGGGAGAGTGATGCGGGGGGCAGGGAGGGGAGACCGCAGCTGTGAAGGAAGAGGGGGGAGGGGCGGAGCTGGGAAGGGGAACAGAGTTGTGAACGTGGGGGCCAGACAGCTGTGAAGGGGAGTACATCCCGGGCATATATATATATATATATATATATATATATATACAGTATATATAATCTTCAGCCATGCTGTTTACATGGTGCATGTATGATGGGTATCTACATGTATAAAAGGCTAAGGATGTCTGCAACAATCTATATAGGAGAAAAAAAATACTGTTCCCAAGTGGTTACTGACCGTGCCCAATGTGGCTCAACTTCGGTGTTAGGACGAGATCCGGTGTGTTCAACATCGTATGGCCGTTGCCAATAAAAGTATTAATATTTTGTAATATAAAGCAAAGCGTTAGGTAATGATGATAAGAATGCGATGCGGTTGTATTTTAAAAAAGGAACAAATTGGGTAGATACTTCTAAGCGTGGATACTATTGTGAGGGACGATAGTGCGGATTAACTTGCATTCCCGGAAGAATTCTTAAACAGTCTTACTCCAACCGGAATGCCTCCTCATGAAGTGAGACTTCAAGTACGAGCCGTTATCATGCTCCTTAGAAACCTAATGCCAGAGGACTATGTAATGGTACAAAACTTTCTGTTACTCGAATACAAACGCACATAATGGAAGTAAAAGTGATCGGTGCAGTGTACTCAGACACAGTACTTATTCCAAGAACCCCACTCATTCCATCAGACACACAATTACCATACAGTTTGGCTTTTTCAATGACAATCAATAAGTCACAAGGTAATAGGTCTGATAAAATATGCCTTTACCTACTGAAGCCTGTTTTATTCATGGACAATTATATGTTGCTCTATCAAGTCAGATCGTTTAATTCACTTAGCGTAGTGTCGGAAAAGAGTCCGTAAATTGACAATTGTGTCTGAAGAGAAATCATTGATTTAAAAATATAAGTTAAAAAAATAAATAAATGCGTGAATGTGTAATTAATAACCTTTCAGATCTGCTAGATTGGGGTATGTTACGCCAGGTACAGCTACTTTATATATATATATCATTTAAAAATATTACTTGTGAGCACATTCACATGTCTTAGACAGGTCTGAAACCCTGCCTTTCACCATTATCACCTGGCATACAGTGCTTCCACTGCAGCAAGGGATTCTGGGAAATGACATGCAAATGAGCATAGTGCCACTTTTTATCTCAAGTCCATTATTACATGGGAAACCCTTAAGCCAATGCTTGCTGCTTTAAACACAGCTTTTAAACATAGCCTGGGATGAGATGCAAAGCCAATAAACCCACTCACTCAGCTGTTTCGACCCTGTGAGTCTCACCCGTGGGAGGTTGGTTGCACTGGCTTTGCAGTTTGAGACATTTGGTAGGTCTTCACCATACATTATTAAGGTTATGGTGATTATATACATATGGGCATATGTGGGCATTTTTGGACCCCATAAACCACTTGTATGTGATAATCTCTCGTGCTGTGCCGGTATATTGGATCTCTAGGGATCCTCATAGATTATCACTATTTACCCTTCACCATGCACCACACTTGGCATATATGTGTATGTATGTTGTATATATCTGACGGGCATGTATATGGTGTTTGCCACTGCATGTATATTTGTGTGTGTGCCACCTAATTTTTGGGTGTGCCCAACGGCCAAACATTTGCCAGCCAGCCCTTGTCAACAGATTACGGTAGTGTTAGTTATCGCCGTGCCCAACTGTAATGGTTGAACTGGTATATACTGGTAGAGATGAGACGGGTTAGATGGCGGTAAAAAAATACTACAATAAATAATACCACGTTCAAGGTAACCAAGTGCTAATAATGGAGGGTATTCTCGCCTGGCACCTTGCTCCGGGAACAAAAGCAGCATTTTTGTGTATTTATACAGTTCTGCCTTTATTACAATCTCAGTCTGAATTTACAACTTTGGGACAAGTCACAGAGTCGGTATTTTCCATTAAACGCCCTACGTGGCCAGAGAGTTCTGTAATGCATGGCGAGGCAGAGAGGGGAAGTGGTTAGGGACCCGTGCAAAATGAAATAGGAGAAAATCATTGCTATATCCTCGAGGGGTGCATAGTCCCTAAAGGGTGCTAAGCTTTAGAACCAGGCGCACTGACCTGGGCCTCCGGGTTGTTGGGTACCCAGAATCCCGGCTGCGGGGACAGCTCGGGCCCTGTAGAGCAGGCGGAGGGAAGCAGACGTGGGGAGCATTCGCCTAAGTTAGGCCCGACGTCTGCTCTGGCCCAACTTCTTGTCCAGGCCGCCTAGAAACGCCGGGCCGGCTCTCCATTCCACTCCCCGTCAGCGGCCCTGTTTAGAATAGCTCAACACCCATTCATTTGAAATCGTAGCACCCGTTAGTGAATATGGTCCAGAGAGAGGCTTCAGTATATCGCGATTCCTCAAAAATCCACCAGGATTCTGCATCTTGTGCCATAGCAGAGATCTGTTCATTACTGGTATTTCAGGATGGGACCCACGACCCTTATACGGTTTGTGCGTTAGAAGTCATGTGATATTCTGTAATACGCAGTTCATATTATAGCAGACTGAGGGCTGTGGGCCTCATTCTTCGGCAGAGAGAAGTCCCTAACTCTCAGGACATAAGCACAAGAGACTCTGTGTGTTACACATCCCATGTGGTCCTCTCATACGGAACGAATATTCCATCAGCAGCACGTCTTGTGAGACGACTTCTCCATGGGAGTTAATTTGATGGAGTCAGTTAGACAGCTCTCTATAGTCTCCTGGTACTGGGGGAAAATGAAAGGCATAATGAAAGTCTGTTCATGGTCCCAAGGCTCAACAAAGTATCCGGCCACTCCTCCTCTTACCGTGCACCCCAAAACTGGAACAATCTACTGGAGACTCTCACGTCCACCACCAGTCTAAGTTCTTTCAAAACTAAGGCTGTCTCACATTTTAATCTGGTCTGTAACTGTTACATACGCATATAATATACAGTACGTGTTCTCTAACTGTGCATGCAATGCATTGCATACAATGTATACCCTGTTCATTTACGTAACTGTATTTTTAACCATGTATTATTTGTCATATTAACTCCACGCCCAGGACATTCTTGAAAACGAGAGGTAACTCTCAATGTATTACTTCCTGGTAAAACATTGTATAAATAAATAAATGAACAATGTCATCATTGTTAACTTATATGGCGCCAACGTATGCAGCAGCACTGTACAATGTCAGGCGAGAATATTAATAATAATAACATATTAGATATTATATTATATATAATGCAAGAAAAATATGCAGCGCTTCACATAGAAGATTTAAAGGCAAAATTCCTCCCTGATGTAAAGAGCTTGCAATCTAATTTGTCCTGGCACAGGCAAATAGAGTTTTGTAATGATTAATTAATATATTTTAATTATTATGTGCGCAGTGCTGTATGTAGAATTTTGAAGGCGCAGCAAGTCCCTAAGCTGAAAAGCTTACACTCTAATACAAGCCTGAGGCACAGGGAGACTAAGTGACTTCTCCAAGGTCACATGAAGCTGACATTGGGTGTCAGACTGGGTTGACCCACTTCCAAGACTAAACTATACACATATAATATGACTGATGTCGGTGAAACAGATGTAACAAATGTAAGACAACAGGAAACAAGCTGATGCAGATAAAGTAGAGTTATTTTCTGCTTTGTGTCTAGATCAGTGGTGGCCAATTCCAGCCCTCAAGGGCCACCAACGGGTCAGGTTTTCTGAATATTCCTGCTTCAGCACAGGGGGCTCAATCAGTGACACTGTCAGAATGACTGAACCACCTGTGCTGAGGCAGGGATAACCTTAAAACCTGACCTGTTGGTGGCCCTTGAGAACTGGACTTGGCCGCCCCTGGTGTAGATCATTGGTGGGCAACTAGCAGATCCCGGGAGCTTGCAGCCTTCAGGGCTTCACCTGCGGCCTCCAATCTCTGGCCTCCCCAGCAGCTCGCTCTCCCTCTGTCCCCAGTGCAGAGGGAGCGGAGATTTTGCTGGCGTGGGTCACTGCTCCTCCCAGCTCCCTGAGCTGATCAGTGCACTGATAAATACTGTACTGCCCGCTCCTCCCCTGTGCTAATCACAAGTTCCAATTGTAACATGTTTATTAAAGCAGCAATACTACATCTCCCCTCCCCCCCCCCCTTTTTTTTTTACTTTGTATTTCTATTATGGCAGGTATATACTTTCAAGGGTATAGAAAGCAAAATCCGGGGCTTTTTTTGGAGTTCTTTTTATAAGTAAAGCATGTGACAATGTATAATTCTACATTCTTACCTAAGCTGGCAATCGTTTGGTGCTCCTGTTATAAATTTGTAAAAATCCTGAATGCCTAACATAATGGCAGCCAGTCTGCTGTTTGGAACACAGCAACAGATCTGTTTGTGATACTTTGTTGCTAAGGGGCAGAGCTCAAAAAGGTGTGTTCGAGAGCCTGTTTCAAAAGAGGAAGTGGATGTGACTTTCTAAATGGCTGCGGTACCAACCGAAGGATGATCAGTACATTAAAGAAATCATTAAAAATGGCATTAGGAGTTAACAAAATCCAGATAGTATTATCTAATGCTACAGAACGTTTTACTGCGGTAACATTAGTTTTCTTTATTCTGGCCACAAGAGGGCACTATCGCTCCTTTCTTGAACTAAGCAGCACATAACAGTATATAGAGATTATTACCATTATTATTATTTAAGGGATCATTAGATGTCAACCTCTAACCAGTGAGACGTGAGACTTCTGGATCACATAAAGAATGGCATTATAATTAAAAGAATACAGAATTGTATGTCTGTGATACTTTGTTACTAGAAATCAGTGAGACTGAATCCATATCAGCGAGACAAACAAATGAGTGATATCTAACATGTCGGCATGTTCCAGAGCCCAGTGGCATAAAAGGGGTTAAAATAGTCTAGCAGTCTTCTTGTGACAGGTGAAGGGGCAGTTGTATACACATATATACTCACGTGTACTAAGGCTTTCTTGGCGAGGGTCTCAAACGCCTGGTCCACGTTGATGTTGTTTTTTGCGCTGACTTCGAAGTAAGGAATGTCTTTCTCTTTGCACCAGGACACCGCGGCCTCCTTTGAGATCTGCCGGCCGTTAAAGCGATAAATAAATAACAAATCCCGCAGAGGTTACATAGTTACATAGTCACTTACAGTAGCACAGGGGCACGCAAACTTATTTTGCTGCGCCCCCCCCCCCTCCTTGCTCCCTCCGTTCCTGCGCCCCCCCCTTACCTCACACGGCGTCAAATTATGCCGCGGGGTCACGTGATGTCACGTCACGTAACCCGCTGCATCATTTGAAGCCGCGTTACCAAGGCAACTGTGATGTCACATGACCCTGCTATGCCATGGTCACGCGTCCCAAAGCCAGCTGAACCCCGGTAAGTAGAGGTTGCAGAGGCCTCATGTGGTCCCCCGGCATTTCATTTAAATGCCTCGGGGAAGAGCGCAAGACCTCTGCAAACGCCCGCGCCCCCTCAAAAAAAAAAGGTCGCGCCCCCCAGTTTGCGCACCGCTGGAGTAGCAGATGAGGTTGAAAAAATACACATATATCCATCAATTTCAACCCATGTTAAATTTGTACGACAGATATTTATCCTATATTTGTATTTACAGTATTGCGATCCAGAGGAAGGCAAACAAAAAACCCCAGTGCCACATCATTCAATGATGTCTCATAAGGGAGAAATAAAATTCTTTCCTGACTCCGAATAATGACAATCAGATTACTCCCTGGATCAACATCCTTCCCATGTTTACTTATTAGGTATATCACTGTATACCTTTCCTTCCTATAAATATGCCCAACCTTTTTTTGAACATATGTATTGTATCTGCCAATACAGTCTCCATGGGTAATTAATTCCACATTGTAACTGCCCTTACTGTAAAGAACCCTTTCCTTTGTTGCTGGTGAAATCTCCTTTCGTCCAACCTTAAGGGATGACCCGGTGTCCTTTGTACTACCCTTGGGATGAGTAGTTCTTTTGAAAGCTCCTTATATTGTCGCCAATGGCCGGTGCAACCACTAGGCAGTCGCCAAGGTCGGCACATTTTAGGGGACGGCGGGAGTGGAGGAGGAAGACGGTTGATGGATGGTGGGAACGGAGCAAAGCGGCGGCAGAGGCGATCGGCGGTAGAGGAGGAAGATGGAGGACTGCAGGAGAGGAAGACGAATGACCGTGAGAACGAAGCAAGGAGGACTTCCGGAAGGAGCGCACCCCGCTGTCCGACCCAGAAGTCTTCACTGACTTCCGGTGTCTGCCGCTGGTACAGCGCATGTCCTCCCAGACTTCCTCCTCTGCCGCCTTGCTCTGCTCCCGCAGTCCTCCGTATTCCTCTTCCACCTCCGCCCGTCTCTACCGCCGACCTCTGTCTTCTTCTCCCACAGCCGCCCGTCTCTGCCGCCACCCTGCTCCGTGCCCACCGTCCATGTCTGCCGCCGCTCCAGGCCGGCCGGTGTCCTCCGCAGACCACAGAAAGCCAAATTCAGCAAGAAATCTCAACGTTTCGTACGTTCTCTTATATATTCACACCCAATAACGCCTCCTATAACCACCCGAGAGACTGGGGCTTGTGACGCACCTTTATATGTCGGTGCCATGTTTGTTGGTGTTTTTGTATTTTTATTTATTTACTCAAAAATAACATGACATATAAAGAGGATTTTTTTTTTAATGTTGCAGACAAGGATGGCGCAGTATACAACGTCTCATTCTTTTATCAGTGTAATAAAAGAAGAAACTGCACGGGAAGAACACATAACAAAGAAAAATAACAGGGAGAAAGGCAGGGAGGGGAGGGAGAGGAAACTGCGGAGACCTTGTCTATAAATTGTTGCAGTGAAATGTACAATGTATTAATGTGCATCCACATGTGGATGACACCCCCCTCAACCCCCCTCCCCCCGCCCAGTGTGTCCTCTCTCTGTCCCCTGTCTTACTTCCCCTCTGTCCCTGTGTGTTCGCTCTCTGGTAGGCATTAATTGGGAGAGAGGAGGAGGGGATGAGAGCAGAGGAGGAGGGGGTGAGAGAAGAGGAGGAGCAGGGGGTAAGAGAAGTGGAAGAGGAGGGGGTGAGAGAAGAGGAGGAGGGGTGAGAGAAGAGGAGGAGGGGTGAGAGAGCAGGAGGAGGGGTGAGAGAAGATGAGGGGGTGAGGGGGGAGTTGGGGTGAGAGAAGAGGAGGAGGGGTGAGTGAAGAGGAGGCGGGGGACTGAGAGGAGAGGAGGGGTGAGAGAAGAGATGGGGAGCGTGAGAGAAGAGGAGGAAGGGGGTGAGAGAGGAGGAGGGCTAAGAGAAGGCGGTGAGAAAGAAGGTGGGGGGTGCGAAAGAATAGGAGGAAGGCTGAGAGAAGAAGGTGAGAAAGGAGGTGGGGGGGAGTGCAAGAGGGGCTACTGTGGTGGAGCAGCGCCAGCTGAAGGTTCTCCTAAGTGTGCCGGCCCTGATTGTCCCCGAATATATATGTATATACAGTAGTTAACGTATTCCCTCTTAGACACCTCTTTTCTAATGTAAATAAATGTAATTTAGCCTCTTCTCATAAGTCAGATTTTCCATCCCCTTCTTTAATTTGGTGGCTCTTCTCTGCACTTTCTCTAGTTCCATAATGGGTTTTTTTTATGGAGTGGTGCCCAAAATTGTACTCCATATTTAAGTTGTGGTCTTACTAATGCTTTATAAAGGGGCATAATTATGTTTACTTCCCTTCCATCCATTCCTGTTTGATGCAAGATAAGATCTTGTTTGCCTTTGCAGCTACTGCAGGACTTTGGGCACTATTGCTAAGCCTGCTGTCTACAAGCACTTCTCCATCAAGGATTCCCCTAATTTTTCTACATTTAATTTTTTAATCGCCTGTTTATTCTTGCTTCCCAAATGCATAACCTTACATTTATCTGTATTAAACCTCATCTGCCATTTACCTGCCCACGTTTCCAGTCTCTCCAAGTCCTTCTGGAGAGAAATTACATCCTGCTCTGAGTCTACTACCTTACACAATTTAGTGTGATCAGCAAAGATGGAGACTTTGCTCTCGATCCCAACCTCAAGATAATTAATAACCAAGTTAAAAAGCAGGGGTTCAAGTACCAATCCATGAGGTACTCCACTCACGACTTTAGCCCAACCTGGAAAGATTCCATTTATGACAACCCTCTGTTGTCTGTCCTTTAAACAGTTTTCAATCCTGGTGCAAATATTTTTACTGAATCCAATTTGCTTTACTTTGTACACCAACCTCTTGTGTGAAACCGTATCAAAAGCCTTTGCAAAATCTAAGTAGACCACATCAACTGCATTATCCTGGTCTAAATTCCTACTTACCTCCTCAAAGAAACAAATAAGTTTAAAATAAAGGGCATCCACATAGACATTGAGTCAATATTTGAATCACAGCATTGATCCAAGCGTACGTGTCAGGCTGCGCTTATAGCGCCGGCGACGTGACGGTGACGTCAGGCTGCGGTCGCTGGAAAAATCAAACTGAGATGACATCCGTCGCGTCGTGCTTACTTTAATCGCACGCGAAGGTGGCAATGCATTTGTTTTGACGCGACTGAGGCTGAGAAAGGTGAGAGGGAAGGGGGCGGGGCTGAAGCTGCAGGCTGAGAAAGGTGAGAGGGAAGGGGGCGGGGCTGGAGCTGCAGGCTGAGAAAGGTGAGAGGGAAGGGGGCGGGGCTGGTGCTGCAGGCTGAGAAAGGTGAGAGGGAAGGGGGCGGGGCTGGTGCTGCAGACTGAGAGACAGGCTGAGAAAGGTGAGAGGGGAAGGGTTAAATCATGGGTAGAAAAACAGACCTGAAAGGCAAGAAAAAAGAAAGGAAGCGACAAAAATACTACGAGAAAATAAAGCACAAGAGAGAAATACATGAAGGGAGAAAAGAGAGAGATACATGAGGGGGAGAAAAATGAGACATGAGAGACGATGACAAACGGGAAAGGGGGAAATAAGATAAATACACGAGGGGAGGACAGAGAGAATGAGATGAACAGTGTAAGGAGAAAAATACCTGCTGGAGGGAGGAGAAAGACATGCTGGGGAGGAGGAGAGAAAGACATCTTGTGGGGGGAGGAGAGAGAGGAAGACATGCTGGAGGGAAGAGAGAGACATGCCGGGGGAAGAGGAGAGGAAGACATGCTGTGGGGGGAAGAGAGAGGAAGACATGCTGGGGGCAGGAGAGAAAGACAGGATGTGGGGCGAGGAGAGAGGAAGACATGCTGGTGAGGAGAGGAGATGAGAGAAATACATGAGGAGGGAGAGCAGAGACAAAGAAGGGGGAAAGATGGAAAGGCAAAGGATGTGAGAAAGACATGAAGGGGGCAAAGAGACATGAGGTGGAGGAGGAACAAAGAGACATGAGGGGCCTGTTTTTGGAGCCCTGCCCCTGTTGTTACTTGATACACCCCCCGTCCCTCTTTCTCATCATACAGTATGGAGCAGAGGCATTTCCTCCCTACCTGTCGATCGTTGAGGTCAATCTTATTCCCCAGGATGACCATCGGGAAGTCAGTGGCCGGCGTGCGAATCTTGTCCAAGAAGTCCCTCCTCCAGACCTCAAGACACGTGAAGGACTCTGCGTCCGTGACATCGTAGGCCAGCAGGCACCCATCAGAGCCCTTGTAGAAGGTGGACACCATGGAACGGAAGCGCTCCTGTCCGCCCGTGTCCCAGATCTGCGGAAACGCAGAACACAGTGACCCAGACATCTGGGATACGCTCACTTCACGTTCCCAGGCAATTTGAAGCTGGAAACGATGCCAAAAAACCCCCACCAATGTCTTCCCCAACCCTTTTGCTGCCAGGGGGGCCAGCAAAGCGATGCAGAGCTAATGTGTTGACATCCCCCTGGCACTCAAGGGCTTAATTACAGGTGCATGCAAAGCCGACCTACTTAATTTAGTGGGGACCACGCAAGTGTGTTACAGAAATTCGTCCAAAGGTGAAAATTCTGTGAGAATTCCCTACGATCATTCACTGGGTCAATTGTTCCCAACCTTTTTAACATTTTGCACCCCCTGCTATAAAATATTTGTTCTGCAAACCCCTAATTAATAAATCTTTTTGCATACCCATCAGGCTATTTATTTCTAACAAAACTGTGTGACCGATCCCAGGCAGGTATAATGTCCTGAGCTCGTCGGGGGGATACATGCTTAAGGCCCCAAACTGCATCTCTGTGTGTGCAGACCGCATGGGTGGTATAGCTGACAATTACTGTAGGAGTTTCGAAAGTTATGCCCCACAATGCCTTGCAGCTGTGGATGCAAAGCATTGTGGGGAGTGATTTTGGAGGCACCTTCTGTAATTGACAGCTATATCACTCACGCCAAGGTACATTTCCGGGCCTTACTAAGTACGCGGTCCCCACACGGGCTCAAATTCATTATACTGCCTGGGATGTGTCATTAAACATTTTTTGGGTGATGAGCCACTTGGACACCCCAAACAAACCACTAGGGTTTCCCGAACCCCCTATTGGGAATCACTGCAAAGATTTTCCTTTATCTTTTTATTTTACGCTGTATTTATTTTTTATTCTATATTCGCTGAAGCAGTTAATCGGATCCTTTTTGATTAAAATAGGACATTTCCACAGAAAATGGCCGGCCACTTTGGCCCATATTGGGGAAGCCCCTTAAGCTAACATTGCTTTTCTACAAAGGACTTTAACAAAATAAGCAAATAGCAGGGGGTGGGTAAATGACAGACCCCTTAAAAAATATATAAGATCCCAGCAGAAAAGCAAGAACAGGGGAAAATAAAAGAGGGGACATGTGAATAAAAAAAAACTAATCAGGAACAATAAAAGCCCTTTGCGATTTCTTGCTGCACGGGAAACGTAGAACTGCAAGAAGGCTGCAAGTAGCAACAGCGAGAGTGGAGTGGAGTGCATGTAGCATCAGCGGTGAGAGTGCAGTGCATGTAGCATCAGCAGTGAGAGTGCAGGGCATGTAGCTTCAGCAGTGAGAGTGCAGGGCATGTAGCTTCAGCAGCGAGAGTGGAGTGCATGTAGCATCAGCAGTGAGAGTGCAGTGCATGTAGCTTCAGCAGTGAGAGTGCAGGGCATGTAGCATCAGCAGTGAGAGTGCAGTGCATGTAGCTTCAGCAGTGAGAGTGCAGGGCATGTAGCATCAGCAGTGAGAGTGCAGTGCAAGTAGCATGAGCAGTGAGAGTGCCGTGCAAGTAGCATGAGCAGTGAGAGTGCAGTGCAAGTAGCATGAGCAGTGAGAGTGCAGAGCAACTAGCATCAGCAGTGAGAGTGCAGTGCAACTAGCATGAGCAGTGAGAGTGCAGTGCAAGTAGCATGAGCAGTGAGAGTGCCGTGCAAGAAGCATGAGCAGTGAGAGTGCAGTGCAAGTAGCATGAGCAGTGAGAGTGCAGGGCATGTAGCATCAGCAGTGAGAGTGCCGTGCAAGTAGCATGAGCAGTGAGAGTAGTGCAAGTAGCATGAGCAGTGAGAGTGCAGGGCATGTAGCATGAGCAGTGAGAGGGCAATGCAAGCATCAGCAGTGAGAGTGCAGTGCAACTAGCATCAGCAGTGAGAGTGCAGTGCAACTAGCATCAGCAGTGAGAGTGCAGTGCAAGTAGCAGCAGTGAGAATGCAGTGCAAGTAGCAGCAGTGAGAGTGTAGTGCAAGTAGCATGAGCAGTGAGAGTGCAGGACATGGAGCAATGAGCAGGATGAGAGGGCAATGCAAGCATCAGCAGTGAGAGTGCAGTGCAACTAGCATACAGCAGTGAGAGTGCAGTGCAAGTAGCAGCAGTGAGAATGCAGTGCAAGTAGCAGCAGTGAGAGTGCAGTGCAAGTAGCAGCAGGGAGAGTGCAGTGCAAGTAGCAGCAGGCAGTGAGAGTCTGACACCCAGAAACCTTACCTGCATCTTGAGAGTGGTGTTGGCTAGCTGGATGGTTCTGGACAGGATACTGGCACCCAGTGTGGTCCGATAGTCATATGAGAACGATTTGTGCACATACTGATGTAGGAGTGATGTCTTCCCAGCTCTGTAGACACATAGTATCAATCAATGCCCAATCCAATACTGTGCAACTATGTAACTTGCTTACAATATTACATAGTGGGCTTTAAGACCCACCTTAAGACACATCTGCTTAAAGAAGCATATGAGTAGCACTGGATAATCATGGACACATGACACATAAAGCTTGGCCCCCTGCAGACGCACTTACTAGTATTCCCTCCTACTGTCTCTGTACGTTCTCCCTACCTACCAATTAGATTGTAAGCTCCTCGGAGCAGGGACTCCTTCCTTAATGTTACTTTTACAGTATGTCTGAAGCACTTATTCCCATGATCTGTTATTTATATTATTTGTTATTTATATGACATGTATTACTACTGTGAAGCGCTATGTACATTTATGGCGCTATATAAATAAAGACATACAATACAATACAATACACTGGATACTATACATCAGGGGTGCACAAACTAAGGGGTGCACCGGGTGGCGCAAGATTTTTTTTGGCGGTGGCGCATCGGTTACAGAGGCCCCGGGCTCTTCCCCAAGGCAATTAAATGAAATGCCGGGGGACCGCGCGAGGCCTCTGCAACTCCCTTCCCGTGATTCAGCCGGCTTCGGGCAACGCATCACCATGGCAACCTGTGATGTCACATGAACCCGCGGCGTCATTTGACGCCGCCACTAAGGTACGAGGGGGCGGGTTCGAGCTCTGGGGGGAGAGCAGACAGGGGGGCGCAGCACCGGAAGTTTCCGCACCACTGCTATACATAGTGTAACATACATTGTACTGGACCTAAAAGGATTTGATATAGATCAGTGATTCCCTAGTCCCCCTGTGGGGACTGCGCACTTAGTAAGGCCCCAAACAGCACCTAAGTGTGGGTGGTAGAGCTGGCAGTTACAGCAGGAGATTCCAAAGTCGCTCGCCACCATTCTTTGCATTCTCAGCTGCAAAGCATTGTGGGGCGTGACTTGTGACGCTCCCGCAGTGAGTGACAGTTATACCACCCATGCTGTCTACAGACACTGAGGTGCAGTTCGGGGCCTTATTAAGCGCGTTCCCCCCACAAGCTCAGGACACTGTGCTACCCGGGATCGGTCACACAGTTTTGCCAGCAATAGTCTGATGGGTCGGCAATAAGATTTATTAATTAGGGGTACGTGGATATTCTGTAGGGGGAGTGCATGCTGTTAAACAGGATGGGAGCCACTGATATAGATCAGCATGCCCCCCCCTTTTTATTACCAGGAAGGGACGCTCCGGGGACCCCGTGCTTCCAGAGATACTTACCAGAGAAGGTACTTCCTGGTATTTCAATCCTTTGTGTCACGCGGGCCAAGAGGTGGCTGCAATGGATTACGTTGCAGCTTCTTATTGGACCGCGTGTTGCTGGACATTTATACCGCCATTTTGTTTTCCCGTGGCTGAAATAGCTCACCATTACATGGCCATGAATCGCATCAGCGTCAGACCTCTCACACCCTTCGTCCGACACAGAATATCCACAACCACTTTTTTTTGTAACACAGGTTTGAAGCAGGGGGGTCTCCGGAGCTGAACACCATTAATTTCAGCTCTGGGCCCCACTGCTTCCAGTGATAGCTATCTCTGTAGGGGGTGCCGGTAGCCACCCTGACATGCTAGCAGGGATCACGTAATGGCCGCTTTTTAAAGCTCCTGTGCCCTACGGACCAATAGGAAGCTGCGACATCATCCGGTGCGGCTTCCTATTGGCCCATGTGACGCGGGAGCTTTAAAAAGCTGAGGTATGCCGGCACCACTTTCGAGGGTGTGTATCTCTGGAAGCAGGGGTTCCCTTGAGCTAAAATTAATGGGGTTTAGCTTCGGAGACCCCCCTGCTTCAATACTACGTAAAAATAAAAAATAAAAAACTTTACTAAATCAATGGCTTGGATTGCTCCTTTAAGCAAAAATCATTTTAGGAAACATCTCTCGATTTCTGCTTCCTATACATCGATATTATACTCTATACAGGGAGAAGGAGCGGCTCAGTGAGTAACAACACTGACTAACACTGAGTTTGAGAGTTTGAAGCAGGGGAGCCTGGTTCAATTCCTGGTGTCGGCTCCTTGTGACCTTGAGTAAGTCACTTTATCTCCCTGTGCCCCAGGCACCAAAAAACATAGATTGTAAGCTCCACGGGGCAGGGGCCTGTGCCTGCAAATATGTCTCTGTAAAGCGCTACGTAAAACTAGCAGCGCTATACAAGAACGTGCTATTACTATATTATTATTACATCTTTCCAAAATATCATTTTAATAGAGTATGTTTCACAGTGGAAGTCTTCAAACAATAACATAGCTTTAGTTTTTCTTCTTACCCCAATGCGCCAATAATTACAATTTTCAGGTCCACTTTATTACAGGGATTCATGAAGAGCTGAAAGAAAAAAAGGCAGAATTGAAGTAGGAAAGTGCTCCCCCCTCCCCCCCTCGGTGCCAAAGTAATTCTATTATCCCAAATATGACACCTCCCAGTTCTGCCACCTTCATCCTTCCTGTGACACTCCTGCTGTCTCTGTACTGACTGCGAATATGATGGGGGAAGGTGTCGAAATTAGCTGGGTTTCATTTAAATTTATTATTCTCGAATATCCTCCCATTTTCTCATTTCCTTAAATTTTTGGACAACTATTTTAATATACACCAACTTTCTACATTTATTTCTAGAGCTTGGGGAACATTTTCGAATATATTCTCCCGTTTCGAGCTTTTTTATATAGGACTAAAAATAAAATAGCGGTGACTTTTTGGAACTCCCCCCCCCCCCCCCCCCTACCTTGACTCAGACGTTCTGGCGTCATGTTGCCATGGCAAATGATGCCGCGACACATCATCAGAAGACATTTGAAACAAGGTAAGAGAGAGTTGCAGAGGCCTTCGCCGCTTCCCCGGCAATTCATTTATATGCTTTCGGGAAGCGCGCGGGCCTCTGTAACCCCCATGCCCCCTGCAGATAATCTTGCGCACCCCTGCTCTAAACTGTAGATATTAAGGTCCCTTAGTCTTTCCTGATAAATCTACATCAGTGGTAGGCAACATGATATAACTCGTGTGTGTGTGTGTGTGGGAATTCTATGGTTTTACATATCAGGACATAGTAACAATCATCTGTTCCTTAGCAGGTCTAAAAATGAGGTAAATATAACCTCAGATGAACAACAACACATGACATATTACACCGTGTCATGATTTATTTAACAAAAATAAAGCCAAAATGGAAAAGCCATGTGTGAAAAACTAAGTATAATTTATGATTCAATAGCTTGTAGAACCACCTTTTAGGAGTAATAACTTGAAGTAATTGTTTTCTGTATGACTTTATCAGTCTCTCACATCGTTGTGGAGGAATTTTGGCCCACTCTTCTTTACAACATTGCTTCAGTTCATTGAGGTTTGTGGGCATTTGTTTATGAAGAGGGAAAAAAGCTGTATGGTGCTCAAACACAGATAAGTAGCTTATACAAGCCTGAATAAACTGATTCCTCACTGTGTAAATCCTTGGAGTATCACTTGAATATACAGACCAACGGTCATATAATGAACAACACCTGAATCCACCGTTCATCGAATAGCTGGATGGAGTTCCACTATAGGATTAGTAACAACTCCCACTGGCTAGTGTCCAGACATATATATGCATCGATGTGGACAAATAAAAAGGTGTACAAGAGTAAAATTACTCACATCCGTATGGTCTTCTGTGTGATGTTCCTCCACAGGTGTGTGCTTCCGTTTCTCCACGAAATCCAAGCAAGCAGGCAAAGGAAAGTTGGAGCACTACTGTAGACAGTGAAAAAGAAAAACTGCAAGAGAGTGTGTCCCATAAAATGAAAAATGTTTAATGAATCACAGCATCAAGTACAAAAAGGAGCCCACGGGCCCCCACCAACGCGTTTCGAGCTATACGCTCTTTTTCAAGGTCCTGTTTTTCAAGGCTCGCAAATGGCTACTCACAATAGAGCAGATATAATGAGCAGTCATTCAACTCAAGGGGTAGATGTTCCCATAGGTATGCAGCAATATCAGCACCCAATCACGAAAGAACAAACCAATAGTGTAGATCGAAAGATATATTGACAAACAGTAAATACAATTCAAGGCTTACACTTAAGATGGTATTTAGCGCGGTGTGTAACATGTGGCAGGTGCCCTGCTCTCCGGAACACTTCCGCATCCACGCCGGGGGTCTCACGTCACTTCCGGTGTGGCCGGAACCTCCGGACTCTATGGTACAGATGCGCTCTCAGTGTTGGTTGGCAAAGCTTTCTGTATGACTTTATCAGTCTCTCACATCGTTGTGGAGGAATTTTGGCCCACTCTTCTTTACAACGTTGCTTCCGTTCATTGAGGTTTGTGGGCACTTGTTTATGCACAGCTCTCTTAAAGTCCAGCCACAGCATTTCAATCAGGTTGAGGTCTGGACTTTGACTGGGCCATTGCAACACCTTGATTCTTTTCTTTTTCAGCCATTCTGTTGTAGATTTGCTTGTGTGCTTGGGATCATTGTCCTGTTGCATGACCCAATTTCAGCCAAGCTTTAGCTGTCGGACAGATGGCTTCACATTTGATGTCTTCTGATGATACTTTGGTATACAGAGGAGTTCATGGTCGACTCAATGACTGCAAGGTTCCCAGGTCCTGTGGCTGCAAAAACAAGCCCAAATCATCACCCCTCCACCACCGTGCTTGACCGTTGGTATGAGGTGTTTGTGCTGATATGCTGTGTTTGTTTTTCGCCAAACGTGGTGCTGTGCATTATGGCCAAAAATCTCCACTTTGGTCTCGTCTGTCTAAAGGACATTGTTGAAGAAGTCTTGTGGTTTGTTCAGATGCAACTTTGCAAACCTAAGCCGTGCTGCCATGTTCTTTTTAGAGAGAAGAGGCTTTCTCCTGGCAACCCTTCCAAACAAACAATTCTTGTTCAGTCTTTTTCTAATTGTACTGTCATGAACTTTAACATTTAACATGCTAACTGAGGCCTGTAGAGTGTGAGATGTGAGAAAAGCGTAAATAAAAAACAGTCTGAGGTTATTTTGAAACAGAATAACACGTGAATTTATTCAAGTCAAGTGCACAACGGAGACAGCTTCAAAACAAAAGCTCTCCAACAATAACATGGTATACCATATATTTTATACCCTAAAACCTAAAGCTCCACCCCTTTATGGGGGGACTTGCACATCACTAAATATGACATCATTTTGTAATACATAACAATGCTAAAACTGATGTAAGTTTGCAATACATAACAAAAATGAAATGATACATACATTCTTTAAGGGGTTGAATGTGAGAAATGATTTCTATCTCTGAGACCACCAGACACTCAAATGCTGAGAAGTTGGTTCTAATTCTGATCTCACTTCTCAAGACTTTACCTGGCACTTAAATGTGAGAACTCTTCTCTAATTCTAATCTCACTCCTCAAGGCTGTATGCCCCCTCCCTTCTTCTGCAGCTGGGCTGGTCAGAGCTGGTAAACACTGAGAGCGAAAAATCTTTTAACCCACTATAACTTTCATGCAGCTTTCATACAGACAGAAGACAAAATGGAAGACACAAGCACAGCACATTACAACGTAATTGACAGACAAGGACTAGAACAATAACAAGATGGCTAACAAAAATAGTCAGACAAAATGGCTGCTTTGACTCTAATGTTATGTCAGACCCCCTAATGTCTCAACTTCGTCAGATGTAACTCTTGTTTTTTTTGCAATTTCTCTAAGCATTGCACGGTCTGACCTTGGGGTGAATTTGCTGGGACGTCCACTCCTGGGAAGATTGGCAATTGTCTTGAATGTTTTCCACTTTTGAATAATCTTTCTCACTGCAAAATGATGGACTTTAAATTGTTTGGAAATGACCTTATAACCCTTCCCAGATTGATGGGCAGCAACAATTGCTTCTCTAAGATCATTGCTGATGTCTTTCCTCCTTGGCATTGTGTTAACACACCCCTGAATGCTCCAGACCAGCAAACTGCTAAAACTTCGGCTTTTATAGAGGTGGTCACACTTGCTGATGATCAATTAATCAAGGGCATTTGATTAGCAGCACCCGTCTGCTACTTAGCATCTTAATTCTTATGGAAGCAGTAAGGGTGTACTTAGTTTTTCACACATAGCTTCTCCATTTTGGCTTTATTTTTGTTAAATAAATCATGACACGGTGTAATATGTCATGTGTTGTTCATCTGAGGTTGTATTTACCTAATTTTATGATATGTAAAACCATAGAATTCAAAGAGGGTGTACTTTCTTTTTCACACAACTGTATGTTCCTTTTTTGGGGAGGAACCTTAATTGTATAATGTTGCTGATGTGGGTCACAGCTTCTCCCTACTAGTTCCCAGTGTAAAGAGGATTGGGACAGTATTCATCAGTGTGCCAGCATTAGGCCGCGATTTATAGTAGGGGGGCACGCGACGGAGCGCATGGTGTTGCGCGCCTGTCGCCCGAGTGATGGGTGCTCTGTGATGGAGTGATTGGGGAGGCGGGGCAAACGCTTCGCCAGGCTGGTTCGCCCTCATTGGCTGAACGGCTCACGTGACGCGGCTGTCTCGCAAAAAAAAAAAAAAACAATCCTTTGTCGTTTGAAAAATCTGCAGCGCGGTCGCTCTGCATCAAGCCCGCACGCACTATGGCCGGCCCAATACGGCTGCTGCAGTTCGCGCGAAGTTGCACGTGCCATCACGCCTACTATAATCGCAGCCTTATGCAGCTGACAGGAGTGGGGGAGAAGCTCCTACCCACGGCTGCAACAACCCGTGTGTCTGTAACGCCTCTTCCCCGGCTCCCGATGGGTGTCGCATCTGGTAGTTCCAGAATATGTATGTACCGGCTCAGTCTCTCAGGCCTTCTAATAGCGGTCTAGGACGTTTGGCCACGACCAAATTGCAGCAGGTGCTTCGCAGCGACTCCCTCTGCCACTTGGAGGCCGCTACGGTATGTAAACCCCTTACCGTAAAACCCCTTAAATGAAACACTTCACATATATTGAGAGATGATGCAGAACACGTGGGAAAATCATTCTCTAGTAGAGTCTGGTCCTATGCAGAGAAGCTCCTGCTCATAGTCGCCCATCGCAAAGGATGGAGTAGGAACATCTTGCATGGAAGACAATGATGCACTAAGAACCTTCCGTCGGACTGATGCAACATACTGTAAGTTCTGGTTACAGTATGGGCAACCCTAAGTGAATTATGCTGCATACTTCTCCCATAGCTAAAGAGCATCCTGATCCTCTATACAGGCGCTGACTTAAAGCAGCAGAATATGTTGTATGTATGTATGTATGAAGTAGGTGGTCTCTGGAGCTGAACTGTGTAAATGTTAGCTCCCCCCACAAGATAGTAGCCTCCTTAGTGGGTGCCGGTAGCAGGTCTAAAGGTCCTGGTCACACTGACCAATAGGAAGCTGCAAGGGATGATGTCACGGCTTCCTATTGAGATGTGGGAGCTTTAAGTCGCCATTATGTTAGCCATGCCCAGCCGGAGATGCTACCGGCACCCCCTACGGAGGCAAGTATTTCGAGGAGCAGGGGGTCCTCATAGCTGAAATGAACGCCATTCAGCTAATGGAGACCCCCTGCTTCAATCCTACTTGAAAAAGAAAAGCGGGTTTGCTGCTTTAAGAACAGGGCACATTACGAACTTTAAAATAATAAATAGTGACAATGCATAACTATCTGCAGACTAGAAACACAAACCTATTTACAGGACTTGAGAACCTCAGTTCGAACTCTGAAGAACTGCTTTCTGGGATACGGGCGTGGCTTCTTATACAAACACATGCTCTCCATGATGACATCACTGGTGACAAGGCAAAGTGGGAGGGGCAGAACCTAGTGAGCCCCTTCCTGCTATTAACCCCTGGCCTTAACCAATTAGTAGCCAACCAAGAGGTGTGTATCTATAGCTCTATCCTGTTGTAGAGTGTTCTCCACTCGGCAGCACAGAACAGTTTTCCACACACTTCAAAGATGCATCTCGGAGAAGCTGCCGTATCCTGAGCTTGATAATAGTCCAGTAATAAGATACCTGGGGCTCCAAAAAATGCTCAAACACCATATATTTGTATTGAAACTTCTTAGATCAATAAAAGGATGAAGTATTCCTTAGATGTATGTGGAGTGAGAAGGGGGGCTGGTTAAATTGGAAATAGCACCTATTTAGGCATCTGTAGTATCCACATATCAATCATTGAATTGCCAGGTGCAAAAGTATTCTCCTACACCTTTTTTATATATGCAGCTTACCCCCTCCAGGTGTGTGTGTGTGTGTGTGTGTCTCCTAACACACACACACAAACGAAAAATCTCTTACTCGCATCTTCCGTGGGAGCTACGCTCTGCAGTTATTGAGTTAGGCTACGCTTATAGTGCCGGCGACAGCGATGTGACGGTCGCTGGAAAATCAAATAGAGATGACTTCCAGCGATCGCGACCAATCCGTCGCGCCGCGTTTACTATAAGCGCACACGACGCTGGCAATGCATTTGTTTCGCCGCGACGTCGCATCTCTGTCGCCGGCACTGCAAGCGCAGCCTTAGGACTACTCCGGCGTGAGACTCCGCTGGAAAAGTGCAGGCACATTGTAGAGATGCAGCGACACACATCACCATCCGCTCACATTTGAAGAGGGCGACCAAAAAATGTTGTTCAAAATAACTTGGTTTATTGAAACATGTTTGCCGAGGGGGAAAATGACCTACATGTTTGGCGCTTGGTCCCGGTGACCGTACATTGCTACATCTCTGCACTTATCCTGAGCGTGTCTGCTGAGGTTCTTTAACAGTCATTGCTGTTACAAAGTAGCGGTTGAGTGAACTTCGTTTTTTTTTTTGGCTCCGTATTCAGTCATAAAACCCACAAATTAAAAACCGTTTCGCGGGGATACAAGTAGGCGGTGCAAGACGTTTGGACGCGGCTGTTCAGCCGCCGCTTCATCGGCGGGACCTTCTGGACGCTGCAGGTAATGTGTCCTCGAACCACTTCCCCTAACTCTAATAAACTTAACCCCTTACCCTAATAACCTTTACCCATTAACCCTTACCCCAACAACACTAAACTTAACCCCTAATACGTAACGGACGCGTCTTATTGTCTTATTTTGACAATCAGCGGGGTGAAAATAGACACCGTTTTTTACAGTATGGGGAATAAATATATTTGCAGGGAGAACGTCTGCTAATATTTATTTTTTTTAGCAGATAGGAAGCTGACTACTGCTATTTAATTACTCACACCTGTCCTAATCTCTTCTCTCCCCCAGAGCTGAACCAGCATCATGTCCACTGGAGCCTGCATGTTTAAGAACCGATCCGTCTCTGTCCTGTGCTGCAGGTTCTGTCAACAGGGGCTGAGCGTCCGTGGAATGAAAGCCATACTCCTGGCAGACACAAACCAGGAGATGTATTCTACGGACATTCCTCCCACACAGTAAGTCAGTGCGCACTCTCATGTTAGTGTTTGAGAAACAGAGAGAGAGAGAGAGAGAAAGTCTATTCAGTCTCCTTGCTGCAAAACTTGGGGGAAATTGGTTCAAAAATCTGCAACACATTTTGGCAAAGAAAAGGAATTCTATTAAAGCAGAATTCCCCCCCCCCCCCCTCGATCTGTGCTCTGGGGACCCCCTCTTTACCCTACCCCCATTTACAAGCTACTTACAGGTGTGGTGACGAGGTTTAAATCTCCCTCCAGGGGAGACAAATGGCAAGTAAGTCTCTGGCCAATAAGAGGTTGCCATATCATCGGTTGTGGCTTCCTATTGGATGCCCATTTAAATCCCCTTTAAAAACCAGGAAGTGATGCTAGAAATAGTGAATAGAAATAGTGGGGGAAAGGGGACTTCTTAAGATTCAGGTTTGCGGACTTTAATAAGCCCCTCTCCCACAGAGCTTACATTCTAATTGTGGTGTCTGAGACACCATGTGATTGAGTGACTTGCCCAAGGTCACCAGAAGAGCCGACACTTGAATCACCCTCTTGAAAGGCAGTGGCAGAGCTAGTTATTCTGTGATTACGAGTGAAGGGGCAGGGGAAACCCTTCATCGTTTTTTTTCACTGCCCCGTAAATACGCCTGAGCCTCTTATTGAGCCACCTGTGCTGAAGCTAGGATATTATGGGGCTTGAGGACTGGCGTTTAGCACGCCTGTTCTAGGGCACTTGGAGTCTGGCTCTATGTATTCACCCCACTGCCGGCTCACTCCTGCATTGTATGTAATCTTTCTTTCTACTTATAGGGCCGTGGACTTTGTGGGGAGCTGTTATTTCTTAGAAGCCTGTAGGTGCAAACTGAAAAATGTGGCCTGTCTGAAATGGTAAGTGGGAGCCACTTGAAACAGAAATCAGTTCTACTCGCCATAAAATAATGAATCCCCTTCTTGCCATTGCAAAGTCCTTCCCTTTTTTTTGCTGTGGTTATTGGCAATTCAACCCATTTTTATTTATTTTTTAATTCTGGAGTTACCTGTTGCTGAGTGTTGCTTAACTGGGAAGTTAAAATGGCCACAGCCATTCACACACGTTCGTACAGCCGATGTTCCCATGGTAACTGCTGACGCCAGGGAATTAAATAAGCAAGCGAAAAATCAACCAAAAAAGGAAGATTTGGGGGAGAACATTTCTTTAAGTTAGAGTATTTTTATTAGTGAGTTGGTTAACCCCTTCAGGGCCTGCGACGCGTGGAAGACCCTTCTGGCACTGGAGGGGTTAAGGACGGACCATGTGTGGGAGGTGTGTCTTCAAATGGGAGATCGCTGAGGCTTTTCTGTTCCCCTGTTTTTGACTGCTTTAGTGGCAACGTCGTGGGCTACCACGTGGTCACGCCATGCCAGCCCTGCCTGCTGTCCGGCAACAACGGCCACTTCTGGATGTTCCACAGCAGATCCGTGTGCAGCATCAACCGGCTGGACCCCTCGGGTGAGCAATCTGCATCTCCGTGTGGCACATACATGATCACGCAATGAGGCACTCGCATGTTACATACTCTGGCCTTACAGCAGGACAGGGAGCGAGGGGGTCTCCAGTGTGGGAAAAAATAGCTTGTTTTCAGCTCCCAGGGACTTCCTCCCGGGGAAACAAAATGGCAGTTTAAATCTCCTGCATCACACAGGCCAATATGGGGCCGGAGAGTGGGCTGGTGCACCCACACGTTGGGGTGCGAGATACTAACATTATACGAGTTAAAGGGTCATAGGCTTCGGGAGGAAGAGGGGGAAGATTGATGCTTTAACTTCTATAGGAGAGGTGCTTAACTCCAGTCATCAAGTCGTGTCCCCCCACCACGGGTCAGGTTTTCAGGATATCCACGTTTCAGCACAGGTGGCTCAATCCGAGGCTCAGTCAAAGATTGAGCCACCTGTGCTGAAGCAGGGACCGATTGAACCTGACCTGGGAAAACAATACATAAAACGGAAGCAAAAATAACCTTTTTGGGTGTCGCCTATTTCTAACTCCTTTGCACGAGCGGGTGTACGGAGGAGGTGGCCCCGCTGCTTTGATTTGAGTCCAGGCTGTCATGTCTGTTAGGGCTGTCAAAGGAGTCATTGTTCTCTGCTCAATAACGCTCGGGTAACATGTGCTTGCTGGAGATAAAGCAGCCCGCGCACACCTCTGATCTGAGCACAGGGGAGCTGCCAGGTTACACTTGTTCTGCATTCCTGGAGACGATGGTTGGCAGGCAAATCTATTGGAGATCTGTGCAGCGTAGCTGAGATTAAAGCCCGCAACAAACACTCCTCGTAGTTTACCCCTTTTGCTGTCAGAGAAGGGGTAAAGTGGTCACTCCCTCTTGGGACTTAAGTGTGCCAATCACCGTGACCTGTTTAAGGGATCATACCCTCTTTATGGCAAAGTGTTTTTAATGGCAGTGACCTGTGTAAAAGAGCAATCTATCCTAATTAACCTCGACTTTATAGGATTGGGGCGGGGGGATCTTCCAGAGCGGAATCACACTATTTCCAGCTGCAAGGACCCCCTGGCTTCTGCGATACTTCCTGTTTTTTTTTATTTTTTTTTTTTAAAGGGCCATCCAATAGGAAGCCGGTGACGTGGCAGCTTCCTATTGGCCTGACATTTGGCAGCCATTTTGTTTCCCGTGCTGGAACTTTAAATCTAGTAACTTCACCAGTAACTATCTTGTACACCGGGGGAACGCCTGTGCTGAAAATAGTTGCGTTTTGGCTCTGTATTGTATTGTATTGTATGTCTTTATTTATATAGCGCCATAAATGTACATAGCGCTTTACAGTAGTAATACATGTCATGTAAATAACAAATAATATAAATAACAGATCATGGGAATAAGTGCTTCAGACATACTGTAAAAGTAACATTAAGGAAGTAGTCCCTGCTCCGAGGAGCTTACAATCTAATTGGTAGGTAGGAAGAACGTACAGAGACCGTTGGAGGGCATTCTGGTAAGTGTGTCTGCAAAGGGCCATGGTTTATGTATGAGGTGTTTAATTATCACCAATAGAGCTGCTCATACGCTTCCTTAAGCAGTTGTGTTTTTGAGGTAGGTCTTAAAGGTGGACAGAGAGGGTGCTAGTTGGATATTGAGGGGAAGGGCATTAGAGGTGTGGGGCATTCAGTGAGAAAGGTTTAAGGCGGGAGAGGGCTTTAGATACAAAGGGGGTAGAGAGAAGACATCCTTGAGCAGAACGCAAGTGTCGGGATGGTGCATAGCGAGAAATTAGGGCTGAGATGTAAGGAGGGGCAGAAGAGTGTAAAGCTTTAAAAGTGAGGAGAATTGAGTGTGTGATACGGGTTTTGATAGGAAGCCAAGAGGGATTTCGGAAATAGTAGAGTGATTCTGGCAGCAACATTTAGGATAGCTTGTAGGGGAGACAGGTGAGAGGCAGGAGGTTACAGTAGTCGAGACAGGAGAGAATGAGGGCCTGTGTCAGAGTTGGGCAACAGAGGAAATGGCGTATCTTGGTAATGTTGCGGAGGAAAAAACGACAGGGTTTGATTTTGATCCCTTTTTGTCTTGGGTCACTGTTTGTTCAACAAGAGTTTGCACAAGCAAAGCCCCATCTCGCCCTCTTCCCTTTTATATTTGTTGATTTTTCTGGTAAGGACAAGGTGGGATAAAAGTAAAGAAAACATTAGCTTAACAAGCACTTCCCCAATTCATAGTAGGCCCCTGAAAAATGCAATTACTTTCCACAGACACCCGAAGACCAAATCTCTGCTTTTAGCACCGTTCGATTTATTTAATGAAGACAATCCGATTTTGTTAAATTGTTCACAAAATGATATTTTTGTGGCCGGCTATGTGGTACAAGGTACAACCTCGTAAAGGTACAAGGATACAGAACCATGCTGGATCGTATCACACGTGCGTTGCAGGCCCATTCTGGCAGCGAAGAGGTTAGAAAGAAAAATGCATGTTGGTGTTCGTTTTCAGGCATGAACGTGTTGCTTTGGAGAGACCTTCCGGAAACAGACGAGAAGCAGGAGGAGCTGTTCAGCATCTGTGAAGAGGAGCAGGAACAATATCTGAGATAACCTCGTTGTCCCTTCTGCGCGGCGTAGCAGCGGGACTGCAGCAGTATTAGTGAGAGGTCTGCGTTGGCAGACGGGGCGAGGCTTTTCTGCCACGTAACTGGTGTGTTAAACCCAGTTTTGAGGGATATAAAAGATACAAATCTTGTCGGGCAGCATCTCCCCTCTGCTTTTAATAATAATAATAATAATAATAATATTTTTTTTATTATAGCACTGACACTGTCAGGAGCGCTTTACATAGAATTATGCAGGTGCAGTGAATTTCTTCCCAGAAGAACTTGCCATCTAATTGTGGCACATGGAGCTGGCGCTTTTGAACCAGGCTTCTTCCTATAGTAGAGACGTGTGCAGTTGTCACGCTTTTTCACTTTGAGACGTTTGTGTAAATTTATTAAGACGTGTGCACGCTGCCCATTAGACATTCTCATACTGATAAAATTGTACATATTCTCTTTATTTTTTACAATAAAACGTTCACAGCATTTGCAAAAGTCACCCCGAGACCGCACCGAGTTTTTTGCAAAACTGCCCATGGGAAAAAATTCATGCCTTTTAGTAAGGCAGTACCACTTGGGTTCAGATCCACAAAAGGGCACCAAGCTTGGGCAGGCCTTGGGGAGTAAAGGCGTATTAAAGCGTGGTACTCTTTAGTGGATCTGCGGCTTCGTGTTTATGTTTTGTAAATATTGTCTTTTTTTTTAAATTGGATTTGAATGCCCAAAATGTGTGTGTTTTTCTATTCTTTTACCATCTCGGAAAATGAAGCCTTTGGGTGACTTTGCATTTTCCTCTGCTTTTAACAGTGCTCGTACAAGAATCAAGTATATGTTATACTTGGATTGTAAGCTCTCCGTGGCAGGGACTCCTTTTTTATTAATGTTTTTATTTTTGTCTGCAGCTCTTCTCATTACGTCTCTTATTCTTTTGTTACGTGTATTACTGCTGTGAAGCGCTGTGTACATGGCTGGCGCTACACCAAGATATATTCTAGGCGCAAAGCTCACCTTTCCTGTCTTGTCTTCAAATACTTTCTGGGCAAGCTACCCAGCTACCTGCACAAGCTCCTCACCCCTACCACATGCAGCACTTATCACCTGAGATCTGACTCCAAAAGACTGTTCATGGTCCCAAGGCTCAACCAAGTATCCTGCCACCCTCCTTCTCTTACCGTGCACCCCAAAACTGGAACAACCTACCGGAGACTCTCACAGCCCCCACCAGTATAAGTTCTTTCAAAACTAAAGCCGTCTCACATTTTAATCTGGTCTGTAACTTTTACCTACGCCCATAATATATATTTTCTTTAACTGTGCATGCTATGTCTTTTATATAATGTATACCCTGATCACTTAATGTAACTGTGTATTTGTAACCATGTATTATTTGTTATTTTAACTCTAATCCCAGGACATACTTGAAAACGAGCGGTAACTCTCAATGTATTACTTCCTGGTAAAATATTTTATAAATAAAAAATACGTATAGTTACTTCATGCATGCTGGTGCACGGTTTTCCAGACGATACATTATATAAGATTCGCCTCTTCTCTGCAGCATTGGGGCACCAACCTTGGTTGCTCACTATATATTGATCCGCAGTGTGAAATGATTGGGTAGTCGGTGTTAAAAAGATGATTTTGAATGAATCCCAACCCAAAAGGATTTGGATCCTCAACTGGATTGTCCAACATCAGACAGAGGTGCTACTGCAACGCCCACCCTCCTTTCCATCACCTATCATCATTTTGTGTTTCTTCGTGTTGTAAGCCCCTCCAGCATCAAAATAATAATAATAATACAATCCCACCTTTTTTTTTTATACGAAATAATTGCAAATATTGAGCCTGGAAAAGGGACAATGTACGTTCCACACACACGCACGCTTTGGCCATACTGAAATGTTCTTTTGTCGTGCCAATAAAGTTTGATTTGAATCATATGTGTATTTGGTGGCCCTTGAGGACCGAAGTTGCCCACCCCTGTTCTAGATAAATACTAAGTTCTCGGGGCCTTCATTACCTGTGTGTGCATGTCTGTCCTTATTTGTATGTAACTCTGCTGCCCCCCCCCCCCCCCCCACTTGTCCCACCCTGTGGAATATGTTGGTGCATTACAAATAAACTATAATAATGTCGCTCTGTCTTTAATCCATCTTCTATCTCATGCCCACTGTAATTGAAAGTCTCAACAGCAGAGGGCCACAGTGCATCACTAATAGACATAAACCGACAACTAAAGCCGCAATACCATGCACACACACCTCTACGGCTGCGTCCATAGATGGACCAGCCGTGCTGAGGCGTGCGGACGCTCCGCGCTGAGCCCCTGCATCCTCAATGAGGATGCCTTGAGAGGGGGCTCACGCGAGCGTCCGCAGGCGTGCTGAGGCGTTGGAGGTTTCAGCCGAGCGCCAAGCTGTTTTTCAGCGCGCTGTCGGCTGAAAACCTCCAATCACTGCACAGCAGCGTCAACGTCACGGCGCCGTGACATTGACGTCAGTGCGTCGCGGGCGATTGGCCCAGCGACGTCACTGCCCCGCCTCCCCCCGGCTCCCTTCGCGCACGCTGGCTCGCCTGCAAGTCCGTGCAATCGCGCTGACTGAAGCAGGCGAGCCTCAGCGTTGGCACGCCTCCGCTCTCCCCACCCCTCTATGGCCCGGGCCTACCTCTCTATTTTAAACTTCAGGGGCCCCCTGGACCTGAGAGAGTTACCAGTGGTCTCCCTTTTCTGGAGTTGAACACCGACTAGTAAATTGCTTAATACCATTTTATATTACGTTTGCTAGCCCTCCAGTTTAGACATTTAAAAAAAAAAAAAAAAAAATACATTGGTTTAACCAGTATTTTTAGATTACAAGTGGGGGCTAATGTTTGTTTCGGATTGGGAGTGTTTGTGTGTACTGTATGATCTTTGGATGAGTAGGTCAAATATGTAAAAATTGGTCTATCTTTTAATATACCCGTGTTTGTTCTTTTCCTGATCAGATGCAATTATGTTATATTGTGTACTAAATGGAAGGGGATCATGGGAATCCTGTGCATTTTAATTTCTATTTTCACATTTATCTGTATACGTAAGGCAAAAAAAAAAAGAACAAAGTTCCAAGAACCAGTGCTTCAGCGTGATGGAAAAAAACGGCATATGTAAATAAAGCTAATTTTCAGATTTATTTATTTTTAAGACAATAATTCACATGAGTGTGATTTGAGAATATAGTCTCATATGCTCATTGCTCCAATGTGGTATATGTACCTGGATCGGGAGGATAATGAAGCCAATATCTGCCTGTAAGGACAGCTGTGGCTTGTTCTCCTATTTGCAAAGGCTTTTGATACGGTTCCACACGAGGTTGGTGTACAAAATAAAGCAAATTGGACTCCGTAAAAATATATGCACCTGGAATGAAAACTGGTCATAAATGGACAGTCATAAATTGAACTTTAAGGTTGGGCTAAGGTCGTGAGTGGAGTACCTAAGGGATCGGTACTGGGACCCCTGCTTTTTAACTTTTTTATTAATGACGTTGAGGTTGGCATCAAGAGCAAAGTCTCCATCTTTGCTGATGACACTAAATTGTGTAAGGTAGTAGAATCAGAGCAGGATGTCATTTATCTCCACAAGGACTTGGAGAGACTGGAAACTTGGGCGGGTAAATGGCAGATGAGGTTTAATACAGATGCATGTAAGGTTATGCATTTGGGAAGCAAGAATAAACAGGTGACTTACAAATTAGATGGGGATAAATTGGGGGAATCCTTGATGGAGAAGGATGGAAGGATTTAGGAGTGCTTGTAGACAGCAGGCTTAGCAATAGTGCCCAAAGTCATGCAGTAGCTGCAAAGGCAAACAAGATCTTATCTTGCATTAATCGGGCAATGGATGGAAGGGAAGTAAACATAATTATGCCACTTTACAAAGCATTAGTAAGACCACACCTTGAATATGGAGTACAATTTTGGGCACCACTCCTTAGAAAATACATTATGGAACTAGGGAGAGTGCACCAAATTAATAAAGGGGATGGACAATCTAACTGCAATTATAGATGGCTAAATCAACTAATTTGATCTTCTCTGCACTGCTTTCTGTATGACAGAACTAAATTATTTTGATCACCTTACAATTGAACAGAACAGCATCAATAGACCCGGCTGTTGCATCAGGTTTGCGACAAAGCCAATTGACATACCGTTCTTCCTACTCTCCCATGCATAGGTTGACGCAAACCTAGTGTCCATAGCCATAACTTCTGTTTGAACGTAATAGTCTTCAAACCAGGTACACTTGTCATCTAGTATAAAACCAATATATTGGGATAGAGTGACTGTGAGGGAATTGATACTGGACACTATTAATCTATCAGGAGGATTTATATTTAAAAAAAAGAAGAATATTGGGTAAGAAATAAAGCAGAAAGCATAGGCTAAATGTATACAACAAAAAACAAACAAAGATACCCAAAGCTACTTCCAATGTGACAAAAATACACAGTGCAATACCTATATATTCTCTTGAAAAGGGGTCATTTAGTTTAACGCTTTGGCCAAAGCGTCTTAAGCCTAATGCCACTTTCAAGGCATGACCGTGTTTAGAAAGCATACTCTGTTTTTGTTTTATGAATAAAAATTCAAACTCGTTTTTTTATTTATTATTTATTTAAAATCACATTGTTTTAAAAATACTTTCTCTTTTAAAAAAAAATGTTTAGTGGGATCTTTTATGTAAAATTTGATGTTTCAGTATCTCTTAATAATCTGAATACCTCTTGTATTTGGGTTGTTCCAAAACCACAACCCCGTCTCCTTCATCAGCAGGTTTTATAACTATTTTGTTGTTATCCATCAATCCTTGAGTACACTTTGTTCGTTTTTACTTAAATTCATATTACTGTAAATAATTGCCCCCTCATTTTTCAAGATCTGGAGCCAAACTTTTGAACGTGTCAATGTATCCACCTTTTGGATAAGAACTGGATTTACCTTTAAAGGGGTTGTGTATAACTGGTCTTGTACTATTAATACCAAAAGTACTTCTCTTAGTTTCTTCTTTTTTTTTTTTTTTTTTGTAAGGTGACTGTTCAAAGTATTTTTTTTTTTTTTCAAAGTTAACTTTCTAACAAACGTATTGACTTCAATGTATTGACTTGTTGGAAGGTATAAATGACCGGCCCTTATTAAGTAATTTATTATGTTGTGCTGGAACATTGATGTTACTTTAAATAGAAAATACCTTGAAACTGGGGTGCTACCTGTTTTTTTTTTTTTTTTTTTTGAGTGTTTAACTCTGTTGTTTCTCTCGTGATATTTACTCCTTTTTGTTTGTCTTAACGCCACAATCCAAGCAGCCGTTTTCTTTTCCATCTTGGTTTATTTTTTTTCCACAGGATTGAAGCAGGGGGGTCTCCAGACTTGAACCCCATTAATTTCAGCTTCAGGACCCCTTGCTTCCCGAGAGGGTGATTTTAAAGTCCAAGACCTCCAGATATAAGGGGGAAAAGGGGGGGAAGGGGGGAGGGAAATGATGATGAAAAAGTGCAATGTGTTTTTTCATCATTTTATTTGTGTCACATGTGGGTGTGATGTAATCTCTTTCAGGCACCTCTTTCGTTTCTTAACCTTTCAGTAGCAAATGTCTGTCCAAAAAGTTACGATCGGTTATAACCTGCAACGACCTCTACATTGTAGCCAACAGAAAAAAGACAAAGGCGTCAACACACAAAAAAAATAACAGAATGACCAAATGAGAGCAGACGCGCCAGGAAATAAATGTAAATGACCGCGGGATAGTTACGTCATCAGAACGGAGATAAGAACAAATACAGTAAATGAGGGGTCTTGGAGCCAGGACACGCACATTGCGCACGCATACACCACGCACACAACACACACACACACGTATGTATAAATATATATTTTTATTTTTGTGTCCCTGTCAGTGGTGTATCAGTCCTAAACCCCCAATTAGTAGGACAATAGGAAAAGTTACATGGGAGTAAGCGGTTATTAAATAATATGATACCGAGCTCAGGATGCAGAGGGATAAATGGTGAGGATGCAAACCCATCCAAGCAGAAAAATCTCATTAATTTCTACTTTTCCCCAGGATGTTTCTCTGGTGTCACAATGGGAGTGACACTTAACTCCTTCCCTGCCACAGCGCTTCAGTCATACTCTTGTCTCCCTGGCAGTGAAGGGGTTTATGGCTGGAGTATTATTATTCTCGGCTTGATGTTTAAGTCTGTAATCCCATTGTAATTAAAGAGCAGCAGGTTATTGGGGCAGTTTGAGCAAGTTATTATTTTTTTTTAAATTTTTCATTCTCAAGGAATTCTGGGTGCAGAGGGTGAGATGCTCAAGATGAGTGTGACACAAGTGTGCCACGAGGAATGCCAAGGGACAGGGTAGTAACAATGCATTTACACAGGTGTACATGCCAGCAGTATATAAGCGTGTGTGCGCACGCAAGTCCATCTGTGTATATCGTATGTATAAGGGTGTCTGTGTTTAGATTGCGGGTATACTGACACTAACAGTTTGTCGTTGTGTGCTTCAATGTGGCTGTATGTGTATCCATTTACTGAGTGTGCAATAATAGTGTGTCCATATATGTGCATCAGTATGTGTATTAGTATTTTAATGTGTGTACTATGCGTGTACATCAGTTTGTCAGTGTGTACACCAGTGTTTGTGTTCCAGTGTATTAACGTGTACGACCTCTGATGAAGTACGGTTTGCGAAACACGTTGAGGTTTACGCCCGTGTATGTGTCCGTGCTTTTACGGACGGACGCTCCTGGTACTGAAGGCCCATTGGTTCGTCCATGGACCTGGTGCACTCGGTATCTGCAATATTACATTTACGGATCATGCGACCTATTCTATTAGCTGGAGCTCCGTGTTATGTTCTTAATTGTAAGTTATAGATCCAACTTGTCATTTTATCAATACATTTTCCTTACACTTATCCCTGGTGCGCTTTGTTTTCGCCTGTTTGGAGATCCGGCTGGATTTTCTCGGTGCATGAATGGAGCACTCGCACACACACGATGGCCGACCCATCAGGCTATTGCTAACAAAACTGTATAACCGATCCTGGGCAGCACAGTGTCCTGAGCTTGTGGGGGGAACACACACTTACAAAGGCCCCAAACTGCACCTCGATGTCAGCAGACAGCATGGGTGGTATAGCTGTCACTCACTGCGGGAGCTTCCAAAGTCATATCCCACAATCCCTTGCCGCTGTGGATGCAAAGCATTGTGGGACAGCTATGACACTCATGCTAAGGTGCAGTTTGGGGCCTTACTAAGCCCAAACAGGCTCAGAAATCCACTTTTACTGCCTGGGATCCGCTACTACATATTTTGTTTTGGCGAACCCCTGGGAGATACCTCACATACCCCTAGTGGTCCCCAAACCCAATGTTGGGAATCACCCAACTAGTGCATTAGGGGCCACCAGCTATACATGGCCACGGGTACAATGAACCCTTTCACTGCCAGCAACATCCTGTGATGCAAGTCATTATATTGCTCTGCAATGAATTACAGACGGGTTAAATGCCACGCTTACCAAATATTAGCCCTGTCTGACGTTTCCTGACTCCCGGGGGGTTAAGAAACTGCCGGAGGAAAACCACAGATCCTCATTTGTTGTTTGGTGTCAGTAAACAGGCTGGAATATCAGTGACACACGGCCTTAAATCCATTTTATTAAGAGCCCTGATCCCTGCTCTCCCAGCCCGCAGGTGAAAAGCCCCTGCTAAGCTGCGGGATGAAATTAAACACCCAGGGATTGCAGCTACACAGAAAGGCAGGATGCGGAGGGGCAGCGCGTGTTTGTGAGAGCACAAAGGCAAAACGGATTAACTGCCCACAATGCCGTCCCGAACAGACGGTGCTGGGGATGGAATTACTGGAAATGCAGTATATTGGTGGGTAGAAGGGCGTCTCATTTTCACAAAGCACCATTTACCAGGACATACGCTATAAAACATTTTGTATTAACATTAGACAGGGGGTGAAACTAAAAAATACACCTGTGTTTTTCTACCATACTATAGTCTAATAATTAATATAGTTCCCCGATGAGCACTATCGCAGCTTAATGAAAACCCTTGTAATGTCACTTTCCTGTTTTTCTCGTAGCTATTAACATTATCCAGATCTGTGTTGGCATAAACTCTCCCGGCTAATTACAGATCAATAAGAAAATGGATTATTGATCTTCTTGCTCTGGAGAGTAGGGTTGCCAGGTGTCCGGTATTGGACTGGACTGTCCTGTATTTGGATACTCTGTTCAGTAAAAAATGAGAGGTACTGTAATACTGGACATGTATGTGTCCAGTATTTTCCTCCCTGGACATAGTGACCTGACGCACCTTTCACCATTGAGTCCAGTATTTTTGGAGAAGCCACCTGGCACCCCTACTGGAGAGTCACAAGCAGCAATGTATAACAAAATATAACATAACACATTGCAATACACTGAATAACACTTCTGTGTTTTTGATGCTGGTACTGCCCACAATGGGACATCTGGACGCAGCAGTCTCGCCGTGAGCAAATCTCCGCCGGCCTTTGGTCGCCAAGAGACCCTTCGCCGTGGCCGCTCTTCCGCTGGATACTCAGCCGCCGGCCACTTTGCCAGTAAGGTCAGTTAACTTAAGGGGTTTTAGCAGATAAGGGGTTAGGTTTTTAGGGTAGGAGATTAGGGTAAGGGGTTAAGGTTATTAGGGTAGGGTGTATCACCACTACTAGGGGTTAACATTAGGGGGATTTAAGATAAAGGGTAGGGTTAGGGGCTTACCCTGGCGGAGAAGCTGGCGGCGGAGAGATGTTCTCACGGCAAGGTAAGTGGCGCTTCAACGCCGGCGATGATTTAGTTGCGGTGAAACAGCTGCAACCAAATGCCCTAGACCGGGTACTGCCTGGCAACGAGTGGTCAAAGTATTAGGATACTAGAGGGGCACGGAGTACCATTACCTCTCAATTTTGACACCCACAAGATTGCTTAAATCTTTCTTAGGTTTGCCAGGTGACTTCACAAATACTGGACACAATGGTGAAAGGTGCGACACGCTCGAGAGACACACACACACATACCTCTCTGCTCCATGCTGTTTCCTCCTCTCCTTGGCCCCACCCCCAGACTCCTGACACGTCTTGCTGGGTAATGCAGCCAATCAGGATGGACCCCGAGCAACAGCTCTGCTCTCTCAGGGAAATCCCGCTGCCCGCCCCCCCCAAGCCGGTCAGGTCCAGAGAGGGTCCAGTATTATCTCTCATTTTTTACTGGAAAGTGTCCAAATACAGGACAATCCAGTTTAATACTGGATACCTTGAAAGCCTATATTCTGACACACAGGGGGTTAATGTCTTCACCTCTCCCCATGGCTACAGTATTTGGGGCAAAACTGGAGGGGGGAAATAAAAGGCACCAGATTTATCAAGAAAAAGGTCCTGTTGGATGCTATAGGATTTGTGGGGGGCTTTGATAAATATGATGCAGTTGTTGTGCTCCATTTCTGCCCCACTTCTGCAGCTGGGAGACTTTAATACATGGCTCCCACGGTCTTTGCCCCAACGTTTAATAAAAGCAGATCTGTCACAGGCGACGAAAGAAGACGGTGTGAAACAGCGCTAAAAAATACTAATATAAATGTGTTCTTAAGTAAAAAAATAAAAAACTGGCAGCCTGGCAAATACTGACAGTACAGTCAGACAATGAAACATAGAGAAAAAGAATTACCGGCGCCTAAAAGGTCCATTAATTAAATGTCAATCAGATAAAATCCAAACCATTCAGTGAAGAGTCCCAAGTGTCCTTAGGTGAACAGGCAGTGCAGGGGTGAACAAACGATTCTCACCATACAGCAGTGCAATATGTGAAAAAAGAAAGAAACAAATTATGGTGCAGTACGCCAAATATTGTTGACATAAAAACATGAAGGACTAACAATACACAACAAACATGACACACAAATACAACAATACTAGCAAGGCTATAAACTTTAACACAAAGCTATTTATTGACAACAACTAATGCTGGGTTCCGGAGGGTACAGTGATTAGCACCGAAGTCCAGAGGAGTAAAAGTGAAACCCTACTTACAGGACAATAGATGTATACAGGCAGTAGGGATGGAAATAACACCGATGCTCCTTGGAGATGGTGACCGGAGCTCCTTTCCAAGCGTTCCCTCGTGTGGGGGCTGGATGGTGAGTCGCACGAAATGCGGAACTTCCGGGCGGATGTGACGTCACACACCACGGGTGTTCCAATACCGATGCTCCTCTCTCTCTCTCTCTCTCTCTCTCTCTTCTCCCCTTACGGCCTGAACAGCTGCTATACAATGTCCTCCGCAACCAAAAAGCAGCTCTAAAAGACAAGTAAAACTTCCCAACGCATTTCATGCGCATGCGCGCACTTCTTCAGGGGGTGTCATCCCCTGGAGCTCCGGTCACCATCTCCAAGGAGCATCGGTGTTATTTCCATCCCTACTGCCTGTATACATCTATTGTCCTGTAAGTAGGGTTTCACTTTTACCCCTCTGGACTTCGGTGCTAATCACTGTACCCTCCGGAACCCAGCATTAGTTGTTGTCAATAAATAGCTTTGTGTTAAAGTTTATAGCCTTGCTAGTATTGTTGTATTTGTGTGTCATGTTTGTTGTGTATTGTTAGTCCTTCATGTTTTTATGTCAACATTTTTTGGCGTACTGCACCATAATTTGTTTCTTTCTTTTTTCACATATTGCACTGCTGTATGGTGAGAATCGTTTGTTCACCCCTGCACTGCCTGTTCACCTAAGGACACTTGGGACTCTTCACTGAATGGTTTGGATTTTATCTGATTGACATTTAATTAATGGACCTTTTAGGCGCCGGTAATTCTTTTTCTCTATAGATCTGTCACAGGACCACTACTTGGTCCGCTGGGTTAAAGGTCAAGGGGTACATGCTACATACTCTGAATCTGCCGCTGAGGCTGTTTTCGGATGAAAATACACATTGACGTCAATGGGAATTTCCGTCCCGAACATCCCGTTCAGAGTATACAGAAGCTACTCCCTAGGGCAGGAGTGGGCAGGATTAGGTTTTCAGGAGATCCCTGCTTCAGCACAGGCGGCTAAATCAGTGGCTCAGTCGAAGGTGACTGGTGGCCCTTGAGGACTGGAGTTTCCCACCTCTGCCCTAGGAGCTTATTCTATATTTACCGTAGCAACTTTAGAATAAGCTCCATAGTGCTTTGCTGCAGTAAGGCTGCGGCCCCGCCGTCTGCGCTGCACGCGCGTCTGTGAAGCAGGCGGCGTGTGCAGCCGAGTCCCCCGGTCTGCAGAGAGCTGCAGGGGGAAAGACAGGTGGGGTTGTGATGGGGGCGCGGCCGTGATGTCATCCGGCAGGTTGTCCCTCATTGGCTGAACCGCCGGGGGGCGTGGCCTAGCGCTCCGTCGCGACTCCTGCTCTCAATTTTCTTGAGAGCAGGAGTTTCTGTCGGCGCAGCGGGCCCGGCCCCATTGTGGGGCGGCTCTTGTCCCTGCAGCGTCCGCCACAGCGGGCGCAGCAGTAGCCAGCGGGGACCTGGCCTGAGGCACGGTACAACTACTTTTCTACGGCCATCCTACTGGTTATAGTGCTCAGTAAATAAGTAATAAGTGACCCTGAATACCTCTGGGATTTTAATTGAACCTTAATAAACTAGATAGTTAGTAGTACACTCTCTGTGTCACCACAGTGGGGCAGTGACACAAAGGGACATGATGTCCTGCTTGGGCACACTCCAGCTTCCTTAAACAAGCACTGTGCATCACACAGGGAATGATTACACACTGACACGCTCAGAACACATGTACCATTACCACAGGCAGAGCTGTGAGCAGAATCACTATTTCCCCATCTCCGAGCCTGGTGAAGTGCTGGTTCCATCGCAAGCATTTCTCCGCTTTTAGGACACATTGTTTCACGTGTTCCAATCCCATTCAGGGTAAAAAAAAAATATTATAATTAACACCAATAACTTTATTTAACAGTACTTTTCTCCAAAATGGCCTGAAAGCGTTTCACAATTACAGCATAGCGCGCGGTACGCAGCGCATAGGAATGTTACAGACACCGTCTCTGCCCACACGAGCTTACAATCTATGTTTTTGGTGCCTGAGGCACAGGGATATAAAGTGACTTGCCCAAGGTCACAAGGAGCTGACACCGGTATTTGTACCAGGCTCGCCTAATTCAAACTCAAGGTCATTGTTTTTCAGTCAGTGTCTTTACTCACTGAGCCAGTCCTTCAGCCCTTAACCCCTTCACTGCAAAGCAATGTGGAAGGGGTTGTTGGGGGGGGGTGATCTTACACAAGGTCTCTTATCAAAGTCTCCCAGGTGTACAAAACGGCACCAGATATATCTATCAAAAGTAATATCCCAGTGACTGTTGTGTAAGTTGCACCAGTACTGTCACACTTTTGCACCAGGAGACTTTGGTGACTGACCTGTACAGGGTTTAAAGGGTTAAAGCAGTTCACACATATGATTCCCCCATGAAAATGGAACTGCTGCAATATATAGCTGTATTAAGTATGGTTACATGACTGCCTAAAGCTTCTTGAATTTACACAATGGAGATAATTTATTAAAGGTCTGTAAACAAGATCGATATCATTGGATTTCTACAGGACATTAGAATAACCGGACCGTATATATTGTCCCTGTAATATACATTGTCACTACTGGTCCCTTTAAAAAAATAAAAATATATATTTATAAAAATGATATCCACTATTAGCTTCTATCCCTCTCAAAGTACAATATACAGGCAAATGACTCTCCGTTCTGGTTAGAATGGACCCACTGAAATATACACATTAGTTTATCACGATAATGATTCACACACCATACTACTACTGTGCCGATGGATAGCGATAACCGCCCATAAGTGGTGCTATTTAAATTAAAGCGAATGGGCTGTAAGGTTCTACTGCCACCGGAAAGGTTTTCTGGAATATTTTACTGTTTAGTAAATGTGGGCCAGTGTCTCCTGAGAGCCCATCGCGTGAAATGAGCACCTCCCCACTTATCTGCTGACTGGTGTTCTCATAAAGCCCAACTCATCTTGATTTCAGAGTGAGCAGGGAGGTGAAGTTATAGATGCTGAAGAGATGAGTCAAAGCATCAGATTAACACATGTAGTGTTCACCTCTCATTCTGATCAATTCATGGACCACAGAGGTTGATTTTGGAAAACTACTATAACCATGGACATACATTTATTTGTCTAAACTGAATAACTAGACTGTGGTATAACTGGAATGGATGGAGAGGAGAAGGGTTACCGAAACTGACAAGCATCTGTATCATAGGAACAGACCCGTTGATGTGATAAACCAATGACGTATCTGAAAGAGATTTTCAGTGGAACCTTAAAATCTGACCATCAGTGATGTTCGGGAATGTTTTCCAACAAAATGATTCCTGACCACATCTGTGACCTTGCATACCATGTAGTCTTTGAAGCTGCCCTTCAGTGATATGACCTCAGGGATGGACCATCAGTATATTAATAAAATACAAGAGAGAAGATCAGAGAAGCTTCAGCACTTGACCCTCAGATAGATATCTGAAACTAACCCTCAGAAAGTTCTCCCAGGCTGGGCTCGAAGCAAACTCAGAAACTGACCACCAGAGAAGTCTCTCCTGCTAACCATCAAGTGTGTCTATACATCTGATGACTATTGCTTTGGTCTATAAGAAGCTGATCAGAAAACTGACCATTCTTAAGATGACCACTTGTATCAGAATTAACAGCTGACACTGAGCATCTTTTCAAGCACTGGCTATTTTATTTGTCCTCTCTTCCTCCAGAAAGAAAAGTGGCAAACTGAAACTGGATTTTATACAGGCAGCACCATGGATCTGAACCTTCCCCAAGGAGACTCTGCTTTCCAATTCACCTCTTACAACATCACTGACCCCAGGGATGAAACCCTGGCTAGGACAGAGGTGGCAGTTCTGGGGACCATCCTAGTGGTCACCACCCTGGGTAACTTGGGTGTCTTGTTTTCCATTTACAGAAGAAGAAAGAAGATCACCAGAATGCACCTCTTCATTGTGCACCTTGCACTCACAGACTTGGTAGTGGCTCTCTTCCAGGTCCTACCCCAAATGATTTGGGACATCACCTTCAGGTTCATAGGCTCTGACCTCCTGTGCAGGGCTGTAAAATATGTCCAAGTGATGAGCATGTTTGCATCCACTTACATGTTGATGATGATGACTATAGACCGGTACATAGCTGTCTGCCACCCACTCAAGACTTTGCAACAGCCAAGTAGACAAGCATACATCATGATAGGGGCCACTTGGATCCTCAGTTCCCTCCTGAGTCTTCCTCAGGTCTTCATATTCTCCTTAAGGGAGGTCAGCCAGGGCTCAGGGGTTATGGACTGCTGGGCTGACTTCATGTACCCATGGGGCCCCAAAGCCTACATCACATGGACCACTGTCTCCATCTTTATTGTGCCAGTGGGGATCCTGGTGCTCTGCTACAGCCTGATATGCTGTGAGATCTGCAAGAACCTCAAGGGCAAGATGCAGACGTCTGGGGGCGGGCAGAGGGGCAGCAATGGGCAGGTGATGCCCTCCAGGGTCAGCAGCATCAGGACAATCTCAAGAGCCAAGATCAGGACCGTTAAGATGACCTTTGTCATTGTCCTGTCCTACATCCTCTGCTGGACACCTTTCTTCAGTGTCCAGATGTGGTCAGTCTGGGACAAAAATGCCCCAGATGAAGGTAAGAGGCTCTGATTTATATCTATTGTGGGATATTTTTTATTTATAAAACACAAAACATATTTCCAAACATATCAATACAAAAGCAACAAACTTAAATTAAAATACACAATTTTACATATTATTTACACTGTATACAGAAAATGTTTACACTGACCTCCTGCCTAAAGATTATCTAATAATAACATGCATAGCAGGAGCACCTCTGGCAAAGAAAGGGTTAAGGAGGTGAGTTCCCAGCTGGACTGAAGTGAGCCTACTGCAGTGATATGTTTAAACATACTTTGTGTTTTAAAATGCAGACGATTGACACATTTGTAAAAAGGACACATGCTTGTGATATATACAAAGTATAGTTGTAGAGGGAAAGGCTGGCATGGGGAGAGCTTTGTACAAGATTCCTTATTTTATTTAATCACACAGATCTGTTTCATAAATAAAATAATTAATCTTCTGCAAAGTCCGGTGAGTTTAAGCCTTTCCTTTTATATACCACTATCAACAGCGCAGAGCACATGAGTGCCCGCATGATCACACACACATATATATATGTGTGTGTGTATGTGTATATATATATATATATATAGGTCGAAACAGCTGTCTGTGGGTGGTTTTCTGGGTATGCACCTTAACCCTGGCTGTGCTCAAAGCTGTGACCATGCAGCAAGCTTAAGCCTATAGGGAACCATGTTAAAAATGGTTATTGAGGCAAAAAGTGACACTGTGTGCTCATTTGCATGTCATTTCCCAGAATCCCTTGCTGCAGTGGAAGTGCTGTATGCTGGGTGATAATGGGGAAAGGCGTGGGGGGTGCATTGCAGACCTGCCTAAGACATGCAGATGAGCATACAGCGTATATTTGCATTATATATATATATAGGAGTTGAGGAGAAGAATATAAGTAGTATAAAGTAGTATATATAATATATAATATATACTATATATATATATATATATATATAATATCTCTCAGTATTAGGTGTACCTTTTTTATTTGGACTAACAATTTATGTCATAGGACAAGCTTTCGAGAGTTTCCTCTCTTCCTCAGTCAGCAAGTATGTATATATATATATAATGTGTACAGGCAGGGAAGGTGTGTGTGTGTGTGTGTGTGTGTGGTGTGTGTGTGTGTGTGTGTGTGTGTGTGTGTGTGTGTGTGTGTGTGTAATTTATTATTAAAAAAAACACATTTGTAAAAATAAAATATTTGCAGACACACATACATGCACACACACACATACACACACACACATACACACACACACATACATTTCAGCGGCGGTAGCAGCGCAAAATCTTTATTTTCCTACTCTTCCCCCGTCGGCCGGCTGCACGGTCACTGCCGTGCGTGCGCACGCGCAGTCCTATTATAGAAAGGCCGACTAACCTCAGCCATCTATAATTGCTGCGTGCGCGCACGGTGCAGCAAGCACGCGCACTACAGAACAGCCCTTCGTGTTTCAGATTAGATTACAACAGTTTAACAAATTTAGGAGCTACAGAGGAAAAACTTCTCGTTTAATGAGCATTAACCTACGGGTATCTGATACCTGTTAACATAGCACAGTGACATCAATTTAGTTAACATCAGTTTATTGTCTTCTACATTGTGCTTCTTATATAGAGATAAACTACATCACAGACCTACAATTGTGCAAATATTCATGGGGATTGAATAGGAAATATAGAAGATATGATTTAAAAAATGGCAGCGGTCCCTTTGTTCCTGAACACGGTGTATATCCCCTGTATATACCCTGTATATCCCCTGTATGCTGCTGCTTATTTACCCTGCTCCTGTCTGCCCTTAGACTCCTCGGATTTTGCCTTCACCATCAGTATGCTCCTGTCCAGCCTGAGCAGCTGCATTAATCCTTGGATCTACATGTTCTACAGCGGCGCCCAGCTGTGCCGCAGGACCCCAGCTCCCCACGTGCGCAGGCAGAACTCCACGGGCAGTGCCTCCAGCCGCAGGGGTACCCTCCTCACCCACCTCCACTCCCGCTCCCTGCTGAGCGGCAGAGGGGCGCAGGAGACCTGCCACAGCATCAGAGACTTGTATCCTGCCTTCGAAGACACGGTGACTGAGTCAGGGCTCCTCTAACGTAGCCAATGTCCCCTGCACTGCGACACAGAAAGAATGACCTATAACCTATCTGTTAGTTCCTATCTCAGTCATATAACACTATCTGTGGCTCCTCTCTCCCCGACTCTTGTCACGCTGCTGGGGACAGCCCTCTTAGGCATAGTCCCCGGTGAGTGTGGCAGCGCTCTCGACGGCGTGCGCTGTGCGCACACAAGGTATGACCCTCAATTTACCGCCCCCAGTAGCTGCCTGCGTGCGTGCACAATGCGCGATGCGCGACCGCCTTTCCCAAAAGACGAGCATTGGCCACATCACGGCGGCGGTTCAGCCAATGAGGGCGAACCAGGCGCGTGCAGTCATGGCCGCACCCCCGCTGTACCCCCTCCCGCCCCCCCGCAGTGACTGGGGCCGTAGTCTTACAGGTCTTGCAGGTGTGAGCACCTCAGGGGGGCAGGGGTAGGTGCCATTAGGAATGAGGTCATCATTTTAAGGATCAGATTACAATTCGGTCACCACTCCACTTTACAAAATAAACATGCTGGATTATATGACTCTAATATAGTATCGGCCGTCCCGTAGCTCTCATGCACACGCGCGCGCGCACATGCGCTCTATGGTCTTTTGCTTTCGGCACGTGCAACATCGCTTGCGCTGTCGCTCATACTATGGACTAAGCCTAAGAGAAGTTTGCAAGCAGTTCGCCCATTAAAAGACAAACTCAATTCCATAGACTGAAATATAGTTTTTGTTGCGAGTAAGAAATCTCTATTTCCTGGTCCGGATGATGTCTGGATATAAATTTGTTGGTGCAAACCGCCAATTTCACTAGAAGTTAGATAGGTTCCTGCAAAATGTTCAGAACATTTGGGGGGGAAAAGTTTGAAGGAACGTTTGGAGAATTTTAGAACATTTTGAAAAGTACCAGCGAACCCGTGTCCAAGTCACCACTAAGCCCGGGTAATAATTAGCTGGATAGTCATTAGCTGGTGTCTGGAGAACAGATCAGCGGTGGGTTCCTTCCTTATTAACACATTACTTTTTACTTAGTTTCCAATGAGGGAATGAATTATAAGTAGGGATTCCGGTTTTCAGTGTTTATTTATTTTTGTTAAATCTGTGTTTATTTGAATTATTTTTAAAACATTTGATCCTATATGCAAGAAATCTATGTTTTAAATAATATATACTGTAACAATAAAAAAAAGTGTAATTCAGTGTTTATCTGTTAAAAGTTGTTACCACGCACACATCCATGGTGATTATCATAGATACAACTTGAAATGGTATAGTTTGGCAAGCACCCACAACGGCTCAACAAACAAAACGCTGGCAATACTCAGGTGCCTCAATTTAAGAAAGTGATAGGGATACACTACCCCCACCCTCCTCTAGAGCTTGTATGTAGAAGGTACTATCCATACTTGGTTGCTTTCTGGCATCTGCTTCCTACACTGATGTTACTAACTCACAGCTGACTGTGTCTGCACGCAACTCAGTGCACTACTCCCTGTGAAACTGCACCATAAGCAGGAAATCTGCTTTTGCGTGGTATATATCCCCCAGGCACCCCTTGCAGCCTGCTGATTGTGGCTGCACGCTACTCGGTGCACTGCACAGAGGTAAACTGCTATTGCCCAGTATATATTCCCCCAGGCAGTCTTAAACAGGACCTCCTCTACCTACGAAGCCTGTGTCTAATCAGCGTAGTTTACTTCTATTACTGTTCTAGTAATGGACCTTTGCACTACCTATCAATGAATCCATTAATCAGAACCAATAATGCACTGTGGCTCTAATATTATACAAGCCCTTCAGGCTGTATTAAAGTAATAATCCTCTCAGAACAGGGCATTACTGGCCAATAATGCCCTGGCTGGGTTAAAGTCCCTCGGCTTCGCCTTGGGCCTTCAACTCTTCCAGCCAGGGCATTATTGGTCAGTAATGCCCTGTTCTGAGAGGATTATTACTATTATAGGCTAAATGTAGGCTTTTTTTCATAAACAATAGACACTTTTGTATAGTTAAATAGATTTTTTTAATTGAAATAAAATGGTAAATACATTACATCACCTTCTATATACACTTACACTGCAGCTATCTATATCCACACACTGCTGCCCCCTCTGTGTGTACACACACACACACACACACACACCACTGCAGCTCTACACACACACACACTGTCGCCCCTCTGTCTACACACACACCTACACACGCACACACACACTGCAGCTACACACATACACACACTACAGCTACACACACACACTGCAGCTACACACACACTACAGCTACACACACACTGCAGCTACACACACACACACTACAGCTACACACACACACACACTGCAGCTACACACACACACACACACACTGCAGCTACACACACACACAAACAAATGTAAGACAGCCACTTACTTTTTAGCTACACAAACACTCTCTCTCCCTCAACTCAAAATGAAGCTGTGTTCACGGAGGGAGGAGGACGAGTCACTGCCTGCTGCTGCTTCCTGGCCAATCCCCTGCCCTGTCTCAGAGCTGTTCTGACAAAAGGAAAAGCTGATTGGCTGGAAATAAACACATTGCAAGCTACAAACATTCCGGGCATTACTGAATGAATAATGCCCGGAATTTTAACCAATCAGAGAGCAGGGATTTCAATAATGCCGGGAATTGTATTGCTTTAGCCTATAATACACCATATCTAGCAACCTTTCGGTCTCGCATGCAGCCCGCCATACTGTAGAGGCTGCGGGTTACTTCTTATCTCTTACAGATTTTAGTCACCTCATAGCACTTGCAAACAAGCTGACATCAGCTTGCAGAGATAGATCTGACATCTCTCGGGAATGTACTTTCATAGACCACTTTTGATATTAACTACCACAGTATCATGGGTCCACATCCTATTTTATATTATTTGTTGATACGGTAATGATATTTTTATCTCAAACAAAACAAAAAAAGAAGAAGGTCGCAAGTCATGCGAGTAAATACTTTATAGAAGGAAAAAATGCAATAAATAATTCATAAAAATAAATAGAACAAAAAACAGGATAAGTTGCCTGATAAAAGTAGAAGCCCGATTCAGGGGGGTATGCAGTCCTTCATCCGTCTCCTGGAAGGTTTCCACGGTCCCTTGGAAGCTCAAGAAGGAAGCTGGTGCCAAGTTATACCGGTGCGCCATCTCTGCTTGGGACTCTTCTTCCTAAATGTTACGTTTATGTCTGAAGCACTTATTCCCATGACCTGTTGTTTGTATTATTTGCTATTTATAGGATTGCCACGTGTATTACTACTGTGACGCGCTAGGTACATTAAAGGCGCTATATAAAGACATACAATATAATACTTGCTGCTTCCTCGTAACATGCTCCTTTTCTGCCAAACCCCAATTAAATACATCCTACTAATTGAGAGGCTTGAAAAATAGAAATAAGTGTGTCTAATGCACAAGGATGTATTCCTTCTCTACACTTAGATTGTAAGCTCTTTGGGAGAGGTCTGTAGGTAAGGCAGGAACCAGAGGTGGGGTTTTTTTTTGGGGGGGGGGGAGAACTGCCCATTTTATTGTACCCAATTACTTCTGAAGATAAGAACAAATTCCTCCCGTATGCAGTTTGTCAGTCTCAGCTATGCAGGGTAAGGCAGTCCCTACCCTGCAGAGCTGACAATCAGTTCACAGCAGCGGAGGCCCTGGAAGCTGTCTGGCTTACCCACTCACTGACTTTTCACCTCCTTGTATTGTGTGGGAATTTTCGTGTAACTGCGGAAATCAGGCGCCTGTTTACTCTGCACTGCAAACAGCCTTATCTGGACTATATGGGCTTGGTTCTAACAGTGGGTATAAGTTGAACATTTCTAGCTGGGTCTGTACAGACACATACTGTCCGGTCTGAGGTACATGTTGAGGATGAAGCGATCGTTGCTAGTTTTGCTCTGTGTGGCTCTGGTCCACGGGGTGATAAGGTGAGTGCATTGTCTTGCTCTGTTTCTCCCCTTGTGCCAGTAAATACTAGTAATACGAAAGGGTTCCGAAAACTCACGAAGATAAAGTCCATTATTAGACAGTAATACTGTACATTAACCTCCTATGTATGTATGTATTATGCGTATATTTATATGTATGTAATATGTACAGTATATCTATATTTGTATATATGTATATCTTTATTTGTATATATATATATATATATATATAGTGCAGAATAAATGAGTTCTTCAGTATTAGGTGATACCTTTTTTATTGGACTAACAATTTATGTCATAGGACAAGCTTTCGAGAGTTATCCTCTCTTCTTCAGATAACTCTCTAAAGCTTGTCCTATGACATAAATTGTTAGTCCAATAAAAAAAGTATCACCTAATACTGAAGAACTCATTTATTCTGCACTATCGCAACTGGACTAACACGGCTATTTTCTGCTTTATATATACATATGTATGTATGCATGTATGTGATACATATGTATTAGACCTGACTAAGACATGTGAATGTGCTCGCAAGTGATCTTTTGTATTTGCTATATGCAACACGGTGGAGGTTTCTTGTTGCCTTTTTCACCCACCATAACTTAAAACGTCATGGGACATCCTACTGCCTCGAAAATTGCAAAGCCAGCAGTACAACCAACTGATGAGACCCATTAAGGTCGAAACATGTCTGTGAATGGTTTCCCTGGCTTTGCATCTGACTCCCATGCTCTGCTTTAAAGCTGTGTTAACAGTGAGCATTAGTTCCATGTAAAAATGGTTTTCAGGCAAAAGGTGACACAATGTGCTCATTTGCATGTAATTTCCCAGAATCCCTTGCTGCAGTGGAAGCACTTTATGCTAGGTGATAGTGGTGAAAGGCAGGGTTGCAGACCTGTCTAAGACGTGAATGAGTTCACAAGTGATCTTTTTATTTGCTGTATGTAATACATATATTTTTATTTGTATGTATGCAATTTGTATATCTTTATTTGTATGTATGTAATATGTATGCATATCTTTATATGTATGTATGTAATATGTATATCTGTGTATGAATGTATGTAATACGTATATCTTTATTTGTATGTATGTAATATGTATATCTTTATTTGTATGTATGTAATATGTATAGCTTTATTTGTATGTATGTAATATATATATAATAGTGCCAATTAGGCACTAACGCCTGGAAACTCCCATTCAAGTCAATAAGAGTTTCTGTGCGTTACTGCCCAATTGTTACCGACGCGCTTAAGAGCATAACTCCCTAGTTTGTAGGGAGAACTTACAGAGACCGTATGGAAGTATTATGGTAAGTGGGGGAGTACTTTGGAGCTACTGAACGTGACTGGAGCTACTTTTAATTTCAGCAGCCGTCCTAATGCGGGAAGTAGGGTGTGGGCGACAGGGGCCGGTTCATACTCCCTGTTCTATGCTCTCTCTAGAAGCTGGTCAATGTTGGAGACAGGATACAAGGTTTGAAGGACCATTCGGTCTGACCCATTGCTTATTGGCAGTCCTGCTGAATGTGTCCCAGAGACCTATGAGTGACACTATGCATCAAGATATTGAGTTTGTCCCGTCCACCTTTCTACCTCATGGTGATAAAGGGACAGAGAGAGATACACGTAAACATGTCTCTCGGTTGAACAGCAAGATAGGGACTCAAGGGTCTTGCCACCACACATAATGACATTGTGACAGAAAGGAACTCAAGGGTCCTGTCACCCCCACACATGACATTGTGACAGATAGGGGCTCATGAGTCCTGCCACAACACATGACATTGTAACAGAAGGGACACATTCTATCAAGTGTATTCCTACCATTGCTGGATGTCTTTAAGGTGCCACAATGACACTGTGACAGAAGGAGCATGGTGGTTTATCCAGTCTGTCCTAATCTGCAAGGTGACATGATTGTCTGTGGGGTTTGAAAGGTATCATGTTCTCATTCTGTGGATTTCTCTATTTCCCAGAGTTCCCCTGAAGAGGCAGAAATCTCTGCGCAGAGTGCTGAAGGAGAGTGGGAAACTCTCTGACCTGTGGACCTCACAGGGGCTGGACATGGTTCAGTACAGTGACTCGTGTCCCCTGGGACAGACGCCCAGCGAGCCTCTCATTAATTACATGGATGTGAGTGTGCGGGTGCTGTGAGTGTGTAAGAGGCAGTGAGTATGACGGACCAGTGAGTTCACATCAACAGGATGTTGACCGCCAGAGGTGCCTGCAACACAAAATATCCAGACATAAATGTACACACTTTCTCACACAGACATACACACACATATATCTGCCCACCCAATCTCACACACACAAACACATCTGCCTACCCAATATCTCACACACATATCTGCACATCCAATCTCTCACACACACATCTGCCCACCCAATATCACACATACACACATCTGCCCAGCCAATCTCACACACACACACACACACACACACACACACACACACACACACACACACACACACACACACACACATACACCTGCACATCCAATCTCAGAAACACACATACATGTGCACACTTTCTCACTGACACACATACATTATCTGCACACCCAATCTCACACACACACAGTATATGTACACACACACACACACACACTCACATATCTGCACTTACACAGTTTTTAGAGACTAGACCTCTTTAGTGGCTCGATTCTTTGGTATCTCTCTTTCTCTCTCTCACACACACTCTCTGCCTCTCTCTCTCTCTCTCTCTCACACACACACTCTCTGCCTCTCTTTCTCACACACGCTCCCCACTGAGCTGTCTCCACGTCCCTCCTTTGCCCTCCCCAGGTGGAATATTTTGGAGACATTTCCATCGGATCCCCTGCTCAGAACTTCACTGTGATTTTTGACACTGGCTCCTCTAACCTGTGGGTCCCGTCTGTGTATTGTACGAGCGCAGCCTGTGGTAAGAGAGCACTATCATGCCGGTCCTGCCAGGGCCGCCATCTCTTTATTTAACCTTCAGGGATTTCACTCACACTATCGGCTCTGTCATTAAATATAATATAATAATAATAAGAAGACGACGAAAGAAAATCCTTATGTTCAGCCGTTAATAACACATGACATTATGCACAATGCTATACATAGCAGTGTATTACATACAATCATTTCTTGTCCTAAAGAGCAGTATACTGCTCACACTTCAATGCATTGTTCACCACATTTACACAGAGCAGGATTCGAACTGGAGACCTGTGTAAGGCCTTGGCCATGTTTGGCGCTTGCTGGCGGAAGCGTGCTGACGCACGCTCCCGCTCAGCACTGAGCCCCTACAGCCGCAATTAGAGCGGCTTTAGTAGGGGCTCACCTGCGCTTCCGCGCGCTTGCGGAAGCGCAGGTCTTAGGGGAATTTAAAATTCCCCCGCTTGCCGGCGAGACAGGCCGGTCACGTGAGCGGTTCGCCCAATGAGGGCGAACCAGCTCCGTGACGTCACTGGCCCGCCCCCGGCCAGTGACGCGCCCGCCCCCGGACCGCCCCCTGACACCCTGCTGAGAGCGCTTGCGGTAAGCAACCGCAAGGCCAGGGAAAGCACCCGCTTTCCCTGAGCCTCAGCGCGCCTCAGCACGCCAGCGGTAAGCATGTCCGAGGCCTAACAGTGCCAGCCCATGAGCTCTCCACTGCCCCCTGCTGAATCAGTATCATTTCTATGCAGCTCAACACTCCAGGTTCCAGCCCAGTACATCAAGCACTTACAGTCCTGATGGGAGTCCCTTCTCCATCCAGTATGGGACCGGCAGCCTTTCTGGTATAATCGGAACTGACCAGGTCACTGTAAGTACAAGAATAATAATCTCATTGTTATTTGTAAAGTCTGTAGAGGACAGAGATGTCAAGAGAGACATCCCACCGAGTCCAAGAGTGACCTCCTCATCTAGATATTCATTTACTCTGCAAGTTCTCCACCCCATATTTCCTCCCCATCCCTTTATTTTGGGCTCGTACACATTAAAGCTGCAACCCTCCCCCTCCCCACACTCTATATGAGTTTAGCGCACATAATGTAAACATGTCCTGCTCTTTAAAAGAATAAATATGTTTTTCCAGTGTTACAAATCATGATGTTCTTAATATATGCATAACTTGTGAGATACCGCTCACCACAATATAAGTGTAATCATAAAGCATAGTATAGTTCCTGCTGGTGCAATGAGGATGACGCTGACAGACATAAACACATAAGGAGACAAAGAGTCCTCCTGAAAGATCCTCACTAGCTGCACAACGAAGCTAGGAATAGTTAGCAGGGTTTAAATACCTAATGTATGAGTAAGTTAATTAGCTGTGAGGTACGGGTAAGCAATCGCTCCCAGCACTGTAGGAGGGCAATTGCCACTAAAAGCCAAATGGCAAAAATAATAAATATTTTATTAATAAACCAAAGTGACACATAATATATAACACATACTCTAAAGTCTAAACTATCATAAAAACAATTAAAACATATATGTAACGGGTGACAACCAGTCCAGGGATAACCGTGGATAAATCCAAATTATTCTCAAAATAGATTCCTGAACCAGGTGAATGGATCGTAATGAGTGAGACAAAATCAGTGAGTTGATGTCAGAATGCAAATATCTATCACGTCTCTTTAACTCGGGGTGAGATCGTTCTGAACGCGGTGGTAGTCACTGGTTGCTTATTGTATTAGCTATATGGGGCGCAGCTCACCATATGCTGTTTGTATCTGCCCTGCTATCTACCTCTGAGCATACCGCTGAGTATTTTGACCTGATGGTTTGCCGTACGGCATGGTACTGCTAACACTGCATTACACTCCACCCCGAGTTAAAGAGACGTGATAGGTATTTGCATTCTGACATCAACTCACTGATTTTGTCTCACTCATTACGATCCATTCACCTGGTTCAGGAATCTATTTTGAGAATAATTTGGATTTATCCACGGTTATCCCTGGACTGGTTGTCACCCGTTACATATATGTTTTAATTGTTTTTATGATAGTTTAGAGTATGTGTTATATATTATGTGTCACTTTGGTTTATTAATAAAATATTTATTATTTTTGCCATTTGGCTTTTAGTGGCAATTGCCCTCCTACAGTGCTGGGAGCGATTGCTTACCTGTACCTTCACAGCTAATTAACTTACTCATACATTAGGTATTTAAACCCTGCTAACTATTCCTAGCTTCGTTGTGCAGCTAATGAGGATCTTTCAGGAGGACTCTTTGTCTCCTTATGTGTTTATGTTCTTAATATATAACTACTGAGGTTACCATGGTTACATTTAGACAGCAATGGACTTTGGGGAGCGCTTAATTTTAACCTCCCGAACACTTAATATTACAAACACTTATATCTCCTGAACGAAGCATCAGATTTAAGAAATGTAACCCCCCCCCCCCTTTGGGGACTACTAGCTAGTATAACAGCTTTATAACAGGGTTAACAGTCTTAATGGGTCAACGGTGCAGGATGACTCAGGTTACTCCCATCCCCATCATGTGATGCTGTATGACTATGCAGAAAGGGATGTTCTAGAAACAGGTACCTCCGGGTTCAGACTGAAGCCTCAATGTGAGTCCTGCAAATAGGTTTGTGTGTATAGTTATTCAGGGCCCCAAAAATTAAATAAAATTCAGGGCCCCAATAATATTAATACTGGGAGTAATTTTTTTTCTCCCTCCCCCATCCTCTCCATGATCCTCTCTCTAATCATCATCCCCTCACCAGCTCTCTCCCCTCCTCATCAACTCCCTCACCACCTCTCCCTCCTCATCATCAGTTCCCCCTCCTCCTCCTCATCTGCTCTCCCTCACCAGCTCTCTCCCTCACCAGCTCTCCCCCTCATCATCATCAGCTCCTCCTCATCATCTCTCCCTCTCATCATCATCAGCTCCCCCTCATCCTCATCATCATCATCTCTCCCTCACCAGCTCTCCCCCTCATCATCAGCTCTCCATCATCAGCTCCCCCTCATCATCATCCTCATCATCTCTCCCTCACCAGCTCTCCCCCTCATCATCATCCGCTCTCCCTCATCAGCTCGCCCCTTCACCATCAGCTCCCCCTCATCAGTTCTCCCCCTCCTCATCCTCAGTTCCCCCTCATCACCACCTCTCCCCCTCCTCCTCATCATCAGCTCTCCCTCACCAGCTCTCCCCCTCATCATCCGCTCTCCCTCATCAGCTCTCCCCCTCATCATCAGCTCTCCCCCTCATCAGCTCCCCCTCATCCTCATCATCTCTCCCCCTCATCATCATCATCATCTGCTCTCCCTCATCAGCTCTCCCCCTCATCATCATCCGCTCTCCCTCATCAGCTCGCCCCCTCATCATCAGCTCCCCCTCACCAGTTCTCCCCCTCCTCAGCTCTCCCTCACCAGCTCTCCCCCCTCATCATCATAAACCCTTCCTCACTATCTCTCCCCCTCTCCCCCTCTTTTCTGTCTTCTTCCCTTTCATGTCTGTTTTTACCCCTGTGATTTAACCCTTTCCCTCCCTCTCACCTTTCCCAGCCTGTCTCTCAAGCTGCAGCTCCAGCCCCGCCCACTGACCGAGGCCCCGCCCCTTCCCCGCCCCTCTCACCTTTCCCAGCCTGTCTCTCAGGCAGCAGCTCCAGCCCCATGCTGCTGTACTTGAGGCCCCGCCCCTTTCCTCCGGCCCACCTACAGAGGCTCTGCAGAGGAAGGAATTTCCCCCTCTCCTCCTGCTGCATCTCAGGGCCCCGCCCCCTGATCCAGGCCCCGCCCCCTGATCCAGGCCCTGCCCACCTGCAGAGCAAGGGATTTCCCTGTGCTTCCTTCCTGCATCTCAGGCCAGCAATGTGCCGCCGACAGGGGGGGAGAGCGGGCCCCCTCAAGAGAGTGCCCCCCCCCCCCCCCGGGCTTTAGCTACGCCCCTTATTTGAAGCATTGTAGAACTTTATTTCTGTACTTCAAGCCCGGAGATAGATACAAGCAGGATGGAAACTGCTACATGTTCCCTCTCTCTCCAAGTCACGGACACATTACATTTTATACACTGTATATAGACTGACCACTCAATACAGTTTAACCACTCCTCTTAATGACTAACCAGACTAAACTTGTCTTTCTGGTATTTTCTATTCCACACTGCTTTCTTTTAGCAAGGCTTTCATGTGTCCATTTGTGTTCTATTGTATCTTTTCTATTGATCAACCAAGGCTTTCATGTGTTAATTTGTGATCTTGGCACCCACCCGAAATGTCATCCCATTGTTTTAACATTATCAGCCAGGAAGGGTCATTACAATTAGAATGTAGTTGCAGCCCTTTGGTCAGCTGGGGTGTCAGAAGTGAGTTAAAATGCACATTCAGTATATATACCACAACCTAACATATTACACTGCTTGCTGAATCAATAAGCTCCTATCCACAGGAGATACTCATCCTATATTTGTATGTATATTTATACTGTTAAAAGCTAAGCAACGAACAAAATGGTGGACAAGATGTTCCATAGCTCCCCTTTACTACAAATCAGATAGGTGTGAGTGGAGCTTTAGGGCTGTTATATAGTGTGTATGGCCGTGCGCACGCGCGTGCCGCACACGTTTTGTGAGTATACTGTGCGCGACTGTGTGTGTGTGTGTGTGTGTGTGTGTGTGTGTGTATGTGTGTGTTTTCAAATAAATAAATCCTGTAATAATTTTTTTAATAATGTACATACATATACACGCATATACTTACATTTTCAGCGGCGGTAGCAGCGCAAATTTTTTCTTTTCATCTTTCTCCCTGTCGGCCGGTTCCATTCTCCTTGCCGTGCGCGCGCGCGGCGCAATTATAGAAAGGCTGACTAAGGCACGTTCTATAGTGCCGGGCGTGTGCTACGCCGTGCGCGCGCGGAATTTTAGTTGGCTGACGTCAGTCAGCACAGTACACTCAACACAGTATGCTCACGAAAAGCATGCTGCACGTGCACGCGTGTTCGCATAGGCACGCACGGCCGCATGCTATATATAACAGCCCTAAAGTCAGCCAACTATAAATGCCGCGCACGGCGTAGCGCGCGCCCGCACTATAGAACCAGCCTTAAGAGGGATAAGTGTTGCAAACATTGCTCTAGAAACAAATGGCTTCAGTTTAATACTGCCTCCCTGTGTTACGGGGCTTATCTCCGGGCTAGGACATTTGGTCGTGACCGTTTTGCCGTGACTAAATCTCCGCCGGGACCTGTCACCGCCGGCTGCTTCACCTCCAAGGGAAGTCCCTAACCTTACCCAAAAAAAACCCTAATCTTAATGTTACCCCCTACTCTAAAAACCTTAACCCCTTACCCTAAAACCCCTTGCCATTAAACCTTACCCTAATCCCCTACCCTAAAAACCTAACCCATTACCCTAAAACACCTAACCTTAACCCCATTGCCCGAACCCCTAAGTTACCCCTTAAATAAACTTACTTTGGCGTAGCAGCCGGCGGCTGAACGCCCATTGGCGGAGCGGCGTAGGGTCCCTCTGCGGCCAAATACCGGCGGAGACTTGGTGGTGGCGAGATGGCTGTGACCAAATGTCCAATTCCACACTTGGTTCTGCTTGCGCGTGTGAGCATTCTAATGGAACGGTTATAGGAGGAGTTAGGGGAGAGTCAGTGTGATATTACAATGAGATGCAACCGAATTTGCTCCAACAACCTGTGCAGGATTCCTTTCTCTAATCTAGTAGCATCGAATTTGTCCTTGTCAAGCCACGCGATGTGACACGGTCATAAGTAACGGACTAAAACTCACGCGGTGTGACACGGTCATAAGTAACGGATGAAAACTAGCCAAAAATCTGTATTTTGTATTACAAATCGCTCAATGTATGTACAGTATATATGTCTTTATTTATATAGTGCCCTTAATGTCCATAGTGCTTCACAGCAGTAATATACGTGATAATCATATAAATAACAAATAATACAAATAACACACAATGGGAAGAAGTGCTTCAGACATAAAAGTTACATTTAGGAGAAGAAGTCCCTGCTCCGAAGAGCTTACAATCTAATTGGTAGGTAGGGAAACGTAGAGACATTAGGAGGACATTCTGGTAAGTGCGTCTGCAGGGGGCCACGGTGTTAATTATCAGCCATGGAGCTACTCATATGCTTCCTTAAGCAGTTATGTTTTGAGTCGAAGACTGAGCCACTGATTGAGCCACCTGTGCTGAAGTAGGGATATACTGTAAACCTGACCTGTTCGTGGCCCTTGTGGACTGTGGTTGGCCACGCCTGCACTAGAGCTACCCAGCATCTGGTTTAATTCAAAGCTAGAGCTGCTGCTGAATTGCAAAGGCTGTAGGTTCTGGTCCTGTTGGGCCTGACACCAATCCCCCCTTCATCACAGGGGGCATACGACCTGCAAGTATAGGTCTGGTGCAAACTGACACAGATACATATTTCTTCTCTGTGCTTTAGAGCAAATTGCACCATTTTGATAGACATTCCCCTGGAATCTTTCCCTGTACCCGTTTGTAGTCTCTCGTGGGGTGCTCCCAACCTCTCCTCCTCTCCCCACAGGTACAAGGTATCACTGTGCAGGGTCAGCAGTTCGGAGAGAGTGTATCTGAACCAGGAAGCACATTCGTGGATGCAGCTTTCGATGGCATCCTGGGCCTGGCGTACCCCGCCCTGGCAGTGGGGGGCAGCACTCCTGTGTTTGATAACATGATGACTCAGAACCTGGTGGAATTGCCCATGTTCTCTGTCTACATGAGCAGGTACACAAACCCCAACGAAGCTGGATCTTAACTTAAGACTTTAACACATAACTCCCCATCACGCCTGTCGAGGGTGTAACCCCAGTCTAGCACTCAGCCAGCACCCCTCAACTCTCCTTGTTACCTGCCCCATCTCCTTCCCCAGGGACCCCAGGTCATCGGTGGGAGGAGAGCTGATATTCGGTGGCTTTGACACTTCACGCTTCTCTGGTCAACTGAAGTGGGTGCCAGTCACTAATCAGGGGTACTGGCAGATCAAGCTGGATAAGTAAGTACATGTTTATTACATCTCTTGTATCCTGGCAAAATGCATCTTGACACTCAGAAAACAAAAGTAATTATTTGGATTAATATATATATATATATATATATATATATTATATATATATAATATATATATATATATATATATATATATACTGAGTTAAGTTAGGTGGGTAAAAAATGTGACAAAAACCCTCCACAGGAAAGCAATATGCAAATATATATATATGCAAATATAACTGTATGCTCATCTGCATGTCTTAGGCAGGCCTGCAACCCCGCCTTTCCCCATTATCACCCAGCATACAGCACTTCCACTGCAGCAAGGGATTCTGGGAAATGACATGCAAATGAGCACACAGTGTCACTTTTTGCCTCAATAACCATTTTTAACATGGTTCCCTATAGGCTTAAGCTTGCTGCATGGTCACAGCTTTGAGCACAGCCAGGGTTAAGGTGCATACCCAGAAAACCACTATATATATATATGTGTGTGTGTGTGTGTGTGTGTGTGTGTGTGTGTGTGTGTGTGTGTCTGTGTCTGTGTGTGTGTGTCTGTGTGTGTGTATGTGTATATATCAAGCAAAGAAGGGTGGGGAGCCGTATTGGTTCTTCCATGTAGTAACAAAGGAGGGAGCGGGAGTAGGGGGTATGATACCTTTTATTGGACGAACAAGTCGTTGAAATGTTACAAGATTTCGAACCTCTCAGGGTCCTTCATCGGGTACGCAACAGACCCTGGATTTTGCCCACGCTTGAGAACAAGGAGATACAACACAATGGACCACATCCAAGTCATATAAGAAGTAATTTCATGAAGTAATGAATATGATCTACGACTCAGTTTAGGATTTGTAGATAACAAAAAAAAAGCATTCGATTCTGTCTTCACCTCAGCCGTCCTAGATGCACTAAGAAAACAAAATGTTGTTTAAGAAGCCTACATTGATACCATAAAGAACATTTACGAGAATGCCACATCAACCATTCGATTCCATGATCACACAAGCAAGATAAGGATCAACAAGGGAGTTGTGGCAGGGAGAGACTGTGTCATCACAGGATTTTACTGCAACATTTGAAGAATTGTTCAAGAAATTAAAATCAGGAAGAAAAAGGAATCAAAATCAATGGGGAATTTTTGAGTCAACTCTGATTTGCAGATGACATTGTGATTTTTGACACAAGTCCAGCAAAAAATTGGAGAATTTGTGAAGCAAGTAAGAATGTGGGGCAATCTATGGATATCAACAAGTTGAAAGTGATGTTCAACATGTGTCAAGTCTGCCAAGATGAGATAAATGGAATAGAACTATAAGAAGTGAAAAGACTATGTCTACCATGTCTGGCAAATAACAATGGATGGGAACCTTTTGAATGAAATCAATAGGAGAATGAAGATGGAATGGAGGCATTTGGAAGAAACAAGACAATATTTCAAGGGAACCTTCCACTGTGCTTCAAGAAGACCGATTTTGACCAGTGTATTCCTCTGCCCATGCTCACTTTTGGATGTTAAACTTGGACCCTAAACGCAAAGATAATTCAGAAGCTTCAGGCAACGCAAAGAAGTATGGAGAGATGTCCCATGGGTATTACCCAAAGAGACAGGAAATAGAATGAATGGGTTCGAAACCAAACAAGTCTGTGATATCATCGCAAGGGTTGAGAAATTAGAATAGCAGTAGGCCGGACATATCGCAAGAAGAAATGACCATCATTGGACAAAGATGGGGCTCAACTGGATTCAAAGAGAGATTAAAAGACGACGACCGAAAGTAAGATGGGAGGATGAAATCAGAAAATGTGTTGGAGCCACGTGGAGAAGAGGGGCTTGCAACTGCTGTACCTGGAAGATCATTGAGGTGGCTTGATCCAGTAGTGGGAAGACAAGGGCTGATGATGATTATATATATATATATATATATATATATATATATAATCATATATATATATAAATAAATATATATAAATATATATATATATATATATACGCACACACAGACACACACCACACACAGACACACAAAAATATATACATATATACATAAACACACACACACATGCTAGATACCTTGACACTCTCCACCCCCTTCTCCCTACAGCATACAGGTGGGAGGGGAGGAGATGTTCTGCAGTGGGGGGTGTCAGGCCATCATAGACACCGGCACCTCCATGATCACTGGTCCCCCCTCCGACATCCTTCAGCTTCAGAACGCAATCGGAGCCACCGCTGCAGACGGCGAGGTGAGATCTGCTCATACCTTGGAAACCGTCTTGTACAATGCTTTCAATGTCAGAAGCACTGTCCCCTCGGGCAGTAAAAGGGTTAAATTACCCATAATCCTGGAACTTCTGACTGTTCCTATGAACCTCATATTTCTTTTATATTTAATAATACAAGTATGATTGTGCATAGCAGGGATATGATTCCAGCCCAGCACTGCCGAGCTTACATTCTAATCTTAGACTTGCCCAAGGATCTGCCACTCAGTTCAGCCACAGTGACATCAGTATTTCCATTAACATTTTCCATCCTGCATGGTTAGAAAGGGTCCCTTGTAGAGGAGAAGAGTGTTGGAGAAGGAGAAAAGGCAGAGGGTCAGTTTGCTCCTATAGGTAGGTCAGACTGAGACATAAAGTCCCACAGTTGCCCCCCTCCCCACTCTTCCCATTGTCCTCTCCACTGGAAAACCTCAGACCCTATTAGATACTTTGGTTTCTTTCATATTTAGGATCCCCTAGTGTCTATCCCAATGAGTTTTGAACTCCCTTACTGTACCAGCCTCCACCACCTCTGCTGGTTAGCTGATCCACTAACCCAACATCCTTTCTGTGAAGAAGTCCTTCCACACATTTCCCCTTAGCCTTCCACCCTCCAGTTTCAGAATACGACCTCTTCTTTGAACACGTCCCTGTCTTTGCAATATGCCACCCTCCTGCCCCTTGTTGAATCCCGTTATATATTTGAAAGTGTCTTTACATGTTGATATATATATCCCCCTATATTTAATAACCAATATACAGGCAGTCCTCGGTTATCCAACGGAACCCGTTCTGGAAGTAGCGTTGGATAGTGAAACCGTTGTAAAGTGAGTCCCATGTTAATCAGTGGCGGCGAGCATTGGATAACGCATTCAGGCGTCGGATAACGAGTTCCGGCGTCGGAAAACGTCCAATAGGGTTGCATTTTAAAGCGTTGGATATGCCATTCGTTGTAAAGTGAAATGTTGGATAGCGAGGACTACCTGTATATTAATAAAGTCTTAACGCTGACGGAACCTCTCTCCTCTCTTAGTATGCAGTGGAGTGTAGTAACCTGATTGGGATGCCCACTGTGACCTTTACCATTAATGGAATCGGGTACACGCTGTCTGCTGAGCAGTACACTGTAGTGGTAAGTTCTGGGGGCACTTGTTGCGCTAAGGACGTTACAGACCCTCCTTGAAAATTCCTGCAGACTCCTTGTGATTCCACCCTTTTGTTCTCCATGAAAGGACAGAGGGGACCGAGACGGCCAGGGGACAATGACACAGAGTACCTACAGTGCTGTATTTGGGGACGTCTCCGTGCCAAAAAAACTAATACAGCACTGCTCCTTCTGGCACTGAATGTAGACATGGGCAAATGTGTCAAAATTTGCTTTGCAGGTTTTTCGAATGAAAAAAAAAGACGAACAAAAACAAAAAACCCAAAAAATATTTTGAAGGAACTTTCTGAGTAAAAAATCTGAACTAAATTAGCCAATTTTGCCGTTCCATTTCCAAAATAGTTAAGCTAATGTCAAAAAATGTATTTTTCGTGGTGAATACGGACATTGGATAAAAATGTGTCCATCTCTAACTTAACGGGGTACATATATTTTGGGGTGAGATGTCCCCCATGTTTACACAAAGCTAGGGATGATCTCTGCCACACGCTCTCCTTCTAGCCCCTCTTGTTACACTTCCCGCACCCCTTTCATTAGTGACAGGGTTGTTTCACAATCAAAAAAGTGTGTGTGGAAAGAGTTGTATCCTGGCAACAAAAAAGTTAAACGATAATGGGGGGAGCAGGAAGGGAGTAGGGAGCAGGAAGGGAGTAGGGGGAGAGGGATTTCTGTGGCTTTATTGTTTTTTATTCTTTTGATTTTTCATACTTTTTGTATTACTATCTTTAAATAGGGTGCTACATTTTGATCTATCTATCTATCTATCTATCTATCTATCTATCTATCTATCTATCTATCTATCTATCTATCTCTACATCCATAGGCTACCCTCTTTTAACCTCTTACCCATTAACTTGGTAAACTTTAGTTAATCCACTGGTTCTCAATTATATACACATATGTGTAGAGATCAACTTATGAGACAGTTTGTAGTTTTTTTGCGATGGTTGCCGCTGTTTTCATCCCTTTTATTTTTGTGTATATATATATATATTTTTGTGTTTGTATTATATATATATATAATTATATATATATATTATATATCTATATCATCCCACTTAGTTAACTGTGTGCTCATTTGCAATTTTTCCCAGAATCCCTTTGCTGCACTGGAAGCACTGTGTGCTGTGGATATGTAAAGGCGGGGTTGCAGACCTGTCTAAGACATGCAAATGAGCACACAGTAATATTTCCATTTGAGATATATATATATACACAACCACACACACACACACACCACACACACACACACACACACACACACACACACACACCACACACTCAACACACCACACACACACACACACACACACACACACACACACACACACACACACACACGTATATGTATAGGGAGAAGGAGTGGCTCAGTAAGTAAAGACACTGACGGACACTGAGATTGCTGCAGGGGAGCCTGGTTCAATTCCCGGTGTCGGCTCCTTGTGACCTTGGGCAAGTCACTTTATCTCCCTGTGCCTCAGGCACTAAAAACATAGATTGTAAGCTCCACGGGGCAGGGACCTGTGCCTGCAAAATGTCTCTGTAAAGCGCTGCGTACAATTAGCAGCGCTATACAAGAACATGCTATTATTATTATTCACACAGACACACAGACACACAGACACACAGACACACAGACACACAGACACACAGACACACAGACACACAGACACACATTTATACGTGCTATTTGTAACACGCCTCGCCCCACTCCCATTCCTGTGTGCTCTGTAACAATACATTAAGGTGTGCTGCTTTGCAAACACTATTCATTTGCAATTAATCTTGCCTTAGTTAGATTAGGTTAATCAGCAGGACACAGATTTATTAACTCCTTCTATTCCAGGTCCTGATAACACGCATTCACCCCGTCCCTACCAGAGGGGCCTGTAAGGCATGGCTCCTCAGGGTATTATGTTGCTCTGCAGTGCGTGGCTAGCTCACACCTCTGGTAACGAAAGGATTAATAAAACACAAACAACAACGTTTTGGCGCTGTCTGCAAAATAAATAATTGTCGATCTGCTACATGTGGCCACTTTTAAAATGGCTGCTACTGCTTCCCTTTCGGTTAAATAAAAGTGTGATAGGAATTCACTAGAGAAATAGAAAAAAAAAGATAATACTGCCAAATTGTAAGTGTTTTATGCTTTGCCAAGAAGTCTCCCTCATTAGCAGCGCGTCTCCCTCATTAGCAGTGTGTCACCCATTAGCAGCGCGTCTCACTCATTATCAGCGTCTCCCTCATTAGCAGCGCGTCCCTCATTAGCAGTGTGTCTCCCTCATTAGCAGTGTGTCCCTCATTAGCAGCGCGTCTCCCTCATTAGCAGTGTGTCCCTCATTAGCAGCGCGTCCCTCATTAGCAGCGCGTCTCACTCATTATCAGCATCTCCCTCAT